>OZ024751.1:0-75000 GCA_964016885.1 Eledone cirrhosa
ATAGTTTTGGTGACAAATACAGTGAAGGAGGCAGAGGATTTGATGTCGGAGGTTGAGACTGTGTTGATGAGTGTGGGGCTGAGAATGAATGAGACTAAAACAAAATATCTGGTAGAGAATGTTGAGAAGCCAGAGGGGATCACTCATGTAGGCGGGAAGCTGCTAGAATTGGTTGAGGACTTTCTGTATTTGGGAGCAAAGATTGGGAATACGGAAGATGATGTGGTTGAGAGGAAGAGCAAAGCCTGGGCGGGCGGCGTGCCACAGCTTGAGGTCGGTGTGGAAGTCGGACCTTCGTAAAGACCTGAAAATCCGCCTCATATATTTATATATATATATACATAAAACGATTTTGTTCTATGTGAAGAAACGCAACTACCAACACTGCTACTGCCACCACTCTCTCTATACACAAGAGTTAATTTTACAGTCTCCTTCTCAACAAGGAAGATGAAAAAACTTACCTCAACACTTAATTTTAAATCTTTAATTTTTAGTTTTTAATCCTTATTAATTCTTTTTAATTGTAATACTTAACATTTGATAAGATGAACTTTACTAATACATTGAAACCGGTTATACTTTATATACATTATAAAACTCTTTTTTTAAAAGAATTGTCCCTCTCATTTTTTTCAATAATGCCACTTTGACGAATCAAAGAAAGGAAAAAAAAGAAAAACAGACCTTTAAATATATTTTATATTTTCAGTGCTATTTACATTTTCATCCTCTCTCTCTATATATATATATATGTTGTATGATTGCTAGGATGTGTCCACAGACGGTATGCCGGTTGAGCACTCTATGCTCCTTCGGAGCAGAGTATAATAAAATGGAAAACGAAGAATCAGTGATGCATTGGAACACAATTTATTACATATTACAATTGTTTCTCCGGGGAACAGCTCGAGGTGCGATCTGTTTGTGGATCAAACCTGACTCTGGACTCGCAAGTTCCTCAGATACGTCTAGTGATTTCAAAGCAAATTCTCTTTCTGCTGGGCTCCGACCCTTCAAATGTTTATCATCTGCCTTCATCCTGTTTGCGTGGCAATTAGATTGATTGATAGATTGTGACACCATCAAGTGTTTGACCACTGAAATCTGCCCACTGGCCATCTCCATTCAGGCGTGAGCTGTCACTTACCCCAATCCCATCACAGAGGAAATGACAAAGGAATGCAGCGAGTGGAGAAATGCTGAAAAGGACCCCTCCAACCTATGTGAGCATGGAGAAACGGATGTAAAATATATATATGATATATAAATATAATGTTTTATATACATATATAAAAAGAGAAAGGTAAAATTCAGACTGTGGTGCCAAGCGGTTTCAGCTTGTGTGTAACTGAAACCACTTGACACCGTGGTTGAGATTTTACCAAACTCTATACCCACTCTGCATCTCCCCATGCATTGAGTACTCCCATGATTAGTGGTCTCCCCAGTCTCAGCACCACAGACTCTCTATAAAAATTAGGGAGAAGAAAAATTTGGTATATTTTATCTGACTGTTCTTCAAACTTACAATCTTATATAGCTCTGATTAATAATTATTTGCTTAATTAATTTTTTCATTGAGCCACACCGTGAAAGGTAGCCACACTCATATATGTATCTGTGACTATGTCTAAATATATACATATATATCCATATGAATTTATTCTATACTCCCGTTCGGTCGAGTAAACCTTAGGCGGTATTTAACTGTTCCTTCTAGCAGCCAACCTACCTGCCATTCACAACCTTCTACTTTGACCGCTGGCCACGTGATAATTCTTACCCATTTTGAATTCATTTCTGGCAGCGATCACTGTGGAAATTTTAGTCCTAACTGAGGGGTCTCTTGAGAAGCTAGAAACTTCATGGATTATACCAGGATTGGACATATCCACAAAGTACGAGCGAAACTATCGATAGTTGGGACTAGAAGAATTTTGGTAAAGTCTATATACATTTTTTCTTCAAACTTACATTTTAGACCTAGCTCCGTTTAATTGATTATTTGTCTAGTTAATTTCTACGGGCTAAGAAGAACGACTGGGTAAATTTTTTCTGATTGTTCTTTTCGGGGGATAGTCTGTGTCATTTATCTGTTATTTCTTTGAAGTTACATTTTAAACTTAGTTCTGCTTAAATGATTATTTATCTAGTTAATTTCTACGGACTAGGGGAAAGAAAAATTGGGTATATTTTATCTGACTGTTCTTCAAACTTACAATTTTATATATATATGTACTGTATGGAAATAGAATATGAAATTAGGGTGTATGTGTGTGTGTATAAATATGTATAAATGGGTAAAGACCCCCTTCGGTCCAGAGTGACCATGGGATTTGCACAAAGAAAGTTCCCAATCAAGGCGCAAGACCAGGCAAGGTTGTTTGTAGAAGACCAACAGTTCTCCCATTCATACCAGTCTTCACTCGTCATGCCATTGTTGTAGTTCAAGGAAAAGGCAAAGGTCAATACAACTTGGCACCAGTGTCATCACAATTCATTTCTACAGCTGAGTAAACTGGAGCAGCGTGAAATAAAGTGTCTTGCTCAATGCGGCACCCAGTCCAAGAATCAAACTCAGAAACTCACAATTGTGCATCCAATGCACTAACCACACAGCCACACACCTCCACAGCAACACACCCCTATATATATTTTTTTTCCTAATTTTATTATTACTAATCTACAATGAATGTGTTCTTTCTTCTCTCCTCAATAATTTCAATGGAATTCATTTTTTAACACAATATCTTACTTTTTTCTTTCTTTACCTTCTTTTTTTACTGAGACTATCGTTGCTATAAAAAGTACAATACCTTCTCCTAAGTCACCACATAAAATTATATGTGTACCTGTTAAGGCTTAGTTGGTATAAGTTTTTGTTCTGTCTTGTCTTTTACTCCAAGGACAGTGGTTAGGTTTGTGTCAACTGCTGTGGCTCCAGATGGACTAGCAGTAATGTCGGTAGGGGTTGAAACTGCCAGAAAGTTCATCTCAACAGCTTAAGATCTTGGAGTTCAGTGTTTTTCAAAAAAATTTTATTAAGGTTTCCCCTTCAAAAATGTTTTTTTCCGCTTTGCCTTGTTTTCATTTGTTGACCTCTCTTTGTTTATTTCATGATGTTATCATATATATATATACATAATATATTTATTATTAGCACAGATTGAAAGTTTAAGCAAACAATTTCTGATTTCACCCTAACAATCGCGATTTAGGGTGAAAGCAGAAATTGTTTGCATAAACTTTTAATCTGGGCTAATAGCAAATATTTGCTCTACGGGTTTATATATATATAGTAAGATCGATCGACTTTCGTCAAATCGGACCGAGGAAACAATGTTTTCGTCGGTCTTTCCAGTTGCTAGTACTATCTATCGGTCGCAACCCCAGGTAGAAGGAGCAACATGAAATAAAGTGTCTTGCTCAAGGACATAACGCATCACCCGGTCCAGAAATCGAACTCACAGCCTCAAGATTGTGAATCCAATTCTCTAACCACTCAGCCATGCGCCTTCACATATATAGGAAAATGTATGACCCCGACGGCAGAGTTCAAGCCGTTTTCATCCAGAAATAGCCGTTGAAACGGCTTGAGCTCTGCCGTCGGTGTCATACATTTTCCTATTACCCACTCTACTACCCTAAGTATTTAGTACTCTGGTGCGTTATGGTCAATCTGGTTCCTTACCACAACTCTTTCGCTGTATATATATATATATATATATATATATATATATATATATGTATATGTATATATATATGTATATATATATGTCTCATTCTGTTGGACCTTGCCTGAAGTTACTCATAAAGTCGTCTCAATAAGCAGTGTTTTAAACTCCTATTTATGCCAGTCTAGAAGTCAAATTCTCCATTTTCTTCTCGGATTTTCAAATATTATTTTACATGTTTTTAATAATGTCTCTTTCTGTTGGACTCTTCCTAAAAACTAACCTTCTAGTATTATTATTAATTAATTATTCTCGAACCTTCCTGCATCTCGCTCGCAAACTTTGTAAACACTTTTCTCCTTCTCTCATACCCCCACCACCCGCCTGATCGCAAGTATAAAATAAAACCTTGCTGGTTACCAAGGACAGAATTTACCTATCGAATCTATCTTATGGGTGATCTGTCGATTTTGAGAATGTAAGCAATGCTTGTCTTTTTTATCCGTAGTGTTTTAAACTCCTATTTATGCCAGTCTAAAATTCAAATTCTCCGTTTTCCTCTCGGATTTTCAATTATTATTTTACATGTTTTTAATAATATGTCTCATTCTGTTGGACCCTTACTAAAAACTAACCTTCTCCTAAAATTATGCTAATGCACAAATAACCGACAAATAACCGACAGCGACTACTTAATTATTGCTGGCGATCTAAACTGTCACGTTGGACAATATAGTGATGGCTATGATGGAATCCATGAAGGCTATGGGGATGGAAATAGAAATGAAGAGGGCTTCAGAATCCTGGAATTCTGTGACGCAAATAGTCTAACTATCTGTAACACAAACTTCAAAAAGCGTGAAAACCACTTGATCACCTATAGATCAGGGGAACACGCCAGCCAGATAGATTATATCCTTACTAGAAGACGGGACAAAGTGTCTGTTGTAAACACTAAATCCCTCCCCCTTGAAGAATGAACCTCCCAACATAGTCTAGTAGTTAGTGACCTCATAGTCAGGAATAGACGTACTCGACGACAGAGGAGGCCTACCTTGGGGAGAAGAATATGGAAGTTGAAGGACCCCATGGCCAGTGACAAATTTAAAAGCTTATTACTTGATGCCTTTGACAATAAGGAAGAGCAATTAGAGACATGCAATATAGAGGAACAGTGGCAATTCTTGAAAGTGAACCTGCTGAGAGCAACGGATGAAATCTATGGCTGGAGCAGACCTATTGGCAGGAGGAGAGTAACTTGGTGGTGGAACAGTAAGGTGGAAGAGACAATCAAGGCCAAGAAGCAGACTTGGAAAGTATGGCAGGATGGGGGAAGTAAAGAGCACTATCAAGTGGCCAGGAGAGTAGCTAGGAGACAAGTGCACCTTGCAAAAAGGGAAGCAGAGGATAGAAAGTTCAAGCATGTTCTACAACGTGTGGACCAAAAACGTGAAGTGTTCAGGATTGCTAGACAATGCGTCAAGGAAAACCGTGATATTGTCGGGGAGAAGTGTGTCCGTAATGATAACGGTGTACTTACCCCCACTGATACTGATAAGAAGATAGCCTGGAAGTGTCACTACGAGAGACTATTAAATGAGGAGAATAAATGGGAAAAAGATAGTCTGCCCCAAATCGATCCAATAGAAGGACCAGCGGTACAAGTTAAAGGTAGTATAATAAGTAAGGCAATCAAAGATATGAAGACAGGCAAGGCAGCTGGGCCTTCGGAGATAGTTGCTGAGATGTTGAAGGCATCTGGTATGGTGGGACACACTCTGATCACCCATATAGTTAACCAAGTGATACAGAATGGGGTCATACCGAAAGTCTGGCGTAGCAGCAGCATCATTAACTGCTACAAGGGTAAAGGGGATGCTCTAGATAGGGGTAACTATAGAGGATTTAAGTTAGTTGACCAAGTCATGAAGATCACAGAAAGAGTTATAGCGCAATAATCAGAGAACGAATTGATCTAGATGAAATGCAGTTTGGGTTTGTGTCAGGTAAAAGTACCACAGACGCTCTTTTCCTTGTACAACAACTACAAGAAAAGTACCTAGCTAAAAGTAAACCCCTCTACTTAGCTTTTGTAGACCTGGAGAAAGCCTTTGACAGAGACCCCTGCTCCATTATCTGGTGGGCTCTTAGAAAAGTAGGTGTAGATTAATGGTTTGTGAGAGCTATACAAGCTATGTATAATTAAACAGTCAGTAAGGTTAAAATTAACAATGAATATTGTGAAGAATTTAGTGTAAAACTTGGCGTTCATCAAGGCTCTGTCCTTAGCCCCCTCCTATTTATTATTGCCCTTCAGGCTATAACAGAGGAGTTCAAGACCGGCTGCCCATGGGAACTCCTATACGCAGATGATCTAACGCTCATAGCTGAATCAATGGCTGAACTAGAGAAGAAATTCCAAACATGGAAGCATGGACTAGAATCAAAAGGCCTTAAAGTTAACTTGTCTAAGACTAAAGTTCTAGTTTGTAGAAAGGAAAATAGGGCACAGGTGCCCTCAGGGAAATGGCCATGCTCAGTGTGTAGGAAAGGAGTAGGCAGAAATTCCATTTTATGTCCCAAATGCAAAGTATGGGTACATAAAAGATGTAGTTGGATCACAGGTAAACTATCTAAGAACGTAGACTTTATATGTGGCCAATGCTCAGGTGCAATAAGTAGCAAGTGTCCACAGGATACTAGCTCCTTCTATTGCCCAGATGGTTCTATAGAAATAGTAGACACTTTCCGTTACCTGGGTAACGAAATCAGCAGTGGTGGAGGGTGTTCTGAAAGTACAGTAGCCAGAGTCAGAACGGGATGGAAAAAGTTCAGAGAGCTTATACCACTATTGGCCGCTAAAAGGTTCTCTCTAAAAATGAAAGGCAGGCTGTATGATGCCTGCATACGAACGGCAATGTTACATGGCAGTGAGACTTGGGCATTGTGTGCAAAGGATATACGCAGACTGGAGAGGAACAAAGCTTGCATGCTCCGTTGGATGTGTAATAGTAATATACGTGAACGGCAAAGCATAAATGAACTAAGGGAGAAGTTAGGAATAAGAGGGATCAGATGTTGTTTACTCGAGAGAAGACTACGTTGGTATGGTCACATGATGCGCATGAAAGACGACAGCTGTATAAAAAAGTGCAGGGCGATAAAAATAGACGGTAGCCACGGAGTAGGCAGACCCAGAAAAACCTGGGACGACTTGATAAATTCTGACCTCACACACTTACACCTCTCCAAGACAATGTCACTGGACCAAGATCTTTGGCGCTACACAGTAATACAAAGGACCCGCCTTGCCTAAGTACAAAGTGAAACCTACAGTCAGTAGGCACCTCTTAACAAAAATACACCCCCGTCCCACTACCCCCACCCCATCCACACCACCCCTTTCGATGTAAAGTTATGTTGGTACCACAACATCCAGTCAGAAATAAATGAGGTCGTGTAGGTGTCACGACAAAAAAACACACAGTCCACGCTGTAATGTGGCCGTGTAGGTAACACGGTAAAAACCTCTCAATCCACACTGTAAACGTGGTTGGTGTTAGGAAGGGCATCCAGCCGTAGAAAACCCACCAGACAGTCCTGTGCGAGCAAGACAACCAATCTTGCCTCAAGTGGGAAAATTCCCGTCCAAACCCATGCAAGCGTGGAAGATGGACGTTAAATGATGATGATTATATATATCATCATCAACATTTAACGTCCGTGTTCCACGCTTGCATGGGTTTGGACGGGAATTTCCCCACTTGAGGCAAGATTGGTTGTCTTGCTCGCACAGGACTGCCTCGCGGGTTTTTCTACAGCTGGATGCCCTCCCTAACACCAACCACATTTACAGTGTGGGGCTGGGAGGATATATATATATATATATATATATATATAAAAACAAATAACGAAACGAAATTAAATTTCGTTTCGCTTCTAACTCACTTTTGTATGACTGACGCTTAAACAATTAAGTTAAAGTGTACATCTACATATGTATACGGAAGTATTAGTATGCATATAAATACACACATGCATACATATGTACATGTACTCAGCTTTTCACTAGACACTTTACAGTGAGTGTCAGCTAGTCTGTATGTAACCACACAGGCGGACCGGGTTTTAGAGTCATACGAGTTTTCAAGGAAACACATTTCCTCTATTCTCCAGAGGGCCAGACAGGAATATTGGACTAGTTTCGATGTTATTACATCTCATCAGCAATATTTACCCATCTTCCGGCTTCTCTGGAGAATTGTAAAAGCACATATCGTTATATGCTTTTTCTATGAAAATTAGTAGTGGGTAGACCAATTTGCATAGAACGTGAGTCATTGTACGCACCGGTTCAGCGGAAACGATAAAAACAAATAACGAAACGAAATTAAATTTCGTTTCGCTTCTAACTCACTTTTGTATGACTGACGCTTAAACAATTAAGTTAAAGTGTACATCTACATATGTATACGGAAGTATTAGTATGCATATAAATACACACATGCATACATATGTACATGTACTCAGCTTTTCACTAGACACTTTACAGTGAGTGTCAGCTAGTCTGTATGTAACCACATAGGCGGACCGGGTTTTAGAGTCATACGAGTTTTCAAGGAAACACATTAACTTAATATATATATATATATATATATATATATATATATATATATATATATATATATATATATATATATATATATATATATATATATATATATATATATATATATATATATATGGCTTAGTGGTTAGAGCATTCGCCTTGCAATCGAAAGGTTGTGAGTTCAATTCTCAGACCGGGTGATGTGTTGTTTCCATGAGCAAGACACTTTATTTCACATTGCTCCAGTTTACTCAGCTGTAGAAATGAGATGCAAAGTGGTCGTGGAGGTGCCACGGCAAAAAAGCACCCAGCACTCACTGTAAATGAGTTTGGTGTTAGGAAGGGCATCCAGCTGTAGAAATCAAGCCAACATCAGTTCCCGTCCCACCCTTGCAAGCAGGGAAAAAGCGGACGTAAAATGAAATGATGATGAATGAATATATATATATATATATATATATATATATAGGTACGTTATTCCGGGTTGAATCGGAGGTAACCACAGTAAGTAAGGTACTCAATACATTGCAGAGTATAAAAGTTTTAATATAGATGAGATTCCTGATGATTTCTAAAGAATGAAACAGTTCTAGTCCTGTAGAATCTCATCTCTCTCTATATATATATATATAACGAAGGAAATGTGGTAAGGAACCAGGTGGACCATAACGCACCAAAGTACTCAATACTTAGGGTAGTAGAGTGGGTAATAGGAACGAGTAGGACCCTGACGGCTGAGCTCGAGCCGTTTCGACGGCTAATTCTGGACTAAAATGATTTTAGTCCAGAATTAGCCGTCGAAACGGCTTGAGCTCAGCCGTCGGGGTTCTACTCGTTCCTATATATTTATATATATATATGTGTATATATATAGATATATATGTATATATATATATATATTGTTATACTTGGGGAGGGTCATATTGTTGTAATAATATTGCCAGAAATAATAACAGAACACACTCACTGTTTGGTTGGTTTTCGCTTCTGTATCTTTTATATCTCCACAGTGTTTATCATTGTCTACGCTATACAATACAATACAACAGGAGGAACATAATAGTACCACTGATGATGTTGCAGATGTGCAATGAAAGAACTTTGTTAGACTATATATATGTGTTTATATCTATATTATATCTGTATTTTTTACTGTTGGTCAGTCAATGATAAACATTGAGGACCAAATGAATTAACTGTGGAGATATAAAAGATACAGAAGCGAAAACCAACCAAACAGTCAGTGTGTTCTGTTATTATTTCTGGCAATATTATTACAACAATATGACCCTCCCCAAGTATAACAATATTTGTTTTGACACGATTTCATATCAAAAACCTTGCAAAAGAAATATATATATATATGTATATATATACATATATATACAAATATTTGCAATGCGAACACATGTATACTTGTCATTTGCAATGCGAACACATGTATACTTGTATCAGTGTTTATCCCTATCATATATTCATTTGTATTAAACAGCTCGGAAATATTCCTCTCTTTGAGCTATTTAATTGTAAAAGACTATTTTAAGTTTATAACTCTATATATAATATTCTCGGCTCCATACGTAGAGCTAATTTTTAGTCCCATAAAACCGGCTGCTATTTTTAGCGGCACGAGTATGGGATGAGCTAGACGCTGTGACACATGTGGGTTTAACAACACATTTCTCTCAGTCTTCTTAAGTATTTTGAAGTGAAACTTACCAATTTCTGGATACCCGCAGAAGAGCACAGGAATAGTAACTTTCACTTAATTGTTGCGAAACAAATTTAAAATTTGTCCGGGTATCACGGCCATTGCCAATATAGGTTTGTTTTTATTGATTTATTATTTTTAATCGAGACAGGCAAACCGTATTATTTTAATTAGTATTTTTCAATCTAGCTAACTTGGTCATTTGCAATGCGAACACATGTACACTTGTATCAGTGTTTATCCCTATCATATATTCATTTGTATTATACGGCTCGGAAATATTCCTTTCTTTGAGCTATTTAATTGTAAAAGACTATTTTGAGTTTATAACTCTATATATAATATATATATATATATATATATATATATATATATATATATATATATATATATATATATAAACAAACATAAATTATCGAGATTCGCATTTCGGCCCACGAAATAACGAAAAACAACCTCCGAGATGTGAGGCAAGTGCTCAATGATTCAGATGAACCAGAGCTATAATATATATATATATATATATTGAAAAAGTGAAGAATAACATGGTCAACAGTACAAAAAAGGGTTTTATTTACAGTCTGACAATTGTTTCACTGATTAAGTTGTCTAAAAATTGCTGAACACTTGAAGCAGTGCCACTCAATTTTAAATACGTTGTTAGCGTAACCAGATCATCGGAGATAACTGTTATATGTTCAGAATTCAAATTACAGCATCATTAATAATATTAATAATAAAGATAGAAAGAGAAAAAAGAGAGATAAAGAGAAGAAAGAAAGAAAAAAAAAGAAAAAAGAAAGAAAAAGAAAAAGGAGAAAGGAAAACAGAAAAAGATATAGAGAAAAAAAGACAGAGAGAAAAGAGGATAGGTTCACTCTCAATCCTTTTGATTCCAACTGCTGTTTCCATGGCCAGAATTATATATATATATATTATATATATGAATATATGTATAGTATATTTGATAATATACTGTATGTTTAATTAAAAACATTTTGAAGACCATTTGCTATGTCACTTACTTATTCTCGGCAAAAACAAAGGGGAGTAATCAACAGTCCTGTTTCTCGCTCGTTAATGGTTATCAAAACTACTCACCCCTTCGTTTCTGCCAAGAATTATAGAAGCTGGATTCTTATAGAATCCTAGTAATGTTTAAGAGGTGATTAAACAGAGTCGTTGCTGGTTGTGTATATATATATATATATATATATATATATAAATACAACCCTTATTGAGTCCTCTCTGGATTTTGGTCTTTGTATTTATTATTACAATTCTCTCTCTCTCTCTCTCTCTCTCTCTCTCTCTCTCTCTCTCTATATATATATATATATATATATATATATATATATATATATATATGCACTGTATTTTGGCTTGGTTTCTACAGCTAAATGCCCTTCCTTACTCCAACCATGTTACAGGGTGGACTCTCCAAATTCTTGATTACTTTCTAAGTTATTTGAAAGACTAGGCAGAGTCTTTCATTAGAAATATTTTAATTAAAGGGCAAACAGATTGGGTGGGGTTAAACAACAACAATAAATATTACAACTGTCAGTTTTATCAAGTTGATGGTTTACATTTGACCTCTTTTACACCAGATTACCCAGCATGCACTAGATGATTTCATTGTAAATATAAACAGCATAGAGTGAGACAGATGTTCTCTCACCTGAGTTGAGATGGTGTTAAAATATATATATATAAATCAATAATAATTTTATGTTCTTATCAATGGTTTAAACCAATTTTCCCAAATATAATATTGATAATTTATCTTTATATCTAGAGAAACATCATATTAATATGCTTCGTAGTTTGTAACATCTAAGACTGGTGTTAACGTTTTAACATTTACATTACACTATGTATAATATAGGCGGCGAATTGGCTGAGTCATTAGAACGTCGGATAGAATGCTTTATGGTATTTGTTCCAGTTCTCTGCTCTTTGAGTTCAAATCCCACCGAGTTCAACTTTACCTTTCATCCTTTCGAGGTTGATAAAAAAAAGTACTAGTCTAGTACTGGGATCGATTCTTCCTCTATATCTCTCTCTCAGTTTCTATCTTTCTCTGGAAGAAATCTGCTGTATTCAGGCCTGGAGAGGGATAGGCTTCACTAGGCTTAAAATGCACAAGAAAAGCTGTTGTCAATACAGCACCCTTACAACTCTATCAGGAGTTACAGGACCATACATATATACTATTGTACTTTCGCAGAAAAAGCTTTATTTTACATAATTATCTTACATAATATCGAATCTATGAGATTTTAATATTATTTATTTTGAGAACAATACATTAACATCAATACGAGCAGCCAATTACGGCCAGTTTGAACAGAAAGAGGTGAAAGAATTCGGGCCGGATATGGCTGGTTTGACCTTTTAGCATTTGTATTTTTGTGGTAAAGGCTTTATCTCACATAATATCAAATCTATGAGATTTTGATATTATTTATTTTGAAAACAATACCTTAACATCAGTACGAGCTGCTGTGTCTGGCCAGAATTCTCTCACCTCTCTCTGTTCAAACAGGTTGTAACTAGCCACTCATACTGATGTTAAGGTATTCTTCTTAAAATAATAACATCAAAATTTCATAGATCCGATATTATGACAGATAAAGCCTCTATTGCAAAAATACAATAGTATATATAGAGTGATGTAAATGCTAAAGGATTAACCCTTCCATGACCATATTTCTAATGAAAAACATGGCCTGTGATTTCCAAATAATTTTGAAAACAATCAAGAATGTTTAGGTATTTAGTAATATTACAAAACACATTATCAATCAGATGTTCGGAATATAGCTTAACAAAAGTTCATACACTCAATTATAACGGAAGGTTTTTAGATAAATATAAACACATGAAAATACACAGCTTTACATAATAGAACCAGGGGTGTTTCAAGCAGTAATGATTTAGCAAAAAATATCTAAAAACTGTGTGTGATAACTCAAATGTTTATAGTATCTTTATTACTGGACAGATTTCTGTGAAAAAATACTGTATTAGTGTAAAGGCTTTCATTTTGAGTGTGAAGCAGTCATAGTGTTGTTTTTATACTTTTCAAGAATGTCTTGGTATGGTCTGAATCTTGGATAATGACCAAAAGAATATGATCATGAATATAAGCAGCTGAAATGGGACTCTTTGAAGTAACGTTACTCGATAGATCAGAGAGTCACTCTAGATAGGGTCGCTATTTCACCAAATTGAGAGATCACAGCTCTGATACTATGGACATGTGGTTAGAATGTCTCAAGAAAGAATCACTGGACAGATTTTATGGGCACAACCAACCGACAGGAGACCCAGGGGTAGAACCCGAACAAGGTGATTGGATAACATCCATGAGCTTGGCTGGTCTTGCTTGGGAATCCAGCCGGATTGGAGATGGTTGCTTCTGACAGGACCCACTAGAAGGAGTGTTTGAAGATTCACAATCCTCTCAGGAATAAGTGGGCAAAGAACTTTTGGTAATGTGGTTTCATGTCGTACAGGACATTAAGAGTTAAAGAGGCTAAACAATAAAAACAATAACATTATCTGTGATAACAAGCGGTGGATTGGCAGTATCGGTAGAGGGTCGGACGCAATGCTTTCCAGCATAGTTACGTCCCTTTACGATCTGAGTTCAAATCCCGCCGAGGTTGACTTTGCCTTTCATCCTTACGGGGTCGATAAAATAAAGTACCAGTAATGCACTGGGTAATTGCTGGCCTTGTGCCTAAAGTAGAAACAATTATCTGTGATAACAATAAGCAGCTTCTGTGATATAATAAAATATTTAATTGGTGCCAACCATGTGGGTGAACTGATAAAATATTTGATCTATCCTAATTTAGAGAAATGAAAAAAAAGATATATAGATATATATATATAGATATATATATATGACACACATCCAAACAATACAGCATGAAGACCACACACAGTTATGTGTGAGTGTGTGTGAGAGAGAGAGAGGGGGGAGTGCATGTGATGGCATTATGTGATCTAGAACAAAGAGGCTAAACCATTGAGTAAAGAGAGAGAGTGGGTTATATATGTGTATATATATATATGTCTGTGTGTGTATACATATATACTATATATGTGTATATATATATATATATATATAAAGTGCCCAGCCCACCCTGTAAAGTGGTTGTGTAGGCGTCACGATAAAAAGCACCCAGTGCTCAGTGGTTGACGTTAGGAAGGGCATCCAGCTGCAGAAATTAAGCCAGAACCAGACCAGTATGGTCACCTGACCTAGGATTGCCGACAACAGGACAATCCGTCTAACCCATGCTAGCATGGAAATGGAGGTAAGACGGAGGTGATGATGATATGTGTATATACACACAAATATGTATATTTATGAATATATATGTATATATATACACCATATGTGTATGTGTGTGTATATATATATATATATACATATATATATGTGTATATATATATATATATATATATATATATATATATATATATATATATGTATATATATATGTGTGTGTATATATATATATATATTTGACAGAGTCCCCCGCTCCATTATTTGGTGGACTCTTAGAAAACTAGGTGTAGATGAATGACTTGTGAGAGCTATACAAGCTATGTATAATGAAACAGTCAGTACGGTTAGAATTAACAATGAATATTGTGAAGAATTTAGTGTAAAAGTTGACGTTCATCAAGGTTCTGTCCTTAGCCCCCTCCTATTTATTATTGCCCTTCAGGCTATAACAGAGGAGTTCAAGACCGGCTGCCCATGGGAACTCCTAGACACAGATGATCTAACACTCATAGCTGAATCTATGGCTGAACTAGAGAAGAAATTCCAAACATGGAAGCATGGCCTAGAATCAAAAGGCCTTAAAGTTAACTTGTCTAAGACTAAAGTTCTAGTTTGTAGAAAGGAAAATAGGGCACAGGTGCCCTCAGGGAAATGGCTATGCTCAGTGTGTAGGAAAGGAGTAGGCAGAAATTCCATTTTATGTCCTAAATGCAAAGTATGTGTACATAAAAGATGTAGTGGGAACACAGGTAAACTATCTAAGAACGTAGATTTTATATGTGGCCAATGCTCGGGTGCAATAATTAGTAAGTGTCCACAGGATACGAGCTCTTTCTATTGCCCAGATGGTTCTATAGAAATAGTAGACACTTTCCGTTACCTGGGTGACGAAATCAGCAGTGGTGGAGGGTGTTCTGAAAGCACGGTAGCCAGAGACAGAACGGGATGGAAAAAGTTCAGAGAGCTATACTGCTGTTGGCCACAAAAGGTTTCTCTCTAAAAATGAAAGGCAGACTGTATGATGCCTGTATACGAACAGCAATGCTACATGGCAGTGAGACATGGGCATTACGTGCAGAGGACCTGCGCAGACTGGAGAGGAACGAAGCTTGCATGCTCCGTTGGATGTGTAATAGTAATATACGTGAACACCAAAGTATAAATGAACTAAGTGAGAAATTAGGAATAAGAGGGATCAGATGCTGTTTACTTGAGAGAAGACTACGTTGGTATGGTCACATGATGCGCATGAAAGACGACAGCTGCATAAAAAAGTGCAAAGCGATCAAAATAGATGGTAGTTACGGAGTAGGCAGACCCAGAAAAACCTGGGATGATCTGATAAATTCCGACCCTACACACTTGCACCACTCTAAGACTAGACCGAGATCTTTGGCCCTACGCAGTAATACAGAAGACCCGCCTTGCCTATGTACAAAGCGAAACCTACAGTCAGTAGGCACCTCTTAACCAAATATACACCCCAATCCCCTACCCCTACCCTATCCTCCCACTCCCACCAATACCATGAGATAATGAGATGGAGATCGCGTAGCTGTCATGACAAAAAAACACACAGTCCACGCTGTAATGTGGTTGTGTAGGTAACACGGTAAAAAGTTGCCAGTTCCACACTGTAAATGTGGTTGGTGTAAGGAAGGGCATCCAGCCGTAGAAAACCTGCCAGATAGTCCTTATATGAGCGAGACACGGTCACCCGACCAACCTTGCCTCAAGTGGGACAACTCACGTCTAACCCATGCTAGCGTGGAAGATGGACGTTAAACAATGATGATGATGATGATATATGTATATATATCATTTCATTTTACGTCCGCTTTTTCCCTGCTTGCAAGGGTGGGACGGGAACTGATTCTTGCTTGATTTCTACAGCTGGATGCCCTTCCTAACACCAACCTCATTTACAGTGAGTGCTGGGTGCTTTTTTGCCGTGGAATGATATGGACCCCAGGCCCTATCATCTCATTTCTACAGCTGAGTAAACTGGAGCAATGTGAAATAAAGTGTCTTGCTCAAGGAAACAACACCTCACCCGGTCTGAGAATTGAACTCACCTTTCGATTGCAAGGCCAATGCTCTAACCACTAAGCCATGTGCCTCCATATATATGTGTGTATATATATATCCTTCTTTCTTACATTTCGATTCATCTTGAAAGGTCTTTTTTCTACGCGCTCATATATTCACCCAGCTTATGCTGACAGAATAACTATGTAGCTTGTGCCCTTCCTATCTACGGTTAGTTTTCCTCTTTGTTGTTACTTGTCTCACTCGCTTTACGCATTTTAATTGTCCTAATAACTTAATTTAGTTATTATTGCACCAACGTGAGGTATATGGTTTTTAATGCAATGAAATATCAATGATCGTTGGCAAATCACTGATGAGGGACTCATTTTATAACATGTTATCCATGTGCAACCTGCAGTATTCTTCTTCCCATTTTTTCACATATATTTACCTAAACTGCGATTCTGTTTTTCTCTCTCTCTCTCTAACTGCTCCCTCGTTCTCTCTGTTTCTCTTACTTTCTTTCGCCCCCTCTGTCATGTCAGTTAACACTTTCTCTCAACTGACCTCTTCCTCACACTTCCACTCACTCACTCACTGTTTCTCCCCTTCTCACTTCACCCCGTTCGCGACAAAAACAATTTCCTTCTTTCTTACATTTGGATTCATCTCGAAAGGTCTTTTTTCTACGCGCTCATATATTCACCCAGCTTATGCTGACAGAATAACTATGTAGCTTGTGCCCTTCCTATCTACGGTTAGCTTTCCTCTTTGTTGTTACTTGTCTCACTCGCTTTACGCGTTTTAATTGTCCTAATAACTTAATTTAGTTATTATTGCACCAACGTGAGGTATATGATTTTTAATGCAATGAAATATCTATGATCGTTGGCAAATCACTGATGAGGGACTCATTTTATAACATGTTATCCATGTGCAACCTGCAGTATTCTTCTCCCCATTTTTTCACATATATATATATATATATATATATATATATATATGTGTGTGTATATATATATATATGTGTGTGTATGTTACGCTGGTGCCACAAAACTTCCACTGTAAAGTGATCGTGTAGGTGTCATGACAAAAAGCACCCAGCACACATTGTAATGTGGTTGACACTAAGAAGGGTATCCAGCCATAGAAAACCAGCCAGAATCAATCCTATATGAGCGAGACACGGTTACCCGACCCAACTTGCCTCTAAATGGGACAAACCTGTCTAACCCATGCTAGCGTTGAAGATAGACATTAAATGATGATGATGATGATATATATATATATAATAGATAGATTCCCAAAGGGGATCAGATGATTTCGTATGAATGAAACAGTTCCAATCCTGTAGAAGTCATTTCTATATAAATAAACATAAATCATCATGATCATCATCGTTTAACGTCTATCTTCCACGTTAGCATGGGTTAGACGGAAATTGTCCCACTTAAGGCAAGATTGATAGGGTGACCATGTCTCATTCGTATAGGACTGTATCTGGCAGGTTTTCTACGGCTGGATGCTCTATATTAGAAAATAAACAAGGCTGTTTTGTTTACATATATAAGATACTTTTTGTGTTTCGACCTGTTGCACACATTTTGCAGTGAATTGGCTGAAAGTTAACTTGACCAAGACTAATATCCTAGTAAGAAAGATGAGAGGAGTCTTAATTCCTTCGAGGAAATGGCCATGTCAATATGTAAAAACATAACTGGTAGAGACTCCATAGAGTGAACAAAATGTAAATTATGGGTATGCAATAGATGTAGTGGGATTGTGGGTAGGCTGAGAAGAAATGTTGGTTATGTATGTGGTAGGTGTATATGGTAGGTGTATGTGGTAGGTGTATGTGGTAAGTGTATGTGGTAGTAAATGTGGTAGGTGTATGTGGTAAGTCTATGTGGTAAGTGTATGTGGTAAGTATATGTGGTAAGTGTATGTGGTAGGTGTATGTGGTAAGTGTATGTGGTAGGTGTATGTGGTAAGTGTATGTGGTAGGTGTATGCGGTAAGTGTATGTGGTATGTGGTAGGTCTATGTGGTAGGTGTATGTTGTAGGTGTATGTGATAGGAGTATGTGGTAGGTGTATATGGTAAGTGTATGTGGTAGGGGTATGTGGTAGGTGTATATGGTAAGTGTATGTGGTAGGTATATGTGGTAGATGTATGTGGTAGGTGTATGTGGTAAGTGTATGTGGTAGGTGTATGTGGTAAGTGTATGTGGGAGGGGTATGTGGTAGGTGCATGTGGTAAGTGTATGTGGTAAGTGTATGTGGTAGGTGTATGTGGTAAGTGTATGCGGTAGGAGTATGTGTTACGTGTATGTGGTAAGTGTATGTGGTAAGTGTATGTGGTAAGTGTATGTGGTAGGTGTATGTGGTAAGTGTATGTGGTAGGTGCATGTGGTAGGTGTATGTGGTAAGTGTATGTGGTAGGTGTATGTAGTAAGTGTATGTGGTAGGTGTATGTGGGAAGTGTATGTGGTTGGTGTATGTGGTAGGTGTATGTGGTAAGTGTATGTGGTAGGTGTATGTGGTAAGTGTATGTGGTAGGTGTATGTGGTAGGTGTATGTGGTAGGGGTATGTGGTAGGTGTATGTGGTAGGAGTATGTGGTAGGTGTATGTGGTAGGAGTATGTGGTAGGAGTATGTGGTAAGTGTAGGTGGTAGTGTATGTGGTAGGTGTAGGTGGTAGTGTATGTGGTAGGTGTATGTGGTAAGTGTATATGGTAGGTGTAGGTGTATGTGGTAAGTGTATGTGGTAAGTGTATGTGGTAGTGTATGTGGTAGGTGTATGTGGTAGGTGTATGTGGTAAGTGTATGTGGTAGATGTATGTGGTAGGTGTATGTGGTAAGCGTATGTGGTAGATGTATGTGGTAGGTGTATATGGTAGGTGTATGTGGTAGGTGTATGTGGTAAGTGTATGTGGTAGTAAATGTGGTAGGTGTATGTGGTAAGTCTATGTGGTAAGTGTATGTGGTAAGTATATGTGGTAAGTGTATGTGGTAGGTGTATGTGGTATGTATGTGGTAGGTGTATGTGGTAAGTGTATGTGGTAGGTGTATGCGGTAAGTGTATGTGGTATGTGGTAGGTCTATGTGGTAGGTGTATGTTGTAGGTGTATGTGATAGGAGTATGTGGTAGGTGTATATGGTAAGTGTATGTGGTAGGGGTATGTGGTAGGTGTATATGGTAAGTGTATGTGGTAGTAAATGTGGTAGGAATATGTGGTAGATGTATGTGGTAGGTGTATGTGGTAAGTGTATGTGGTAGGTGTATGTGGTAAGTGTATGTGGGAGGAGTATGTGGTAGGTGCATGTGGTAAGTGTATGTGGTAGGTGTATGTGGTAAGTGTATGCGGTAGGAGTATGTGGTACGTGCATGTGGTAAGTGTATGTGGTAAGTGTATGTGGTAAGTGTATGTGGTAGGTGTATGTGGTAAGTGTATGTGGTAAGTGTATGTGGTAGGTGTATGTGGTAGGTGTATGTGGTAAGTGTATGTGGTAGGTGTATGTAGTAAGTGTATGTGGTAGGTGTATGTGGGAAGTGTATGTGGTTGGTGTATGTGGTAGGTGTATGTGGTAGGTGTATGTGGTAGGTGTATGTGGTAGGTGTATGTGGTAGGTGTATGTGGTAGGTGTATGTGGTAGGTGTATGTGGTAGGTGTATGTGGTAGGAGTATGTGGTAGGAGTATGTGGTACGTGCATGTGGTAAGTGTATGTGGTAAGTGTATGTGGTAAGTGTATGTGGTAGGTGTATGTGGTAAGTGTATGTGGTAAGTGTATGTGGTAGGTGTATGTGGTAGGAGTATGTGGTAGGAGTATGTGGTACGTGCATGTGGTAAGTGTATGTGGTAAGTGTATGTGGTAAGTGTATGTGGTAGGTGTATGTGGTAAGTGTATGTGGTAAGTGTATGTGGTAGGTGTATGTGGTAGTGTATGTGGTAGGTGTATGTGGTAGGTGTATGTGGTAGGAGTATGTGGTAGATGTATGTGGTAGGTGTAGGTGGTAGGTGTATGTGGTAGGTGTATGTGGTAGGTGTATGTGGTAGGTGTATGTGGTAAGTATATGTGGTAAGTGTGTGTGGTAGGTGTATGTGGTAAGTATATGTGGTAGGTGTATGTGGTAGGTGTATGTGGTAGGTGTATGTGGTAAGTGTATGTGGTAGGTGTATGTGGTAGGTGTATGTGGTAAGTGTATGTGGTAAGTGTATGTGGTAAGTGTATGTGGTAGGTGTATGTGGTAAGTGTATGTGGTAGGTGTATGTGGTAGGTGTATGTGGTAAGTGTAGGTGGTAGGTGTATGTGGTAGGTGTATATGGTAAGTGTATGAGGTAGGTGTATGTGGTAGGTGTATGTGGTAGGTGTATGTGGTAAGTGTATGTGGTAAGTGTATGTGGTAGGTGTATGTGGTAGGTGTATGTGGTAGGTGTATGTGGTAAGTGTATGTGGTAGGTGTATGTGGTAGGTGTATGTGGTAAGTGTATGTGGTAGGTGTATGTGGTAAGTGTATGTGGTAGGTGTATGTGGTAAGTGTATGTGGTAGGTGTAGGTGGTAGGTGTATGTGGTAGGTGTATGTAGTAGGTGTATGTGGTAGATGTATGTGGTAGGTGTAGGTGGTAGGTGTATGTGGTAGGTGTATGTGGTAGGTGTATGTGGTAGGTGTATGTGGTAGGTGTATGTGGTAAGTGTATGTGGTAGGTGTATGTGGTAGTTGTATGTGGTAACTGTATGTGGTAGGTGTATGTGGTAGGTGTATGTGGTAGGTGTATGTGGTAGGTGTATGTGGTAAGTGTATGTGGTAGATGTATGTGGCAGGTGTATGTGGTA
Source organism: Eledone cirrhosa (assembly GCA_964016885.1). Classification (NCBI taxonomy): domain Eukaryota; kingdom Metazoa; phylum Mollusca; class Cephalopoda; order Octopoda; family Eledonidae; genus Eledone; species Eledone cirrhosa. Next base: position 21,171 of record OZ024751.1, read on the forward strand.
ATTCTATGTGGTAAGTGTATGTGGTAAGTGTATGTGGTAGGTGTATGTGGTAAGTGTATGTGGTAGGTGCATGTGGTAGGTGTATGTGGTAGGTGTAGTGGTAATTGTATGTGGTAGGTTACGTGGTAAGTGTATGTGGTAGGTGTATATGGTAAGTGTATGTGGTAGTGTATGTAGTGTGTTGGGTGTATGTGGTAGGTGTATGTGGTAGGTGTATGTGGTAGGTGTATGTGGTAGGTGTATGTGGTAAGTGTATGTGGTAGGTGTATGTGGTAGGTGTATGTGGTAAGTGTATGTGGTAGGTGTATGTGGTAAGTGTATGTGGTAGGTGTATGTGGTAGTTGTATGTGGTAACTGTATGTGGTAGGTGTATGTGGTAGGTGTATGTGGTAGGTGTATGTGGTAGGTGTATGTGGTAGGTGTATGTGGTAAGTGTATAAGGTAGGTGTATGTGGTAGGTGTATGTGGTAGATGTATGTGGTAGGTGTATGTGGTAAGTGTATAAGGTAGGTGTATTTTGGTAGGTTTATGTGGTAGGTGTATGTGGTAGGTGTATGTCGTAGGTGTATGTGGTAAGTGTATGTGGTAGGTGTATGTGGTAAGTGTATGTGGTAGGTGTATGTGGTAAGTGTATGTGGCAGGTGTATGTGGTAGTGTATGTGGTAAGTGTATGTGGTAAGTGTATGTGGTAGGTGTTTGTGGTAGATGTATGTGGTAAGTGTATGTGGTTGGTGTATGTGGTAGGTATATGTGGTAGATGTATGTGGTAAGTGTATGTGGTAGGTGTATGTGGTAGGTGTATGTGGTAAGTGTATGTGGTAGCTGTATATGGTAGGTGTATGTGGTAGTGGTAAGTGTATGTGGTAGGTTATGTGGTAAGTGTATGTGGTAGCTGTATGTGGTAGGTGTATGTGGTAAGTGTATGTGGCAGGTGTATGTGGTAGTGTATGTGGTAGGTGTATGTGGTAGGTGTATGTGGTAGGTGTATGTGGTAGGTGTATGTGGTAAGTGTATGTGGTAGGTGTATGTGGTAAGTGTATGTGGTAACTGTATGTGGTAAGTGTATGTGGTAGGTGTATGTGGTAGGTGTATGTGGTAGGTGAATGTGGTAAGTGTATGTGGTAGGTGTATGTGGCAAGTGTATGTGGTAGGTGTATGTGGTAGGTGTATGTGGTAAGTGTATGTGGTAGGTGTATGTGGTAAGTGTATGTGGTAGGTGTAGGTGGTAGGTGTATGTGGTAGGTGTATGTAGTTGGTGTATGTGGTAGATGTATGTGGTAGGTGTAGGTGGTAGGTGTATGTGGTAGGTGTATGTGGTAGGTGTATGTGGTAGGTGTATGTGGTAAGTGTATGTGGTAAGTGTATGTGGTAGGTGTATGTGGTAAGTATATGTGGTAGGTGTATGTGGTAGGTGTATGTGGTAGGTGTATGTGGTAAGTGTATGTGGTAGGTGTATGTGGTAGGTGTATGTGGTAAGTGTATGTGGTAAGTGTATGTGGTAGGTGTATGTGGTAGGTGTATGTGGTAGGTGTATGTGGTAAGTGTATGTGGTAGGTGTATGTGGTAGGTGTATGTGGTAAGTGTATGTGGTAGGTGTATGTGGTAAGTGTATGTGGTAGGTGTATGTGGTAAGTGTATGTGGTAGGTGTAGGTGGTAGGTGTATGTGGTAGGTGTATGTAGTAGGTGTATGTGGTAGATGTATGTGGTAGGTGTAGGTGGTAGGTGTATGTGGTAGGTGTATGTGGTAGGTGTATGTGGTAGGTGTATGTGGTAGGTGTATGTGGTAGGTGTATGTGGTAAGTGTATGTGGTAAGTGTATGTGGTAGGTGTATGTGGTAAGTGTATGTGGTAGGTGTATGTGGTAGGTGTATGTGGTAAGTGTATGTGGTAGGTGTATGTGGTAAGTGTATGTGGTAACTGTATGTGGTAAGTGTATGTGGTAGGTGTATGTGGTAAGTGTAGGTGGTAGGTGTATGTGGTAGGTGTATATGGTAAGTGTATGAGGTAGGTGTATGTGGTAGGTGTATGTGGTAGGTGTATGTGGTAAGTGTATGTGGTAAGTGTATGTGGTAGGTGTATGTGGTAGGTGTATGTGGTAGGTGTATGTGGTAAGTGTATGTGGTAGGTGTATGTGGTAGGTGTATGTGGTAAGTGTATGTGGTAGGTGTATGTGGTAAGTGTATGTGGTAGGTGTATGTGGTAAGTGTATGTGGTAGGTGTAGGTGGTAGGTGTATGTGGTAGGTGTATGTAGTAGGTGTATGTGGTAGATGTATGTGGTAGGTGTAGGTGGTAGGTGTATGTGGTAGGTGTATGTGGTAGGTGTATGTGGTAGGTGTATGTGGTAGGTGTATGTGGTAGGTGTATGTGGTAGGTGTATGTGGTAAGTGTATGTGGTAAGTGTATGTGGTAGGTGTATGTGGTAAGTATATGTGGTAGGTGTATGTGGTAGGTGTATGTGGTAGGTGTATGTGGTAAGTGTATGTGGTAGGTGTATGTGGTAAGTGTATGTGGTAAGTGTATGTGGTAAGTGTATGTGGTAGGTGTATGTGGTAAGTGTATGTGGTAGGTGTATGTGGTAGGTGTATGTGGTAAGTGTAGGTGGTAGGTGTATGTGGTAGGTGTATATGGTAAGTGTATGAGGTAGGTGTATGTGGTAGGTGTATGTGGTAGGTGTATGTGGTAAGTGTATGTGGTAAGTGTATGTGGTAGGTGTATGTGGTAGGTGTATGTGGTAGGTGTATGTGGTAAGTGTATGTGGTAGGTGTATGTGGTAGGTGTATGTGGTAGGTGTATGTGGTAAGTGTATGTGGTAGGTGTATGTGGTAAGTGTATGTGGTAAGTGTATGTGGTAGGTGTATGTGGTAAGTGTATGTGGTAGGTGTATGTGGTAAGTGTATGTGGTAAGAGTATGTGGTAAGAGTATGTGGTAGGTGTATGTGGTAGGTGTATGTGGTAAGTGTATGAGGTAGGTGTATGTGGTAGGTGTATGTGGTAGGTGTATGTGGTAGGTGTATGTGGTAAGTGTATGTGGTAAGTGTATGTGGTAGGTGTATGTGGTAGGTGTATGTGGTAAGTGTATGTGGTAGATGTATGTGGTAGGTGTATGTGGTAGGTGTATGTGGTAAGTGTATGTGGTAGGTGTATGTGGTAGGTGTATGTGGTAGGTGTATGTGGTAAGTGTATGTGGTAGGTGTATTTGGTAGGAGTATGTGGTAGGAGTATGTGGTAGGTGTATGTGGTAGGTGTATGTGGTAGGTGTATGTGGTAGGTGTATTTGGTAGGAGTATGTGGTAGGAGTATGTGGTAGGTGTATGTGGTAGGTGTATGTGGTAGGTGTATGTGGTAGGAGTATGTGGTAGGTGTATGTGGTAGGTGTAGTGGTAATTGTATGTGGTAAGTGTATGTGGTAGGTGTATGTGGTAGATGTATGTGGTAGGTGTATGTGGTAAGTGTATAAGGTAGGTGTATCTGGTAGGTGTCTGTGGTAAGTGTATGTGGTAGGTGTATGTGGCAAGTGTATATGGTAGGTGTATGTGGTAAGTGTATAAGGTAGGTGTATGTGGTAGGTTTATGTGGTAGGTGTATGTGGTAGGTGTATGTGGCAAGTGTATGTGGTAGGTGTATGTGGTAGGTGTATATGGTAAGTGTATGTGGTAGGTGTATGTGGCAAGTGTATGTGGTAAGTGTATGTGTTAAGTGTATGTGGTAGATGTATGTGGTAGGTGTATGTGGTAGGTGTATGTGGTAGGTGTATATGGTAGGTGTATGTGGTAGGTGTATATGGTAAGTGTATGTGGTAGGTGTATGTGGCAAGTGTATGTGGTAGGTGTATGTGTTAAGTGTATGTGCTAGGTGGATGTGGTAAATGTATAAGGTAGGTCCACTCGTACAGTTAGAGACAAATACAACACCCACTACACAAATAGATATTATTCAGCCACAAAACACAATGTTTAACATAATAAAACAATGTCTACCATGTGTGTGTGTGTGTAAGTGTGTGTGTATGTGTATGCGTATGTGTAAGTGTGTGTGTGTGTATGTGTGTGTGAGTGTGTTTTTGTAAGTGTGTGTGTGAGTGTGTCTGTGTGTGTGTGTGTATAAATGTATGTAAGTGTGTGCCAGTATGTGTGTATATATGTATGTAAGTGTGTGCCAGTATGTGTGTGTGTGTGTGTGTCAGCGTCTATGTTTAAGTTTGTGTCTCATAATTTAGTGGTTTGACAAAATGAATTTGATAAAATAAGTACTCGACTGATATATAAGTAGTGGAGTGAGGGTGAGAGATTGGTAGACAAACTGCTTTGTAGCATTTACAGCACTTTACGTTCAAATCCCATGTCAACTTGGCCTTTCGTCCTTCTGACGGCAATAAAATAAAATACCAGTAAAATACTGGTTCGATATAATCAACTTCCCCCCTCCCTCCCCACAAATTATTGGCATCGTGCCTAAAATTTGAAATCATGAGTACAAGAGTTGATATGGTTGACTATATCAATGTGGTGCCCCAGTATGGCCACAGTCTGCAGTCATAAAAGACTGAAACAAGTAAAACATAAAAGAATATATATATATATATAGTAAAACTTGTTCTGTTTGTACAGATATGAATTCATGTGTGAGTGTGTATCTATATGTATATATATATGTGTGTGTGTGTGTATATATATGTGTGTGTGTGTCATGGTGATCTATTATTTTACTGCTGAGGAGACTTGTGTACTCTAAGGTGATTTTTATTTTGTTTTCTCTCTCATTCACACACACACACACTCTCTCTCTCTCTATCATACACACACTCTCTCTCACAGACCCTCTTTCACATACTCACACTCTCTCTATCTCTCACACACACAATCTCTTTCTCTCTATCACACACTCTCATTCTCACACACACACACTCCCTCTCTTTCTCTATCACACACTCTCTCTCATTCTCACACACACTCTCACTCTCTTTCTCACACACTCTTTTGTAAACACACTCACAGAGACACTCTATTTCTTTCTCTCACACTTTCTCAGTCCTCTTTCTTTAATCAATAATTTAGGTATCTCTGTTCTAGGTCACCCCAAACCAAACATACAGATGCAATCTAGGTATAACTGTGATGTCCTAGTACTGTATAGTTGGATATCTCTACTAAATTACAGTATCGATAACTATATTGTACAATACCACCACCACATCCCATCTATATAGTTAGAACTTTGCCACACTATACTGGCTCTATCTACTGTACAATACCACCACATCCAATCTATATAGTTAGAACCTTGCCACACTATAATGGCTCTATCTACTGTACACCACCACCACATCCCATCTATATAGTTAGAACCTTGCCACACTATAATGGCTCTATCTACTATACACCACCACCACATCCCATCTATATAGTTAGAACTTTGCCACACTATACTAGTTCTATCTACTGTACACCACCACCACATCCCATCTATATAGTTAGAACCTTGCCACACTATACTGGCTCTATCTACTGTACAATACCACCACCACATCCCATCTATATAGTTAGAACTGTGCCACACTATACTAGCTCTATCTACTGTACACCACCACCACATCCAATCTATATAGTTAGAACTACCACTGTACAATACCACCACCACATCCCATCTATATAGTTAGAACCTTGCCACACTATACTGGCTCTATCTACTGTACAATACCACCACTACATCCCATCTATATAGTTAGAACCTTGCCACACTATACTGGCTCTACCTACCGTACGATACCACCACTACATCCCATCTATATAGTTAGAACCTTGCCACACTATACTGGCTCTATCTACTGTACAATACTACCACTACATCCCATCTATATAGTTAGAACCTTACCACTCTATACTGTTTCTCTCTACTGTACAATACCACCACCACATCCCATCTATATAGTTAGAACCTTGCCACACTATACTGGCTCTATCTACTGTACAATACTACCACTACATCCATATATATAGTTAGAACCTTGCCACACTATACTGGCTTTATCTACTGTACACCACCACCACATCCCATCTATATAGTTAGAACCTTGCCACACTATACTGGCTCTATCTACTGTACACCACCACTACCATATCCCATCTATATAGTTGGAACCTTGCCACACTATACTGGCTCTATCTACTGTACAATACCACCACCACATACCATCTATATAGATAGAACCTTGCCACACTATACTGACTCTATCTACGCTACACCACCACCACATGCCATCTATATAGTTAGAACCTTGCCACACTATACTGGCTCTATCTTCTGTACACCACCACCACATCCCATCTATATAGTTAGAACCTTGCCACACTATACTGGCTCTATCTACTTTCAATACCACCACTACATCCCATTTATATAGTTAGAACCTTGCCACACTATACTGGCTCTATCTACTGTACAATACCACCACTACATCCCATCTATATAGTTAGAACCTTGCCACACTCTACTGGCTCTATCTACTGTACACCACCACCACCACATCCCATCTATATAGTTAGAACCTTGCCACACTATACTGGCTCTATCTACTGTACACCACAACCACATCCCATCTATATAGTTAGAACCTTGCCACACAATACTGTCTCTATCTACTGTACAATACCACCACTACATCCCATCTATATAGTTAGAACCTTGCCACACTCTACTGGCTCTATCTACTGTACAATACCACCACCGCATGCCTTCTATATAGTTAGAACCTTGCCACACTATACTGGCTTTATCTACTGTACACCACCACCACATCCCATCTATATAGTTAGAACCTTGCCACACTATACTGTCTCTATCTACTGTACAATACCACCACCACATCCCATCTATATAGTTAGAACCTTGCCACACTATACTGGCTCTATCTACTGTACAATACTACCACTATATCCCATCTATATAGTTAGAACCTTGCCAGACTATACTGTTTCTATCTACTGTACAATACCACCACTACATCCCATCTATATAGTTAAAACCTTGCCACACTATACTGGCTCTATCTACTGTACAATACCACCACATCCCCATCTATATAGTTAGAACCTTGCCACACTATACTGGCTCTATCTACTGTACAATACCACCACTACATCACATCTATATAGTTAGAACCTTGCCACACTATACTGGTTCTATCTAGTGTACAATACCACCACATCCCATCTATATAGTTAGAACCTTACCACACTATACTGGCTCTATCTACTGTACACCACCACTACATCCCATCTATATAGTTGGAACCTTGCCACACTATACTGGCTCTATCTACTGTACAATACTACCACTGCATCCCATCTATATAGTTAGAACCTTACCACACTATACTGGCTCTACCTACTGTACGATACCACCACTACATCCCATCTATATAGTTAGAACCTTACCACACTATACTGGCTCTATCTACTGTACACCACCACTACATCCCATCTATATAGTTAGAACCTTGCCACACTATACTGTCTCTATCTACTGTACAATACCACCACCACATACCATCTATATAGATAGAACCTTGCCACACTATACTGGATCTATCTACTGTTCACAACCACCACATCCCATCTATATAGTTAGAACCTTGCCACACTATACTGGCTCTATCTACTGTACAATACAACCACTACATCCCATCTATATAGTTACCTTGCCACACTATACTGGCTCTATCTACTGTACACCACCACCACTACATCCCATCTATATAGTTAGAACCTTGCCACACTATAATGGCTCTATCTACTGTACAATACCACCACCACATCCCATCTATATAGATAGAAACTTGCCACACTATACTGACTCTATCTACGGTACACCACCACCACATCCCATGTATATAGTTAGAACCTTGCCACACTATACTGTCTCTATCTACTGTACAATACCACCACCACATGCCATCTATATAGTTAGAACCTTGCCACACTATACTGGCTCTATCTACTGTACACCACCACCACATCCCATGTATATAGTTAGAACCTTGCCACACTATACTGTCTCTATCTACTGTACAATACCACCACTACATCCCATTTATATAGTTAGAACCTTGCCACACTATACTGGCTCTATCTACTGTACAATACCACCACTACATCCCATCTATATAGTTAGAACCTTGCCACACTATACTGGCTCTATCTACAGTACACCACCACCACATGCCATCTATATAGTTAGAAGCTTGCCACACTATACTGGTTCTATCTACTGTACAATACCACCACTACATCCCATCTATATAGTTAGAACCTTGCCACACTATACTGGCTCTATCTACTGTACACCACCACCACATCCCATCTATATAGTTAGAACCTTGCCACACTATACTGGCTCTATCTACTGTACAATACCACCACTACATCCCATTTATATAGTTAGAACCTTGCCACACTATACTGGCTCTATCTACTGTACAATACCACCACTACATCCCATCTATATAGTTAGAACCTTGCCACACTATACTGGCTATATCTACAGTACACCACCACCACATGCCATCTATATAGTTAGAAGCTTGCCACACTATACTGGTTCTATCTACTGTACAATACCACCACTACATCCCATCTATATAGTTAGAACCTTGCCACACTATACTGGCTCTATCTACAGTACACCACCACCACATGCCATCTATATAGTTAGAACCTTGCCACACTATACTGGCTCTATCTACAGTACACCACCACCACATGCCATCTATATAGTTAGAACCTTACCACACTATACTGGCTCTATCTACTGTACGATACTACCACTATATCCCATCTATATAGTTAGAACCTTGCCACACTATACTGGCTCTATCTACTGTACAATACCACCACCACATCCCCATCTATATAGTTAGAACCTTGCCACACTATACTGGCTCTATCTACTGTACAATACTACCACTGCATCCCATCTATATAGTTAGAACCTTACCACACTATACTGGCTCAACCTACTGTACGATACCACCACTACATCCCATCTATATAGTTAGAACCTTGCCACACTATACTGGCTCTATCTACTGTACAATACTACCACTGCATCCCATCTATATAGTTAGAACCTTACCACACTATACTGGCTCTACCTACTGTACAATACCACCACCACATCCCATCTATATAGTTAGAACCTTGCCACACTATACTGTCTCTATCTACTGTACGATACCACCACTACATCCCATCTATATAGTTAGAACCTTGCCACACTATACTGGCTCTATCTACTGTACAATACTACCACTATATCCCATCTATATAGTTAGAACCTTGCCACACTATACTGGCTCTATCTACTGTACAATACTACCACTATATCCCATCTATATAGTTAGAACCTTACCACACTATACTGGCTCTATCTACTGTACAATACTACCACTATATCCCATCTATATAGTTAGAACCTTGCCACACTATACTGGCTCTATCTACTGTACACCACCACCACATCCCATCTATATAGTTAGAACCTTGCCACACTATACTGGCTCTATCTACTGTACAATACTACCACTATATCCCATCTATATAGTTAGAACCTTGCCACACTATACTGGCTCTATCTACTGTACACCACCACCACATCCCATCTATATAGTTAGAACCTTGCCACACTATACTGGCTCTATCTACTGTACAATACTACCACTATATCCCATCTATATAGTTAGAACCTTACCACACTATACTGGCTCTATCTACTGTACGATACTACCACTATATCCCATCTATATAGTTAGAACCTTGCCACACTATACTGGCTCTATCTACTGTACAATACCACCACCACATCCCATCTATATAGTTAGAACCTTGCCACACTATACTGGCTCTATCTACTGTACAATACTACCACTGCATCCCATCTATATAGTTAGAACCTTACCACACTATACTGGCTCTACCTACTGTACGATACCACCACTACATCCCATCTATATAGTTAGAACCTTGCCACACTATACTGGCTCTATCTACTGTACAATACTACCACTATATCCCATCTATATAGTTAGAACCTTGCCACACTATACTGGCTCTATCTACTGTACACCACCACCACATCCCATCTATATAGTTAGAACCTTGCCACACTATACTGGCTCTATCTACTGTACAATACTACCACTATATCCCATCTATATAGTTAGAACCTTGCCACACTATACTGGCTCTATCTACTGTACACCACCACCACATCCCATCTATATAGTTAGAACCTTGCCACACTATACTGGCTCTATCTACTGTACAATACTACCACTATATCCCATCTATATAGTTAGAACCTTACCACACTATACTGGCTCTATCTACTGTACGATACTACCACTATATCCCATCTATATAGTTAGAACCTTGCCACACTATACTGGCTCTATCTACTGTACAATACCACCACCACATCCCCATCTATATAGTTAGAACCTTGCCACACTATACTGGCTCTATCTACTGTACAATACTACCACTGCATCCCATCTATATAGTTAGAACCTTACCACACTATACTGGCTCTACCTACTGTACGATACCACCACTACATCCCATCTATATAGTTAGAACCTTGCCACACTATACTGGCTCTATCTACTGTACAATACTACCACTATATCCCATCTATATAGTTAGAACCTTGCCACACTATACTGGCTCTATCTACTGTACACCACCACCACATCCCATCTATATAGTTAGAACCTTGCCACACTATACTGGCTCTATCTACTGTACAATACTACCACTATATCCCATCTATATAGTTAGAACCTTGCCACACTATACTGGCTCTATCTACTGTACACCACCACCACATCCCATCTATATAGTTAGAACCTTGCCACACTATACTGGCTCTATCTACTGTACAATACTACCACTATATCCCATCTATATAGTTAGAACCTTACCACACTATACTGGCTCTATCTACTGTACGATACTACCACTATATCCCATCTATATAGTTAGAACCTTGCCACACTATACTGGCTCTATCTACTGTACAATACCACCACCACATCCCCATCTATATAGTTAGAACCTTGCCACACTATACTGGCTCTATCTACTGTACAATACTACCACTGCATCCCATCTATATAGTTAGAACCTTACCACACTATACTGGCTCTACCTACTGTACGATACCACCACTACATCCCATCTATATAGTTAGAACCTTGCCACACTATACTGGCTCTATCTACTGTACAATACTACCACTGCATCCCATCTATATAGTTAGAACCTTACCACACTATACTGGCTCTACCTACTGTACAATACCACCACCACATCCCATCTATATAGTTAGAACCTTGCCACACTATACTGTCTCTATCTACTGTACGATACCACCACTACATCCCATCTATATAGTTAGAACCTTGCCACACTATACTGGCTCTATCTACTGTACAATACTACCACTATATCCCATCTATATAGTTAGAACCTTGCCACACTATACTGGCTCTATCTACTGTACAATACTACCACTATATCCCATCTATATAGTTAGAACCTTACCACACTATACTGGCTCTATCTACTGTACAATACTACCACTATATCCCATCTATATAGTTAGAACCTTGCCACACTATACTGGCTCTATCTACTGTACACCACCACCACATCCCATCTATATAGTTAGAACCTTGCCACACTATACTGGCTCTATCTACTGTACAATACTACCACTATATCCCATCTATATAGTTAGAACCTTGCCACACTATACTGGCTCTATCTACTGTACACCACCACCACATCCCATCTATATAGTTAGAACCTTGCCACACTATACTGGCTCTATCTACTGTACAATACTACCACTGCATCCCATCTATATAGTTAGAACCTTACCACACTATACTGGCTCTACCTACTGTACGATACCACCACTACATCCCATCAATGTAGTTAGAAGCTTGCCACACTATACTGGTTCTATCTACTGTACACCACCACCACATCCCATCTATATAGTTAGAACCTTACCACACTATACTGGCTCTACCTACTGTACGATACCACCACTACATCCCATCTATGTAGTTAGAAGCTTGCCACACTATACTGGTTCCATCTACTGTACAATACCACCACATCCCATCTATATAGTTAGAACCTTACCACACTATACTGGCTCTACCTACTGTACGATACCACCACTACATCCCATCTATATAGTTAGAACCTTGCCACACTATACTGGCTCTATCTACCGTACAATACCACCACCACATCCCATCTATATAGTTAGAACCTTGCCACACTATACTGTTTCTATCTACTGTACAATACCACCACTACATCCCATCTATATAGTTAGAACCTTGCCACACTATACTGGATCTATCTACTGTTCACAACCACCACATCCCATCTATATAGTTAGAACCTTGCCACACTATACTGGCTCTATCTACTGTACAATACTACCACTATATCCCATCTATATAGTTAGAACCTTGCCACACTATACTGGCTCTATCTACTGTACAATACCACCACATCCAATCTATATAGTTAGAATCTTGCCACACTATAATGGCTCTATCTACTGTACACCACCACCACATCCCATCTTTATAGTTAGAACCTTGCCACACTATAATGGCTCTATCTACTATACACCACCACCACATCCCATCTATATAGTTAGAACTTTGCCACACTATACTAGTTCTATCTACTGTACACCACCACCACATCCCATCTATATAGTTAGAACCTTGCCACACTATACTGGCTCTATCTACTGTACAATACCACCACCACATCCCATCTATATAGTTAGAACTTTGCCACACTATACTAGCTCTATCTACTGTACACCACCACCACATCAAATCTATATAGTTAGAACCTTGCCACACTATAATGGCTCTATCTACTGTACACCACCACCACATCCCATCTATATAGTTAGAACCTTGCCACACTATACTGGCTCTATCTACTGTACAATACCACCACTACATCCCATCTATATAGTTAGAACCTTGCCACACGATACTAGCTCTATCTACTGTACAATACTACCACTACATCCATATATATAGTTAGAACTACCACTGTACAATACCACCACCACATCCCATCTATATAGTTAGAACCTTGCCACACTATACTGGCTCTATCTACTGTACAATACCACCACTACATCCCATCTATATAGTTAGAACCTTGCCACACTATACTGGCTCTACCTACTGTACGATACCACCACTACATCCCATCTATATAGTTAGAACCTTGCCACACTATACTGGCTCTATCTACTGTACAATACTACCACTACATCCCATCTATATAGTTAGAACCTTACCACTCTATACTGTTTCTCTCTACTGTACAATACCACCACCACATCCCATCTATATAGTTAGAACCTTGCCACACTATACTGGCTCTATCTACTGTACAATACTACCACTACATCCATATATATAGTTAGAACCTTGCCACACTATACTGGCTTTATCTACTGTACACCTCCACCACATCCCATCTATATAGTTAGAACCTTGCCACACTATACTGGCTCTATCTACTGTACACCACCACTACCATATCCCATCTATATAGTTGGAACCTTGCCACACTATACTGGCTCTATCTACTGTACAATACCACCACCACATACCATCTATATAGATAGAACCTTTCCACACTATACTGACTCTATCTACGCTACACCACCACCACATGCCATCTATATAGTTAGAACCTTGCCACACTATACTGGCTCTATCTTCTGTACACCACCACCACATCCCATCTATATAGTTAGAACCTTGCCACACTATACTGGCTCTATCTACTTTCAATACCACCACTACATCCCATTTATATAGTTAGAACCTTGCCACACTATACTGGCTCTATCTACTGTACAATACCACCACCACATCCCATCTATATAGTTAGAACCTTGCCACACTCTACTGGCTCTATCTACTGTACACCACCACCACCACATCCCATCTATATAGTTAGAACCTTGCCACACTATACTGGCTCTATCTACTGTACACCACAACCACATCCCATCTATATAGTTAGAACCTTGCCACACAATACTGTCTCTATCTACTGTACAATACCACCACTACATCCCATCTATATAGTTAGAACCTTGCCACACTCTACTGGCTCTATCTACTGTACAATACCACCACCGCATGCCTTCTATATAGTTAGAACCTTGCCACACTATACTGGCTTTATCTACTGTACACCACCACCACATCCCATCTATATAGTTAGAACCTTGCCACACTATACTGTCTCTATCTACTGTACAATACCACCACCACATCCCATCTATATAGTTAGAACCTTGCCACACTATACTGGCTCTATCTACTGTACAATACTACCACTATATCCCATCTATATAGTTAGAACCTTGCCAGACTATACTGTTTCTATCTACTGTACACTACCACCACTACATCCCATCTATATAGTTAAAACCTTGCCACACTATACTGGCTCTATCTACTGTACAATACCACCACATCCCCATCTATATAGTTAGAACATTGCCACACTATACTGGCTCTATCTACTGTACAATACCACCACTACATCACATCTATATAGTTAGAACCTTGCCACACTATACTGGTTCTATCTAGTGTACAATACCACCACATCCCATCTATATAGTTAGAACCTTACCACACTATACTGGCTCTATCTACTGTACACCACCACTACATCCCATCTATATAGTTGGAACCTTGCCACACTATACTGGCTCTATCTACTGTACAATACTACCACTGCATCCCATCTATATAGTTAGAACCTTACCACACTATACTGGCTCTACCTACTGTACGATACCACCACTACATCCCATCTATATAGTTAGAACCTTACCACACTATACTGGCTCTATCTACTGTACACCACCACTACATCCCATCTATATAGTTAGAACCTTGCCACACTATACTGTCTCTATCTACTGTACAATACCACCACTACATCCCATCTATATAGTTAGAACCTTGCCAGACTATACTGTTTCTATCTACTGTACAATACCACCACCACATCCCATCTATGTAGTTAGAAGCTTGCCACACTATACTGGTTCTATCTACTGTACACCACCACCACATCCCATCTATATAGTTAGAACCTTGCCACACTATACTGGCTCTATCTACTGTACAATACAACCACTACATCCCATCTATATAGTTAGAACCTTGCCACACTATACTGGCTCTATCTACTGTACAATACAACCACTACATCCCATCTATATAGTTACCTTGCCACACTATACTGGCTCTATCTACTGTACACCACCACCACTACATCCCATCTATATAGTTAGAACCTTGCCACACTATACTGGCTCTATCTACTGTACACCACCACCACATCCCATCTATATAGTTAGAACCTTGCCACACTATACTGGCTCTATCTACTGTACAATACCACCACTACATCCCATTTATATAGTTAGAACCTTGCCACACTATACTGGCTCTATCTACTGTACAATACCACCACTACATCCCATCTATATAGTTAGAACCTTGCCACACTATACTGGCTCTATCTACAGTACACCACCACCACATGCCATCTATATAGTTAGAAGCTTGCCACACTATACTGGTTCTATCTACTGTACAATACCACCACTACATCCCATCTATATAGTTAGAACCTTGCCACACTATACTGGCTCTATCTACAGTACACCACCACCACATGCCATCTATATAGTTAGAACCTTGCCACACTATACTGGCTCTATCTACAGTACACCACCACCACATGCCATCTATATAGTTAGAACCTTACCACACTATACTGGCTCTATCTACTGTACAATACTACCACTATATCCCATCTATATAGTTAGAACCTTGCCACACTATACTGGCTCTATCTACTGTACAATACCACCACCACATCCCCATCTATATAGTTAGAACCTTGCCACACTATACTGGCTCTATCTACTGTACAATACTACCACTGCATCCCATCTATATAGTTAGAACCTTACCACACTATACTGGCTCTACCTACTGTACAATACCACCACCACATCCCATCTATATAGTTAGAACCTTGCCACACTATACTGTCTCTATCTACTGTACGATACCACCACTACATCCCATCTATATAGTTAGAACCTTGCCACACTATACTGGCTCTATCTACTGTACAATACTACCACTATATCCCATCTATATAGTTAGAACCTTGCCACACTATACTGGCTCTATCTACTGTACACCACCACCACATCCCATATATATAGTTAGAACCTTGCCACACTATACTGGCTTTATCTACTGTACACCACCACCACATCCCATCTATATAGTTAGAACCTTGCCACACTATACTGGCTCTATCTACTGTACACCACCACTACCATATCCCATCTATATAGTTGCAACCTTGCCACACTATACTGGCTCTATCTACTGTACAATACCACCACCACATACCATCTATATAGATAGAACCTTGCCACACTATACTGACTCTATCTACGCTACACCACCACCACATGCCATCTATATAGTTAGAACCTTGCCACACTATACTGGCTCTATCTTCTGTACACCACCACCACATCCCATCTATATAGTTAGAACCTTGCCACACTATACTGGCTCTATCTACTTTCAATACCACCACTACATCCCATTTATATAGTTAGAACCTTGCCACACTATACTGGCTCTATCTACTGTACAATACCACCACCACATCCCATCTATATAGTTAGAACCTTGCCACACTCTACTGGCTCTATCTACTGTACACCACCACCACCACATCCCATCTATATAGTTAGAACCTTGCCACACTATACTGGCTCTATCTACTGTACACCACAACCACATCCCATCTATATAGTTAGAACCTTGCCACACAATACTGTCTCTATCTACTGTACAATACCACCACTACATCCCATCTATATAGTTAGAACCTTGCCACACTCTACTGGCTCTATCTACTGTACAATACCACCACCGCATGCCTTCTATATAGTTAGAACCTTGCCACACTATACTGGCTTTATCTACTGAACACCACCACCACATCCCATCTATATAGTTAGAACCTTGCCACACTATACTGTCTCTATCTACTGTACAATACCACCACCACATCCCATCTATATAGTTAGAACCTTGCCACACTATACTGGCTCTATCTACTGTACAATACTACCACTATATCCCATCTATATAGTTAGAACCTTGCCAGACTATACTGTTTCTATCTACTGTACACTACCACCACTACATCCCATCTATATAGTTAAAACCTTGCCACACTATACTGGCTCTATCTACTGTACAATACCACCACATCCCGATCTATATAGTTAGAACCTTGCCACACTATACTGGCTCTATCTACTGTACAATACCACCACTACATCACATCTATATAGTTAGAACCTTGCCACACTATACTGGTTCTATCTAGTGTACAATACCACCACATCCCATCTATATAGTTAGAACCTTACCACACTATACTGGCTCTATCTACTGTACACCACCACTACATCCCATCTATATAGTTGGAACCTTGGCACACTATACTGGCTCTATCTACTGTACAATACTACAACTGCATCCCATCTATATAGTTAGAACCTTACCACACTATACTGGCTCTACCTACTGTACGATACCACCACTACATCCCATCTATATAGTTAGAACCTTACCACACTATACTGGCTCTATCTACTGTACACCACCACTACATCCCATCTATATAGTTAGAACCTTGCCACACTATACTGTCTCTATCTACTGTACAATACCACCACTACATCCCATCTATATAGTTAGAACCTTGCCAGACTATACTGTTTCTATCTACTGTACAATACCACCACCACATCCCATCTATATAGTTAGAACCTTGCCACACTATACTGGATCTATCTACTGTTCACAACCACCACATCCCATCTATATAGTTAGAACCTTGCCACACTATACTGGCTCTATCTACTGTACAATACAACCACTACATCCCATCTATATAGTTAGAACCTTGCCACACTATACTGGCTCTATCTACTGTACAATACAACCACTACATCCCATCTATATAGTTACCTTGCCACACTATACTGGCTCTATCTACTGTACACCACCACCACTACATCCCATCTATATAGTTAGAACCTTGCCACACTATAATGGCTCTATCTACTGTACAATACCACCACCACATCCCATCTATATAGATAGAAACTTGCCACACTATACTGACTCTATCTACGGTACACCACCACCACATGCCATCTATATAGTTAGAACCTTGCCACACTATACTGGCTCTATCTACTGTACACCACCACTACCATATCCCATCTATATAGTTAGAACCTTGCCACACTATACTGGCTCTATCTACTGTACACCACCACCACATCCCATGTATATAGTTAGAACCTTGCCACACTATACTGGCTCTATCTACTGTACAATACCACCACTACATCCCATTTATATAGTTAGAACCTTGCCACACTATACTGGCTCTATCTACTGTACAATACCACCACTACATCCCATCTATATAGTTAGAACCTTGCCACACTATACTGGCTCTATCTACAGTACACCACCACCACATGCCATCTATATAGTTAGAAGCTTGCCACACTATACTGGTTCTATCTACTGTACAATACCACCACTACATCCCATCTATATAGTTAGAACCTTGCCACACTATACTGGCTCTATCTACAGTACACCACCACCACATGCCATCTATATAGTTAGAACCTTGCCACACTATACTGGCTCTATCTACAGTACACCACCACCACATGCCATCTATATAGTTAGAACCTTACCACACTATACTGGTTCTATCTACTGTACAATACCACCACTACATCCCATCTATATAGTTAGAACCTTGCCACACTATACTGGCTCTATCTACTGTACAATACCACCACCACATCCCCATCTATATAGTTAGAACCTTGCCACACTATACTGGCTCTATCTACTGTACAATACTACCACTGCATCCCGTCTATATAGTTAGAACCTTACCACACTATACTGGTTCTACCTACTGTACAATACCACCACCACATCCCATCTATATAGTTAGAACCTTGCCACACTATACTGTCTCTATCTACTGTACGATACCACCACTACATCCCATCTATATAGTTAGAACCTTGCCACACTATACTGGCTCTATCTACTGTACAATACTACCACTATATCCCATCTATATAGTTAGAACCTTGCCACACTATACTGGCTCTATCTACTGTACACCACCACCACATCCCATCTATATAGTTAGAACCTTGCCACACTATACTGGCTCTATCTACTGTACAATACTACCACTATATCCCATCTATATAGTTAGAACCTTGCCACACTATACTGGCTCTATCTACTGTACACCACCACCACATCCCATCTATATAGTTAGAACCTTGCCACACTATACTGGCTCTATCTACTGTACAATACTACCACTATATCCCATCTATATAGTTAGAACCTTGCCACACTATACTGGCTCTATCTACTGTACACCACCACCACATCCCATCTATATAGTTAGAACCTTGCCACACTATACTGGCTCTATCTACTGTACAATACTACCACTGCATCCCATCTATATAGTTAGAACCTTACCACACTATACTGGCTCTACCTACTGTACGATACCACCACTACATCCCATCTATGTAGTTAGAAGCTTGCCACACTATACTGGTTTTATCTACTGTACACCACCACCACATCCCATCTATATAGTTAGAACCTTACCACACTATACTGGCTCTACCTACTGTACGATACCACCACTACATCCCATCTATATAGTTAGAACCTTGCCACACTATACTGGCTCTATCTACCGTACAATACCACCACCACATCCCATCTATATAGTTAGAACCTTGCCACACTATACTGTTTCTATCTACTGTACAATACCACCACTACATCCCATCTATATAGTTAGAACCTTGCCACACTATACTGGATCTATCTACTGTTCACAACCACCACATCCCATCTATATAGTTAGAACCTTGCCAGACTATACTGTTTCTATCTACTGTACAATACCACCACTACATCCCATCTATATAGTTAGAACCTTGCCACACTATACTGGATCTATCTACTGTTCACAACCACCACATCCCATCTATATAGTTAGAACCTTGCCACACTATACTGGCTCTATCTACTGTACAATACTACCACTATATCCCATCTATATAGTTAGAACCTTGCCACACTATACTGGCTCTATCTACTGTACAATACTACCACTATATCCCATATATATAGTTAGAACCTTGCCACACTATACTGGCTCTATCTACTGTACAATACCACCACCACATCCCATCTATATAGTTAGAACATTGCCACACTATAATGGCTCTATCTACTGTACAATACCACCACCACATCCCATCTATATAGTTAGAACCTTGCCACACTATACTGGCTCTATCTACTGTACAATACTACCACTATAACCCATCTATATAGTTAGAACCTTGCCACACTATACTGGCTCTATCTACTGTACAATACCACCACT
Organism: Eledone cirrhosa; assembly: GCA_964016885.1. Lineage (NCBI taxonomy): Eukaryota > Metazoa > Mollusca > Cephalopoda > Octopoda > Eledonidae > Eledone > Eledone cirrhosa. The sequence continues at coordinate 41,887 of OZ024751.1, forward strand.
ACATCACATCCCTATTTATACAGTTAGAACCTTGCTACAATATATCTTTCTATCTACTACACAATTTTCCCACCACATCACTATCTATCTAGTTAGAACATACTATATTTGCTCTTTCTATCATCATCATCATCGTTTTATGTTGATTCTTCCACACCAGCATGGGTTAGACGGGTTGTCCTGTTGTGGGTAATGTTAGGTTGGCTGACCTTGTCTTGCCTATATGGGAACCGATTTTGGCTTGATTTCTACAGCTGGATGCCCTTCCTAACACCAACCTCATTTACAGTGAGAGTTCGGTGCTTTTTTTTTTGTGGCGCCTACACTTCCACTTTACAGTGTGGGCTGGGTGCATTTTTGTCATGACACCTCCACGACCACTTTGCAGTGGGAGGTGTGGGGGCATATTGTCTATATGCTTCAACTTCAGCTTGTTACCATGAGAAGTTGCGTCTTCTGTATTATTTCATGATGCCAGAGGTCACAGTCCTGTGTCATCACCTTTGAGAAGTGTAATTTGGCAAGGCCCGCTTTTAACACCTCGTCCCACATCTTCTTGGGTCTCCCCACTCCACGACTTCCATCAACTTTTAGTGCTCAGCACCTTTTTATGCAGCTGTCATCCTTCATACGCATCACATGTCCATACCAATGTAACCTCCTCTCCTGCACACAGCATTTGATTCCTCTTATACTCAGTCTCTCTCTCAGTTCGTTTATGCTTTGCCATTTGTGTATATTACTATTACACACCCATCGGAGCATGCAAGCTTTGTTGCTCTCTAATCTATGCAAGTCTTCTACAGACAGTGCCCAGGTCTCACTACCATGTAACATTGTTGTTCATATACACGCATCATACAGTCTGCCTTTCATTTTGAGGGAAAAGCCTTTTGCAGCTAGCAGTGGCAGTAGCTCCCTGAACTTATTCCATTCCATTCTTACCCTGGTTATTGTACTTTCAGAACAGCCACCTCTGCAGCTAATTTGGTCACCTAGGTAGCAGAAGCTGTCTACTGTTTCTACAGAGCCCTCCCTGAGTTTGGTAGTGCTTGTTTCCTGTGGCCGTTTGCTGCTTGCTGTCCCGGTACAGTTGCTACATGTAAAGCCTACATTCCTAACTAAGCTTCCTAAGATCCCACTACATCTCTTGTGTACCCATTGTTTGCATTTGGGGAAGAGGATAGAATTCCTACCTACACCCTTCCTACATACTGAGCAAGGCCATTTCCCTGAGGGGATCTGAGTTTGTTTTCTCGTCTACTTACGAGGACCTTAATCTTTGTCAGGTTGACTTTAAGACACCTTCTTTCTAGTCCCTGCTTACAAGTTTGGAATTTCTTCTGTAGTTCCACCATAGATTCAGCTATAAGTGCGAGGTCATCTGCATACAGGAGTTCCCATGGGAATCCGGTCTTAAACTCCTCCATTATTGCCTGCAGGACTATGATGAACAGGAGAGAGCTAAGAACAGAGCCCTGGTGGACACCGACCTGTATGCTAAATTCCTCGCTATAGTCATTGTTAACCCTTACTTTGCTGACTGCTCTGCTATACATGGCTTGTACAGTTTTCACAAGCCATTCATCTACTCCTAGTTTTCTAAGAGCCCACCAGATTATAGCACAGGGAACTCTGTCAAAGGATTTCTCGAGATCGACGAATGCCAGGTAGAGTGGCTTACTTTTAGCTAGGTACTTTTCCTGCAACTGCCTCACAAAGAAGAGGGCATCAGTGGTGCTTTTTCTTGACACAAACACAAACTGCATCTCATCTAGTTTTACCTGATCCCTACACACCCCCACCTATCTAGTTACAACCTTACTCCAATGACTCTACTGTACAATATCACCCCCACACCACCGTCTATCTAGTTACAACCTTACTCCAATGACTCTACTGTACAATATCACCCCCACACTCCCATCTATCTAGTTACAACCTTACTCCAATGACTCTACTGTACAATATCACCCCCCACACCATCGTCTATCTAGTTACGACCTTACTCCAATGACTCTACTGTACAATATCACCCCCACACCACCATCTATCTAGTTACAAGCTTACTCCAATGACTCTACTGTACAATATCACCCCCACACCACCGTCTATCTAGTTACAACCTTACTCCAATGACTCTACTGTACAATATCACCCCCACACCACCATCTATCTAGTTACAACCTTACTCCAATGACTCTACTGTACAATATCACCCCCACACCCCCACCTATCTAGTTACAACCTTACTCCAATGACTCTACTGTACAATATCACCCCCACACCACCGTCTATCTAGTTACGACCTTACTCCAATGACTCTACAGTACAATATCACCCCCACACCCCCACCTATCTAGTTACAACCTTACTCCAATGACTCTACTGTACAATATCACCCCTACACTCCCATCTATCTAGTTACAACCTTACTCCAATGACTCTACTGTACAATATCACCCCCACACCACCGTCTATCTAGTTACAACCTTACTCCAATGACTCTACTGTACAATATCACCCCCACACTCCCATCTATCTAGTTACAACCTTACTCCAATGACTCTACTGTACAATATCACCCCCACACCACCGTCTATCTAGTTACGACCTTACTCCAATGACTCTACAGTACAATATCACCCCCACACCCCCACCTATCTAGTTACAACCTTACTCCAATGACTCTACTGTACAATATCACCCCCACACTCCCATCTATCTAGTTACAACCTTACTCCAATGACTCTACTGTACAATATCACCCCCACACCACCGTCTATCTAGTTACAACCTTACTCCAATGACTCTACTGTACAATATCACCCCCACACTCCCATCTATCTAGTTACAACCTTACTCCAATGACTCTACTGTACAATATCACCCCCACACCACCGTCTATCTAGTTACGACCTTACTCCAATGACTCTACTGTACAATATCACCCCCACACCACCGTCTATCTAGTTACAACCTTACTCCAATGACTCTACTGTACAATATCACCCCCACACCACCATCTATCTAGTTACAACCTTACTCCAATGAATCTACTGTACAATATCACCCCCACACCCCCACCTATCTAGTTACAACCTTACTCCAATGACTCTACAGTACAATATCACCCCCACACCCCCACCTATCTAGTTACAACCTTACTCCAATGACTCTACAGTACAATATCACCCCCACACCACCATCTATCTAGTTACAACCTTACTCCAATGACTCTACTGTACAATATCACCCCCACACCACCGTCTATCTAGTTACAACCTTACTCCAAAGACTCTACTGTACAATATCACCCCCACACCACCATCTATCTAGTTACAACCTTACTCCAAAGACTCTACTGTACAATATGACCCCCACACCACCATCTATCTAGTTACAACCTTACTCCAAAGACTCTACTGTACAATATCAGCCACACACCACCATCTATCTAGTTACAACCTTACTCCAATGACTCTACTGTACAATATCACCCCCACACCACCATCTATCTAGTTACAACCTTACTCCAAAGACTCTACTGTACAATATCACCCCCACACTCCCACCTATCTAGTTACAACCTTACTCCAATGACTCTACTGTACAATATCACCCCCACACCACCGTCTATCTAGTTACAACCTTACTCCAATGACTCTACTGTACAATATCACCCCCACACCACCACCTTTCTAGTTACAACCTTACTCCAATGACTCTACGGTACAATATCACCCCCACGACCCAATCTATCTAGTTACAACCTTACTCCAATGACTCTACTGTACAATATCACCCCCACACCACCATCTATCTAGTTACAACCTTACTCCAATGACTCTACTGTACAATATCACCCCCACACCACCGTCTATCTAGTTACGACCTTACTCCAATGACTACAGTACAATATCACCCCCACACCCCCACCTATCTAGTTACAACCTTACTCCAATGACTCTACTGTACAATATCACCCCCACACTCCCATCTATCTAGTTACAACCTTACTCCAATGACTCTACTGTACAATATCACCCCACACCACCGTCTATCTAGTTACGACCTTACTCCAATGACTCTACAGTACAATATCACCCCCACACCCCCACCTATCTAGTTACAACCTTACTCCAATGACTCTACTGTACAATATCACCCCCACACTCCCACCTATCTAGTTACAACCTTACTCCAATGACTCTACTGTACAATATCACCCCCACACCACCATCTATCTAGTTACAACCTTACTCCAATGACTCTACTGTACAATATCACCCCCACACTCCCATCTATCTAGTTACAACCTAACTCCAATGACTTTACTGTACAATATCACCCCCACACCACCGTCTATCTAGTTACAACCTTACTCCAATGACTCTACTGTACAATATCACCCCCACACCACCGTCTATCTAGTTACAACCTTACTCCAATGACTCTACTGTACAATATCACCCCCACACCACCGTCTATCTAGTTACAACCTTACTCCAATGACTCTACTGTACAATATCACCCCCACACCACCGTCTATCTAGTTACGACCTTACTCCAATGACTCTACTGTACAATATCACCCCCACACTCCCATCTATCTAGTTACAACCTTACTCCAATGACTCTACTGTACAATATCACCCCCACACCACCGTCTATCTAGTTACAACCTTACTCCAATGACTCTACTGTACAATATCACCCCCACACCACCGTCTATCTAGTTACAACCTTACTCCAATGACTCTACTGTACAATATCACCCCCACACCACCGTCTATCTAGTTACGACCTTACTCCAATGACTCTACTGTACAATATCACCCCCACACCCCCACCTATCTAGTTACAACCTTACTCCAATGACTCTACTGTATAATATCACCCCCACACTCCCATCTATCTAGTTACAACCTTACTCCAATGACTCTACTGTACAATATCACCCCCACACCACCGTCTATCTAGTTACAACCTTACTCCAATGACTCTACTGTACAATATCACCCCCACACTCCCATCTATCTAGTTACAACCTTACTCCAATGACTCTACTGTACAATATCACCCCCACACCACCGTCTATCTAGTTACGACCTTACTCCAATGACTCTACTGTACAATATCACCCCCACACTACCGTCTATCTAGTTACAACCTTACTCCAATGACTCTACTGTACAATATCACCCCCACACCACCATCTATCTAGTTACAACCTTACTCCAATGAATCTACTGTACAATATCACCCCCACACCCCCACCTATCTAGTTACAACCTTACTCCAATGACTCTACTGTACAATATCACCCCCACACTCCCATCTATCTAGTTACAACCTTACTCCAATGACTCTACTGTACAATATCACCCCACACCACCGTCTATCTAGTTACGACCTTACTCCAATGACTCTACAGTACAATATCACCCCCACACCCCCACCTATCTAGTTACAACCTTACTCCAATGACTCTACTGTACAATATCACCCCCACACTCCCACCTATCTAGTTACAACCTTACTCCAATGACTCTACTGTACAATATCACCCCCACACCACCATCTATCTAGTTACAACCTTACTCCAATGACTCTACTGTACAATATCACCCCCACACTCCCATCTATCTAGTTACAACCTAACTCCAATGACTTTACTGTACAATATCACCCCCACACCACCGTCTATCTAGTTACAACCTTACTCCAATGACTCTACTGTACAATATCACCCCCACACCACCGTCTATCTAGTTACAACCTTACTCCAATGACTCTACTGTACAATATCACCCCCACACCACCGTCTATCTAGTTACAACCTTACTCCAATGACTCTACTGTACAATATCACCCCCACACCACCGTCTATCTAGTTACGACCTTACTCCAATGACTCTACTGTACAATATCACCCCCACACTCCCATCTATCTAGTTACAACCTTACTCCAATGACTCTACTGTACAATATCACCCCCACACCACCGTCTATCTAGTTACAACCTTACTCCAATGACTCTACTGTACAATATCACCCCCACACCACCGTCTATCTAGTTACAACCTTACTCCAATGACTCTACTGTACAATATCACCCCCACACCACCGTCTATCTAGTTACGACCTTACTCCAATGACTCTACTGTACAATATCACCCCCACACCCCCACCTATCTAGTTACAACCTTACTCCAATGACTCTACTGTATAATATCACCCCCACACTCCCATCTATCTAGTTACAACCTTACTCCAATGACTCTACTGTACAATATCACCCCCACACCACCGTCTATCTAGTTACAACCTTACTCCAATGACTCTACTGTACAATATCACCCCCACACTCCCATCTATCTAGTTACAACCTTACTCCAATGACTCTACTGTACAATATCACCCCCACACCACCGTCTATCTAGTTACGACCTTACTCCAATGACTCTACTGTACAATATCACCCCCACACTACCGTCTATCTAGTTACAACCTTACTCCAATGACTCTACTGTACAATATCACCCCCACACCACCATCTATCTAGTTACAACCTTACTCCAATGAATCTACTGTACAATATCACCCCCACACCCCCACCTATCTAGTTACAACCTTACTCCAATGACTCTACAGTACAATATCACCCCCACACCCCCACCTATCTAGTTACAACCTTACTCCAAAGACTCTACTGTACAATATCAGCCACACACCACCATCTATCTAGTTACAACCTTACTCCAATGACTCTACTGTACAATATCACCCCCACACCACCATCTATCTAGTTACAACCTTACTCCAAAGACTCTACTGTACAATATCACCCCCACACTCCCACCTATCTAGTTACAACCTTACTCCAATGACTCTACTGTACAATATCACCCCCACACCACCGTCTATCTAGTTACAACCTTACTCCAATGACTCTACTGTACAATATCACCCCCACACCACCACCTTTCTAGTTACAACCTTACTCCAATGACTCTACGGTACAATATCACCCCCACGACCCAATCTATCTAGTTACAACCTTACTCCAATGACTCTACTGTACAATATCACCCCCACACCACCATCTATCTAGTTACAACCTTACTCCAATGACTCTACTGTACAATATCACCCCCACACCACCGTCTATCTAGTTACGACCTTACTCCAATGACTCTACAGTACAATATCACCCCCACACCCCCACCTATCTAGTTACAACCTTACTCCAATGACTCTACTGTACAATATCACCCCCACACTCCCACCTATCTAGTTACAACCTTACTCCAATGACTCTACTGTACAATATCACCCCCACACCACCATCTATCTAGTTACAACCTTACTCCAATGACTCTACTGTACAATATCACCCCCACACTCCCATCTATCTAGTTACAACCTTACTCCAATGACTCTACTGTACAATATCACCCCCACACCACCGTCTATCTAGTTACGACCTTACTCCAATGACTCTACTGTACAATATCACCCCCACACCACCGTCTATCTAGTTACAACCTTACTCCAATGACTCTACTGTACAATATCACCCCCACACCACCGTCTATCTAGTTACAACCTTACTCCAATGACTCTACTGTACAATATCACCCCCACACTCCCATCTATCTAGTTACAACCTTACTCCAATGACTCTACTGTACAATATCACCCCCACACCACCGTCTATCTAGTTACGACCTTACTCCAATGACTCTACAGTACAATATCACCCCCACACCCCCACCTATCTAGTTACAACCTTACTCCAATGACTCTACTGTACAATATCACCCCCACACTCCCACCTATCTAGTTACAACCTTACTCCAATGACTCTACTGTACAATATCACCCCCACACCACCATCTATCTAGTTACAACCTTACTCCAATGACTCTACTGTACAATATCACCCCCACACTCCCATCTATCTAGTTACAACCTTACTCCAATGACTCTACTGTACAATATCACCCCCACACCACCGTCTATCTAGTTACAACCTTACTCCAATGACTCTACTGTACAATATCACCCCCACACCACCGTCTATCTAGTTACAACCTTACTCCAATGACTCTACTGTACAATATCACCCCCACACCACCGTCTATCTAGTTACGACCTTACTCCAATGACTCTACTGTACAATATCACCCCCACACCACCATCTATCTAGTTACAACCTTACTCCAATGACTCTACTGTACAGTATCACCCCCACACCACCATCTATCTAGTTACAACCTTACTCCAAAGACTCTACTGTACAATATCACCCCCACACTCCCACCTATCTAGTTACAACCTTACTCCAATGACTCTACTGTACAATATCACCCCCACACCACCGTCTATCTAGTTACAACCTTACTCCAATGACTCTACTGTACAATATCACCCCCACACCACCATCCTTCTAGTTACAACCTTACTCCAATGACTCTACGGTACAATATCACCCCCACGACCCAATCTATCTAGTTACAACCTTACTCCAATGACTCTACTGTACAATATCACCCCCACACCACCATCTATCTAGTTACAACCTTACTCCAATGACTCTACTGTACAATATCACCCCCACACCACCATCTATCTAGTTACAACCTTACTCCAATGACTCTACTGTACAATATCACCCCCACACTCCCATCTATCTAGTTACAACCTTACTCCAATGACTCTACTGTACAATATCACCCCCACACCACCATCTATCTAGTTACAACCTTACTCCAATGACTCTACTGTACAATATCACCCCCACACCACCATCTATCTAGTTACAACCTTACTCCAATGACTCTACTGTACAGTATCACCCCCACACCACCATCTATCTAGTTACAACCTTACTCCAAAGACTCTACTGTACAATATCACCCCCACACTCCCACCTATCTAGTTACAACCTTACTCCAATGACTCTACTGTACAATATCACCCCCACACCACCGTCTATCTAGTTACAACCTTACTCCAATGACTCTACTGTACAATATCACCCCCACACCACCATCCTTCTAGTTACAACCTTACTCCAATGACTCTACGGTACAATATCACCCCCACGACCCAATCTATCTAGTTACAACCTTACTCCAATGACTCTACTGTACAATATCACCCCCACACCACCATCTATCTAGTTACAACCTTACTCCAATGACTCTACTGTACAATATCACCCCCACACCACCATCTATCTAGTTACAACCTTACTCCAATGACTCTACTGTACAATATCACCCCCACACTCCCATCTATCTAGTTACAACCTTACTCCAATGACTCTACTGTACAATATCACCCCCACACCACCATCTATCTAGTTACAACCTTACTCCAATGACTCTACTGTACAATATCACCCCCACACTCCCATCTATCTAGTTACAACCTTACTCCAATGACTCTACTGTACAATATCACCCCCACACCACCGTCTATCTAGTTACAACCTTACTCCAATGACTCTACTGTACAATATCACCCCCACACCACCGTCTATCTAGTTACAACCTTACTCCAATGACTCTACTGTACAATATCACCCCCACACCACCGTCTATCTAGTTACGACCTTACTCCAATGACTCTACTGTACAATATCACCCCCACACCACCGTCTATCTAGTTACAACCTTACTCCAATGACTCTACTGTACAATATCACCCCCACACCACCGTCTATCTAGTTACGACCTTACTCCAATGACTACAGTACAATATCACCCCCACACCCCCACCTATCTAGTTACAACCTTACTCCAATGACTCTACTGTACAATATCACCCCCACACTCCCATCTATCTAGTTACAACCTTACTCCAATGACTCTACTGTACAATATCACCCCACACCACCGTCTATCTAGTTACGACCTTACTCCAATGACTCTACAGTACAATATCACCCCCACACCCCCACCTATCTAGTTACAACCTTACTCCAATGACTCTACTGTACAATATCACCCCCACACTCCCACCTATCTAGTTACAACCTTACTCCAATGACTCTACTGTACAATATCACCCCCACACCACCATCTATCTAGTTACAACCTTACTCCAATGACTCTACTGTACAATATCACCCCCACACTCCCATCTATCTAGTTACAACCTAACTCCAATGACTTTACTGTACAATATCACCCCCACACCACCGTCTATCTAGTTACAACCTTACTCCAATGACTCTACTGTACAATATCACCCCCACACCACCGTCTATCTAGTTACAACCTTACTCCAATGACTCTACTGTACAATATCACCCCCACACCACCGTCTATCTAGTTACAACCTTACTCCAATGACTCTACTGTACAATATCACCCCCACACCACCGTCTATCTAGTTACGACCTTACTCCAATGACTCTACTGTACAATATCACCCCCACACTCCCATCTATCTAGTTACAACCTTACTCCAATGACTCTACTGTACAATATCACCCCCACACCACCGTCTATCTAGTTACAACCTTACTCCAATGACTCTACTGTACAATATCACCCCCACACCACCGTCTATCTAGTTACAACCTTACTCCAATGACTCTACTGTACAATATCACCCCCACACCACCGTCTATCTAGTTACGACCTTACTCCAATGACTCTACTGTACAATATCACCCCCACACCCCCACCTATCTAGTTACAACCTTACTCCAATGACTCTACTGTATAATATCACCCCCACACTCCCATCTATCTAGTTACAACCTTACTCCAATGACTCTACTGTACAATATCACCCCCACACCACCGTCTATCTAGTTACAACCTTACTCCAATGACTCTACTGTACAATATCACCCCCACACTCCCATCTATCTAGTTACAACCTTACTCCAATGACTCTACTGTACAATATCACCCCCACACCACCGTCTATCTAGTTACGACCTTACTCCAATGACTCTACTGTACAATATCACCCCCACACTACCGTCTATCTAGTTACAACCTTACTCCAATGACTCTACTGTACAATATCACCCCCACACCACCATCTATCTAGTTACAACCTTACTCCAATGAATCTACTGTACAATATCACCCCCACACCCCCACCTATCTAGTTACAACCTTACTCCAATGACTCTACTGTACAATATCACCCCCACACTCCCATCTATCTAGTTACAACCTTACTCCAATGACTCTACTGTACAATATCACCCCACACCACCGTCTATCTAGTTACGACCTTACTCCAATGACTCTACAGTACAATATCACCCCCACACCCCCACCTATCTAGTTACAACCTTACTCCAATGACTCTACTGTACAATATCACCCCCACACTCCCACCTATCTAGTTACAACCTTACTCCAATGACTCTACTGTACAATATCACCCCCACACCACCATCTATCTAGTTACAACCTTACTCCAATGACTCTACTGTACAATATCACCCCCACACTCCCATCTATCTAGTTACAACCTAACTCCAATGACTTTACTGTACAATATCACCCCCACACCACCGTCTATCTAGTTACAACCTTACTCCAATGACTCTACTGTACAATATCACCCCCACACCACCGTCTATCTAGTTACAACCTTACTCCAATGACTCTACTGTACAATATCACCCCCACACCACCGTCTATCTAGTTACAACCTTACTCCAATGACTCTACTGTACAATATCACCCCCACACCACCGTCTATCTAGTTACGACCTTACTCCAATGACTCTACTGTACAATATCACCCCCACACTCCCATCTATCTAGTTACAACCTTACTCCAATGACTCTACTGTACAATATCACCCCCACACCACCGTCTATCTAGTTACAACCTTACTCCAATGACTCTACTGTACAATATCACCCCCACACCACCGTCTATCTAGTTACAACCTTACTCCAATGACTCTACTGTACAATATCACCCCCACACCACCGTCTATCTAGTTACGACCTTACTCCAATGACTCTACTGTACAATATCACCCCCACACCCCCACCTATCTAGTTACAACCTTACTCCAATGACTCTACTGTATAATATCACCCCCACACTCCCATCTATCTAGTTACAACCTTACTCCAATGACTCTACTGTACAATATCACCCCCACACCACCGTCTATCTAGTTACAACCTTACTCCAATGACTCTACTGTACAATATCACCCCCACACTCCCATCTATCTAGTTACAACCTTACTCCAATGACTCTACTGTACAATATCACCCCCACACCACCGTCTATCTAGTTACGACCTTACTCCAATGACTCTACTGTACAATATCACCCCCACACTACCGTCTATCTAGTTACAACCTTACTCCAATGACTCTACTGTACAATATCACCCCCACACCACCATCTATCTAGTTACAACCTTACTCCAATGAATCTACTGTACAATATCACCCCCACACCCCCACCTATCTAGTTACAACCTTACTCCAATGACTCTACTGTACAATATCACCCCCACACTCCCATCTATCTAGTTACAACCTTACTCCAATGACTCTACTGTACAATATCACCCCACACCACCGTCTATCTAGTTACGACCTTACTCCAATGACTCTACAGTACAATATCACCCCCACACCCCCACCTATCTAGTTACAACCTTACTCCAATGACTCTACTGTACAATATCACCCCCACACTCCCACCTATCTAGTTACAACCTTACTCCAATGACTCTACTGTACAATATCACCCCCACACCACCATCTATCTAGTTACAACCTTACTCCAATGACTCTACTGTACAATATCACCCCCACACTCCCATCTATCTAGTTACAACCTAACTCCAATGACTTTACTGTACAATATCACCCCCACACCACCGTCTATCTAGTTACAACCTTACTCCAATGACTCTACTGTACAATATCACCCCCACACCACCGTCTATCTAGTTACAACCTTACTCCAATGACTCTACTGTACAATATCACCCCCACACCACCGTCTATCTAGTTACAACCTTACTCCAATGACTCTACTGTACAATATCACCCCCACACCACCGTCTATCTAGTTACGACCTTACTCCAATGACTCTACTGTACAATATCACCCCCACACTCCCATCTATCTAGTTACAACCTTACTCCAATGACTCTACTGTACAATATCACCCCCACACCACCGTCTATCTAGTTACAACCTTACTCCAATGACTCTACTGTACAATATCACCCCCACACCACCGTCTATCTAGTTACAACCTTACTCCAATGACTCTACTGTACAATATCACCCCCACACCACCGTCTATCTAGTTACGACCTTACTCCAATGACTCTACTGTACAATATCACCCCCACACCCCCACCTATCTAGTTACAACCTTACTCCAATGACTCTACTGTATAATATCACCCCCACACTCCCATCTATCTAGTTACAACCTTACTCCAATGACTCTACTGTACAATATCACCCCCACACCACCGTCTATCTAGTTACAACCTTACTCCAATGACTCTACTGTACAATATCACCCCCACACTCCCATCTATCTAGTTACAACCTTACTCCAATGACTCTACTGTACAATATCACCCCCACACCACCGTCTATCTAGTTACGACCTTACTCCAATGACTCTACTGTACAATATCACCCCCACACTACCGTCTATCTAGTTACAACCTTACTCCAATGACTCTACTGTACAATATCACCCCCACACCACCATCTATCTAGTTACAACCTTACTCCAATGAATCTACTGTACAATATCACCCCCACACCCCCACCTATCTAGTTACAACCTTACTCCAATGACTCTACAGTACAATATCACCCCCACACCCCCACCTATCTAGTTACAACCTTACTCCAAAGACTCTACTGTACAATATCAGCCACACACCACCATCTATCTAGTTACAACCTTACTCCAATGACTCTACTGTACAATATCACCCCCACACCACCATCTATCTAGTTACAACCTTACTCCAAAGACTCTACTGTACAATATCACCCCCACACTCCCACCTATCTAGTTACAACCTTACTCCAATGACTCTACTGTACAATATCACCCCCACACCACCGTCTATCTAGTTACAACCTTACTCCAATGACTCTACTGTACAATATCACCCCCACACCACCACCTTTCTAGTTACAACCTTACTCCAATGACTCTACGGTACAATATCACCCCCACGACCCAATCTATCTAGTTACAACCTTACTCCAATGACTCTACTGTACAATATCACCCCCACACCACCATCTATCTAGTTACAACCTTACTCCAATGACTCTACTGTACAATATCACCCCCACACCACCGTCTATCTAGTTACGACCTTACTCCAATGACTCTACAGTACAATATCACCCCCACACCCCCACCTATCTAGTTACAACCTTACTCCAATGACTCTACTGTACAATATCACCCCCACACTCCCACCTATCTAGTTACAACCTTACTCCAATGACTCTACTGTACAATATCACCCCCACACCACCATCTATCTAGTTACAACCTTACTCCAATGACTCTACTGTACAATATCACCCCCACACTCCCATCTATCTAGTTACAACCTTACTCCAATGACTCTACTGTACAATATCACCCCCACACCACCGTCTATCTAGTTACGACCTTACTCCAATGACTCTACTGTACAATATCACCCCCACACCACCGTCTATCTAGTTACAACCTTACTCCAATGACTCTACTGTACAATATCACCCCCACACCACCGTCTATCTAGTTACAACCTTACTCCAATGACTCTACTGTACAATATCACCCCCACACTCCCATCTATCTAGTTACAACCTTACTCCAATGACTCTACTGTACAATATCACCCCCACACCACCGTCTATCTAGTTACGACCTTACTCCAATGACTCTACAGTACAATATCACCCCCACACCCCCACCTATCTAGTTACAACCTTACTCCAATGACTCTACTGTACAATATCACCCCCACACTCCCACCTATCTAGTTACAACCTTACTCCAATGACTCTACTGTACAATATCACCCCCACACCACCATCTATCTAGTTACAACCTTACTCCAATGACTCTACTGTACAATATCACCCCCACACTCCCATCTATCTAGTTACAACCTTACTCCAATGACTCTACTGTACAATATCACCCCCACACCACCGTCTATCTAGTTACAACCTTACTCCAATGACTCTACTGT
The DNA here is from genome assembly GCA_964016885.1 of Eledone cirrhosa. NCBI lineage: Eukaryota > Metazoa > Mollusca > Cephalopoda > Octopoda > Eledonidae > Eledone > Eledone cirrhosa. The sequence continues at coordinate 57,141 of OZ024751.1, forward strand.
ACAATATCACCCCCACACCACCGTCTATCTAGTTACAACCTTACTCCAATGACTCTACTGTACAATATCACCCCCACACCACCGTCTATCTAGTTACGACCTTACTCCAATGACTCTACTGTACAATATCACCCCCACACCACCATCTATCTAGTTACAACCTTACTCCAATGACTCTACTGTACAGTATCACCCCCACACCACCATCTATCTAGTTACAACCTTACTCCAAAGACTCTACTGTACAATATCACCCCCACACTCCCACCTATCTAGTTACAACCTTACTCCAATGACTCTACTGTACAATATCACCCCCACACCACCGTCTATCTAGTTACAACCTTACTCCAATGACTCTACTGTACAATATCACCCCCACACCACCATCCTTCTAGTTACAACCTTACTCCAATGACTCTACGGTACAATATCACCCCCACGACCCAATCTATCTAGTTACAACCTTACTCCAATGACTCTACTGTACAATATCACCCCCACACCACCATCTATCTAGTTACAACCTTACTCCAATGACTCTACTGTACAATATCACCCCCACACCACCATCTATCTAGTTACAACCTTACTCCAATGACTCTACTGTACAATATCACCCCCACACTCCCATCTATCTAGTTACAACCTTACTCCAATGACTCTACTGTACAATATCACCCCCACACCACCATCTATCTAGTTACAACCTTACTCCAATGACTCTACTGTACAATATCACCCCCACACCACCATCTATCTAGTTACAACCTTACTCCAATGACTCTACTGTACAGTATCACCCCCACACCACCATCTATCTAGTTACAACCTTACTCCAAAGACTCTACTGTACAATATCACCCCCACACTCCCACCTATCTAGTTACAACCTTACTCCAATGACTCTACTGTACAATATCACCCCCACACCACCGTCTATCTAGTTACAACCTTACTCCAATGACTCTACTGTACAATATCACCCCCACACCACCATCCTTCTAGTTACAACCTTACTCCAATGACTCTACGGTACAATATCACCCCCACGACCCAATCTATCTAGTTACAACCTTACTCCAATGACTCTACTGTACAATATCACCCCCACACCACCATCTATCTAGTTACAACCTTACTCCAATGACTCTACTGTACAATATCACCCCCACACCACCATCTATCTAGTTACAACCTTACTCCAATGACTCTACTGTACAATATCACCCCCACACTCCCATCTATCTAGTTACAACCTTACTCCAATGACTCTACTGTACAATATCACCCCCACACCACCATCTATCTAGTTACAACCTTACTCCAATGACTCTACTGTACAATATCACCCCCACACTCCCATCTATCTAGTTACAACCTTACTCCAATGACTCTACTGTACAATATCACCCCCACACCACCGTCTATCTAGTTACAACCTTACTCCAATGACTCTACTGTACAATATCACCCCCACACCACCGTCTATCTAGTTACAACCTTACTCCAATGACTCTACTGTACAATATCACCCCCACACCACCGTCTATCTAGTTACGACCTTACTCCAATGACTCTACTGTACAATATCACCCCCACACCACCGTCTATCTAGTTACAACCTTACTCCAATGACTCTACTGTACAATATCACCCCCACACCACCGTCTATCTAGTTACAACCTTACTCCAATGACTCTACTGTACAATATCACCCCCACACTCCCATCTATCTAGTTACAACCTTACTCCAATGACTCTACTGTACAATATCACCCCCACACCACCGTCTATCTAGTTACGACCTTACTCCAATGACTCTACAGTACAATATCACCCCCACACCGCCACCTATCTAGTTACAACCTTACTCCAATGACTCTACTGTACAATGTCACCCCCACACTCCCATCTATCTAGTTACAACCTTACTCCAATGCCTCTACTGTACAATATCACCCCCACACCACCATCTATCTAGTTACAACCTTACTCCAATGACTCTACTGCACAATATCACCCCCACACTCCCATCTATCTAGTTACAACCTTACTCCAATGACTCTACTGTACAATATCACCCCCACACCACTGTCTATCTAGTTACAACCTTACTCCAATGACTCTACTGTACAATATCACCCCCACACCACCGTCTATCTAGTTACAACCTTACTCCAATGACTCTACTGTACAATATCACCCCCACACCACCATCTATCTAGTTACGACCTTACTCCAATGACTCTACTGTACAATATCACCCCCACACCACCGTCTATCTAGTTACAACCTTACTCCAATGACTCTACTGTACAATATCACCCCCACACCATCGTCTATCTCGTTACAACCTTACTCCAATGACTCTACTGTACAATATCACCCCCACACTCCCATCTATCTAGTTACAACCTTACTCCAATGACTCTACTGTACAATATCACCCCCACACCACCGTCTATCTAGTTACGACCTTACTCCAATGACTCTACTGTACAATATCACCCCCACACCACCGTCTATCTAGTTACGACCTTACTCCAATGACTCTACAGTACAATATCACCCCCACACCCCCACCTATCTAGTTACAACCTTACTCCAATGACTCTACTGTACAATATCACCCCCACACCACCGTCTATCTAGTTACAACCTTACTCCAATGACTACTGTACAATATCACCCCCACACTCCCATCTATCTAGTTACAACCTTACTCCAATGACTCTACTGTACAATATCACCCCCACACTCCCATCTATCTAGTTACAACCTTACTCCAATGACTCTACTGTACAATATCACCCCCACACTCCCATCTATCTAGTTACAACCTTACTCCAATGACTCTACTGTACAATATCACCCCCACACCACCATCTATCTAGTTACAACCTTACTCCAATGACTCTACTGTACAATATCACCCCCACACCACCATCTATCTAGTTACAACCTTACTCCAATGACTCTACTGTACAATATCACCCCCACACTCCCATCTATCTAGTTACAACCTTACTCCAATGACTCTACTGTACAATATCACCCCCACACCACCGTCTATCTAGTTACGACCTTACTCCAATGACTCTACTGTACAATATCACTCCCACACTCCCATCTATCTAGTTACAACCTTACTCCAATGACTCTACTGTACAATATCACCCCCACACCACCGTCTATCTAGTTACGACCTTACTCCAATGACTCTACTGTACAATATCACCCCCACCCCACCATCTATCTAGTTACAACCTTACTCCAATGACTCTACTGTACAATATCACCCCCACACCACCGTCTATCTAGTTACGACCTTACTCCAATGACTCTACTGTACAATATCACCCCCACCCCACCATCTATCTAGTTACAACCTTACTCCAATGACTCTACTCTACAATATCACCCCCACACCACCATCTATCTAGTTACAACCTTACTCCAATGACTCTACTGTACAATATCACTCCCACACCACCATCTATCTAGTTAGAACCTTTTTACAAATTACCTGCATCAGTTGTTAGCTGTGAGGACACTGCATCCTTCAAAACTTCCATGCTTCCCGAAATTCGCCAACACTACACCTGATATTTCCCCTCCATACATACGCATGCATGTCTGACTCATACACTGTTCACTTTCCTGACATTTGTACATTATTCTGTGGATTGGCAGTATCGGTAGAGGGTCGGACGCCATGCTTTGCAGCATAGAGTTACGGCCCTTTATGATCTGAATTCAAATCCCGCCTAGGTTAACTTTACCTTTCATCCTTACGGGGTCGATAAAATAAAGTACAAGTAATGTACTGGGTAATTGGTGGCCTTGTGCCAAAAGTAGAAACAATTATTCTATGTACTATACATGTACCTTTGATGAGTTGTAGTGCACCTGAGCACCGTACACAATAATTTTCATTATTATTATTATAGATCTCTCTGTCTACTAAACAATTTCACCACTACATCACCAGTATTGATGGGTTGGTATCAAAATAGGAAAGTAACTTACTTGAGTGGAATAACTGCGGATTTTTTGCCCATCTTCAGTGTAAAAATGAAACCTTCAGTGGCAATGAAGAGGAACTGACTGAAAGTTATAATGTTACCACTACTGGGAATTTCACTGAAATATAACAACAATATGACAATATTGAATCAATAATAGGAATATATAAATACAATAAAATTAATGTATTACAGAAGATAAAGAACTGGGGATAGAAAGATATAGAATATATCATAGTTGATATAGAACTGGGGGATAGAATGATATAAGATATATGTTATAGAAGATGTAGACCTGGTAATAGAAACATATGACATGTCATAGATAATATAGAACTGGGAATAGAAAGATGTAAGCTATGTGTTGTAGAAGATATAAAACTGGAGATAGAAAGATATAGGATGTGTTATAGAAAATGTAGGGCTGGTGATAGAAAGATATGTGTTATAGAGGATATAGAACTGGTGATAGAAAGATATAGGGTGTGTGTTATAGAGGATATAGAACTGGTGATAGAAAGATATGGGGTGTGTGTTATAGAGGATATAGAACTGGTGATAGAAAGATATAGGGTGTGTGTTATAGAGGATATAGAACTGGTGATAGAAAGATATAGGGTGTGTGTTAAAGAGGATATAGAACTGGTGATAGAAAGATATCGGGTGTGTGTTATAGAGGATATAGAACTAGTGATAGAAAGATATGAGGTGTGTGTTATAGAGGATATAGAACTAGTGATAGAAAGATATGGGGTGTGTGTTATAGAGGATATAGAACTGGTGATAGAAAGATATGGGGTGTGTGTTATAGAGGATATAGAACTGGTGATAGAAAGATATAGGGTGTGTGTTATAGAGGATATAGAACTGGTGATAGAAAGATATGGGGTGTGTGTTATAGAGGATATAGAACTGGTGATAGAAAGATATAGTGCGTGTATTACAGATGATATAGAGCTGGGGATAGAAAGATATAAGATATGTGTTACAGAAGATACAGAATTGGTAATAGGAAGATATAGGACATGGGTTATAGATTATCCATCCATGGGCCCTGAACTCTTGATTGATAGAATCATGAATACATCATGAGACTTGAATACATCATGAGACCATTTTAAACCTGGTAGAGCCCATCCTGAACACAGCCAATTTCTTCCAGGGAGAGTGAGAGAGAGAAGTGAGAAAAAGATACAGAGCTAATTTCTTTTAGAGAGAGTGAGAGAGAGAGAAGTGAGAAAGAAATAATGAGCTAATTTCTTAGAGAGAGCGAGAGAGAGTCGATGTCAAGACTGATACTTTATTTATTTACTTTGAAAAAGAATGAACCACACCCCAAATATCTTAGTGTAACATTGGATGGTAGCCTGACCTACCGAGAGCATCTAAAGAGGGCTGCCGGAAAGCTCAAGACCAAGATTAATATCATTCACAAGTTGGCAGGAAACAGCTGGGGGTCTGATGCACACACACTTTGTATTGCATGCTTAGCTTAGCTCTTACATACTCAGTTGCAGAGTACTGTTCACTGGTCTGGCCAGGGAGCTGTCATGCCAAGAAAGTTGACACCATCCTCAACTCGGCAATGTAAACAGTATCTGGCACATTGAAATCTACACCTATTCAGTGGTTACCTACTCTTTCTCATACAGCTCCTTCACACATGCAGCATCAGGAGATGATCCACGAGGCAGCACTTCTTACCAAGTCCAAGCCTGACCTTCCCATCCATGAAAACTTGGAAAACCTTCCCAACATGCACTTGAAATCACACAAACTATTCTGGGAATCAATGAAGACCCTTCAGGACAACTTTGATCTGAAGGAAGAGTGGCAAAGATCATGAAATGAGTCCAAATTTGCCAACCAACACCTCATCCAAGACCCCCCATCTAAACCAGCCAGCAAGCAATAATCTGATCCACACAACACATGCCAGGACAGTCCATCATCTTCACCAATGGAAAATGAAAGACAGCCCAGCATGTGACTGTGACGACCCTGACCAGACAGTGCTGCATGTTGTTTGGGTTTGCCCCTTCAGACGTTTTCCCAGTAGCCTGGAGGCAATCAATAATGTTGCAGTTTGTGCCTTGATCTGGTTTGCTGGTCTTGAACTGCCTCTCTAATTATTGTGTATATGTCATACGACAAGAAGAAGACGAATTGGCCTTGGCAAGATTTGAACTCAGAGAGATGGAATGAATACTACAAAGCATTCTATCCAACATCCTAATGACTGTCAATTCACTGCCTCACCTGCAGCTTTACAGGAGGAAAGAAGAAGAAAGGAACCAATCATCAGATCAGACCAAGTGTACAATGTTTTCTTTGATCTTTTCATTGCTGATACTATCTGTCAGTCAAAACTTCTGACAGAAAAAAGGGGCTGATCATCAGATAAGACCAATGCAGTTATGTTTCCTTTGATCATTCCATTGCTGGTACTTCTTTGTTAGATACAATTTCTGGCAGAAGAAGGGAGCCAGTTGTTAGATCAAACCAAAGAAACAATGTTTCCATTAGTCTTTCCATTGCTGATACTATCTGCCAGTTGTACCTCCAGGCAGAACGAGGTGGGGTTTGAACTAAGAACATGTATAGCAAAATCAGACAATACAACAAAGCATCCCATCCAACTCTTAAACAGCTCTGCCAAACCATCGTCCCCTAGATTGGTACTTTATTTATAAACCCCAAAAGTAGGAAAGGTAAAATTGATCTCAACGGGATTTGAACTCAAGTATTTAATCCGCTGCTCTAATGCCAACTGTGAAGGGGCCTGACCAATTGGTGAGAGTATTGAACTTATGATCATAATGTTGTGGATTCAATTGCTAGACCATGTTGTGTGTTATGTTCCTCAGCAAAATATTTCATTTCATATTGCTCCAGTATAGCCAGCTGGAAATGGATGGAAATGAGTACCACAGTGGCTAGGGGGTTGACCCTGCAATGAACTGATGTCCTGTCCAGAGGGTAGCCTTGTATTCTCAGTTGCTTAACACCAAGAAAACCAAGACAGGCACAGGCCTAATGAGCTTCATGGTTTAACCCTTTAGCTTTTACATTATATATACTATTATTTATTTTGAAAACAATACCTTCACATCAGTATGAACAACCAGTTACAACTGGTTTGAACAGAAAGAGGTGAGGGAATTCTGGCCGGATATGGCTGGTTTAAATGCTAAAGGGTTAAGACAGATTTTAGTCGAGATTTTTTGCCAATTCACTACCTGAATGAAGTTTATATAAAAAGAAAAAGATGTTTTCATTGCAAACAAAATAAATAAATAATATATATATATATATATATATATATATATATATATATATATATATATATATATATATATATAATATAATATAAAGAAGACAAACAGAACATCTTTTGCACTAATTCAACTTCATGGTTTGTGGCTAACCCCTCAACCTGGTCTAATTTAATTATTACGTAGTCTGATTATTACTTAGACTATTATTAGCACAGACCACAGATATCCAATTACATATATATACACTTCAACTAGAATTCTTCAGCTACATCTAACAAAAGTTGCAATTCAAGAAGGCCAAATGCTAACTTTATATACATACACTCTATCAGCACCAGCACCACCACCACCACCACTGATACCATCACTGACACCACCAGCACCACCACTATCTACACAATCAACACCACCACCACCACTATCAACACAATCAACACCAACACCATCAGCAGCACCATCACTGATACCACCATCAACACCATCACCACTGACACCATCACCACAACCATCCCACCACCTACACAACCAACACTATCAACAACAACACCCCCACCCCCACCACCATCAACATCACCTACACAACCAACACCAACATTACTACCGATACCATCCCCACAACCACCCCCACCACCTACACAACCAACACCACCACCTACACAAGCAACACCACCACCATCACCACCTACACCTACACCACAACCACACCAACCACGACCAACACTATCACTGATACAACCACCGCCAGCAACAACACCAACACTACACCACAACCAACACCACCACCTCTCTCTCTTATAATATATATCTAGTACTAGCCGAATTATCCGCGCCTTGCTGCGTTTCACACATTTTTTTTGTGAGAAAATGATGATTGATTTCAAAACAGTGATATAATTTATGGAGAAAAAATAAAGAGAAAATGTTAAAAAAGTAGAAGCATTAACTCATAATTTTTGTTGTCATAATTCTAGTGATGTTTTGCCACAGATAAAATGTCTAAATTAGCTAAATTTTACTATAAAACCTTTTTTGTTGATTTACATTTTGTTGATTTACCTTTTTTGTTGATTTACATTAATTAATAGAAAAACCTCGTGATAATAGAGGTTCCAATACTCAAGTTGTGGGCTTCCAAAATTTTCACTATAGGAGGTTTAACCCCCATTAGGGTGTCTTAATATTATTGAAATTTGCTGAAATTTTGTGAATATCTTGTCATTTACCTATGGTTTAAATTTCATATAAATCGAAGGGAAAAAATTTTCAGCGGGGGTTTGTGCCCCCGGGGAACCTTTTGATTAAAATGAAATACGGTACTCTGCTATTTTACTATAAAAGAGAGGTGTTTGTTTTGTTGATTTACGTTTAATTAATAGAAAAACCCTGTGCTAATAAAGGTTCCAATACTCAAGTTATGGGCTTCCTCATTAGGGTGTCTTAATACTATTGAAATTTGCTGGAATTTTGTGAATAGGCGTCATATCTTGTCATTTACCTATGGTTTAAATTTCATATAAATCGAAGCGAAAAAATTTTCAGCGGGTACAAGCGGGGGTTTGTGCCCCTGGGAAACCTTTTGATTAAAATGAAATATACTTATCCAAGTACCCTGGGCAATGTAGTTTCAGAATATATATGGTTATGGGGGTCTATCTCCAAAACCATAGGAGTTCGTAAACAAACAAACAAACAGACAAGAACTACAACTTCTATATGTATAAAGTTGTATTCCTGTGATTGTTTGTTCACGAACTACTACTATGGTTTTGAAGATAGACCTCCCAACCATATATATTCTGAAACTACATTGCCCAGGGTACTTGGATAAGTATATTTCATTTTAATCAAAGGGTTCTCCGGGGGCACAAAACCCCGCTGAAAATTCTTTCCTTTCAATTTATATGAAATTTAAACCATAGGTGAATGACAAGATATTCACAAAATTTCAGCAAATTTCAATAATATTAAGACACCCTAATGGGGGTTAAACCCCCTATAGTGAAAAGTTTGGCCAATAAATGGAACAAGATTTCACAAACTCCTGCTATGGTTTTGGAGATAGACCCCCCCCCATAACCATATATATTCTGAAACTACATTGCCCAGGGTACTTGGATAAGTATATTTCATTTTAATCAAAGGGTTCCCTGGGGGCACAAAACCCCTGCTGAAAATTTTTTCCCTTCGATTTATATGAAATTTAAACCATAGGTAAATGACAAGATATGATGCCTATTCACAAAAGTTTTGAATTGATATTTTGAAAAAAATTATTTACAAGAAACAAAACAAGAATAAGATTTAATAATGTAATTTTGATTTGATATATTACAAAAAATAATGTTTTCCAATTTTTCATGCATTACATTTTACATTGAGTAATATTGAAATGCAGAGTTTTTCTCCATAAATTATATCACTGATTTAAAATCAATCATCATTTTCTTACAAAAAAAAATGTGTGAAACGCAGCAAGGCGCGGGTAATTCGGCTAGTTATTATATAAGATTAGACATATATAATTTCATACAGGTTATCTAATAATTGTTTCTACTCTAGGCACAAGGCCAGAAAATTGAAGGGGAGGGAAACGTCAATTAAATTAACCCCAGTGCATTACTGGTGGTTTATTTTATCAACTCTCGTAAGGATGAAAGGCAAAGCTAACCTTGGCTGGCTTTGAACTCAGATTGTAAAAGGCCATAACTATATGCTGCAAAGCATGGTGTCCGACGCTCTACTGGTACTGCCAAACCAATAATATAGGTACAAAGCCAGCAATGTGAGGAGGGAAAGTTGATTATATCAACCCCAGTACTTTACTGGTATTTTACTGACTTGGAAGGGTATCTGGCTGTAAAATTACAAAACCCAAAACAGATCCTTATGAGCAAGAGGAGGTCATGACATGGCTAGACTCATAACAGGACACCTCATCTAACCCATGCAAGCATGGAAAATAGACATCAAACGGTAGTGGTGGTGATGATAGTGGTGATGATGATGATGATAATGATGATGATGATGATGATGAAGACATTGATGATGATGATGATGACCTCAGCAGGATTTGAACTGAGAAAGTAAACTGCTGTAAAGTACAGCAAAATGTTTTGTCTGAAGCTCTAGCATTTCTGCCAATCCACCTCCCACAGTTATCTTATTAGGTTTTCTAATTTACACACACATTAATACTTTCTAGATACTTCCATATTTTGTTAAGTTTCTTTATGGTCGCCATGTTAAAAAAAATATGGCAACCATCTCTCTCGACGAGACTAAAACTTATGTTTTTCAAAGCCACAGTCGAAAATGTGTTACCCTATGGGTTGGAAGCATGGACGCCTAATAAAACCCTTGAAAAAAGACTAAATGGATGTTATACGAAACTCCTGAGACAGACTTTCAGCATATCTTGGTGACAGAGAGTCACAAATGGACTATCTGGATAGTCCTCCTGTGTCAGATATTGTTCATCTAAGAAGGATATGTTTTGTGGGACATTGTTACAGGGCAAAAAACGAGTGTGTCAGCCGTGTTCTTTTATGGAAGCCTGCACACGGTCATAGAAGTAGATGTCATCCTGCAACAACATATCTGGATATGCTGTGTGTTGACACAGGAGGAAATTTGACAGATCTTGGATTGATAATGTTAGATCCAGACAATGGAAAGAGTACTGTTCATTGGATCGAGGGAACTCGATTCAACTCGTGAGTGAGAGAGATCCTTCTAACCCATAACTATATAGATGTGTTGTTTGTAGTAGATCACCATCGGTTCAAATGACAAGTGCTTTCGTTGTTTGAGCATTGGAACAACTTGCTTGTGAAATTAACAATATAAGTGGCTAAGCATTCCACAGACATGTGCACCATTAGCATAGTTCTCAGAGAGATTCAGCATGACACAAAATGTAACAAGACAGGACCTTTGAATTGCAGGTAGAGTCCATTTGACGGGCTTGCAAACAGTTTCTGCATACCTATATTTCCTTCATAAGGCATAGATTAACCCGAAGCTATGGTAAATGACAACTGTGCAAGGTGACACACACTGAGATAGAACCCAGAACAGTGACGTAACTAGAGTGTGTGCCGCCCGGGCAGCCTTTCAGTTTTCTGCGGCTGGGCCCCCACAAAAAATACTTATTGTTCAGTGACTCACTCTTAAAGTTATATCTATATATTAACTAGTCTGTGTACAATTGTAATATTATGCTGCAGCATTAAAAGAATGCTTTTAGCCTACAGCAGACCCAAAAGTGCCACCCCCATAAAAGTATCACCTGGGGCAGACCCCCCCCCCCTGCTTCGGCCTTTCTAGCTACGCTACTGACCCAGAACCAAATGATTGTGAAGTAAGTAAAACTTTTAATTTGGCCATACTGCAATTCTCAGGGAGATTCAGGGTAACAGGATGTGTGCCAGGGCCATACTACATAATTCTCAGGGAAATTCAGGGTGTGTGTCAGGGCCATACTGTATCTATTTAATGGCTGAGTATTCCACAGACATGTGTACTGTTAATATAGTTTTCAGAGAGATTCAGGGTAACTAGGTGTGTGTGAGGGCCATACTGTACCTACTTTCTGTCAGAACATTCCACAGACTTAATATAACTCTCAAGGAGATTCAGGGTAACTAGATGTGTGTCAGAGCCGTACTGTATCTGGCTGAGTATTCCACTGACATGTGTACTGTTAATATAGTTCTCAGGGAGATTCAGGGTAACAGGGTGTGTGTCAGGACAATGTTGTATCCACTTACTAATGGTACATAGAACTAGATAGGTAAAGTACATTATATACACCTACCCCTACACAGACACACACCTTCCACATATATCTTATTTGAAGTGCCGTAACGATAAAATTACATGAGAAAAGGAGACAGCAGAATAGACAACAAATGCTTCAGATATCCACACATAAAACGTTATTTCATCTAGTCTTAATACCTTTATCATCTCTCTCTCTCTGCTCCACTTGAGTTTTGACTCGGGCTATGAAGGCCTGTCCAACAGCGCTAGCAGGACAACAGACATTAAATGAGGCTGATGATTATATATATTAAGTATTCCCATAGAAAAGGTAAATGAAAAAAGAGTGCTCTATGTATTGTTCAGAGCTATTTAATTACATACTAAACAAAACAATATAATTATTTCATTACCGAAGGTTTCAAGAAATGAAATAATTATATTGTATTGTTTATTATGTAATTAAATAATATATATATATATTGCCGGAAAACCCTCCTTCCACAACGGAGTAGCCTGGACTAAGAAGTCAACTACCTCAAACCTATTCGACATCTCAATGGGATCATTTGATTGTGCTGATGTATGCAACTTGGTTGGCTTATTTATTTTAGATATATTACGTGTTAGATTCCCGGACTTCCACACGAGAATAAACCGCGACGATGGTCTGACCCTATCGAGCCATAAAAGTGGTCATGACCTGGACCGGTTTAAAAAAGATTTAATTACTACTTTTAATGAGTTAGGACTTAGGATAACAGTAGCTACCAACCTCTCTAGCGTAGATTACTTAGACATAAATTTAGATCTTCACACACACACCTTTAGACCCTTCCATAAGCTAAATGAAAAACTTAATTACATACACAAGGACTCATGCCACCCTCCTACAGTTTTTAAAAACTTTGTGAATAATATCGGTACTAGAATCTCTAACCTCTCCTCTAATAAAGCAATCTTTGACAGAGCGGGACCCTACTACAACACAGCATTAGATAACAGCAGCTTCTCGCAACCAATTACTTACTCCCCTGCTAACACCAACAGCAATAGGAAAAGAAATCTTGCTAATAGAAAAACAATCTGGTTCTCTTCCCACTTCTCACTCAACGTTAAAACTAATGTAGGAAAAAGTTTTTTAGCTCTCTTAGATAGACACTTTCTCATAGGTCACAAATACCATTCCATCTTTAACAGACACAGGTTGAAATTAGGATACTCCTGTGCTAAGAATATGAAGGCCCACATCACCAACATCCCTAAGAGCAGGACCCCACCAGGATGCTCTTGCCGAAAGCCTGAAGCTTTCTCCCTTCAACAACAATGCAACGCACCTGCTGTAATTTATGAAGCTGTGGTCACTTCTAACCAACCAAATCAACAACAAGAGGTTAAATCCTATGTAGGTATGGCAGAGGGCTTGTTTAAGGAATGCTTCCTGAACCATCAGTCGACCTTTAGACACCCAGACAAATGATTGTCCACAAAACTTGCGAGTCATGTATGGTCCCTCAAGGACTCGGGCATAGACTACTCCATCCAATGGAAAGCCATTACTAAGTCCAAGCCATGCGCAAGAGTAAATCCATCTTGTGGACTGTATATTGAAGAAAGGATCAATATCCTGAGAAGATTACGTAATAACGATTGCCTAAATTCAAGGAATGAACATTTTTCATGTCCACAAGTCTGGAAATACCTATTACATAATTACAAAGCTCCAGATTGACTAACATCAACAATCTATAATATTCTGAATAACTTGAATAATTTATTCCGGACACCCACAGTTATCTCCCTTACATCCATCGACCGTGGGTTTACCTTGCCCAGGAGAAGTGACTGTTTCTGCGCATGCATATTCGTACGGTTGTTTTTCCTTTTCCGTACAACTTCATCCAGACTGAGCTGAGGATCCGCATAAGGTGAAACACGTGTTCTCAGTATGGTGAACTAACTGTTGTGGAACTACTTCTATATATATATGTCTTTGAAGACATCCTTTGTATATATATATATATATATACAAATTAAAATGAAAAATTAGAAATAAGACTATCCATCATCAGTGATATACTAGCCATCATAGGTATTTCTTTGCGTTAAAGACCAGATACCCCAGGCTGGCGCGAACAATAACTAAAATAAGTTATTGGGATAAAAAGAATTGGGATATGTCTCTCGTCTTCTTGTCAATATTCGCAAGTTCTTATGTTCAAATGAATCATTGACTTGATTTTCTCATTTTTTCCTCTCTTTATGTTGCCTCCCCATTCGTGTTTATTTACCTGTCTCTCTTTCTCCACCCAATTCTTTTTATCCCAATAACTTATTTTAGTTATTGTTCACACTAGCCTGGGGCATCTGGTCTTTAATGCGAAGAAATACCTATGATGGCTAGTAGACCACTGATGATGGATAGTCTTATTTCTAATTCTTCATTTTAATTTGTATATCACATTTGCAACAACACAACATGCCACTTTTCATTCATATATATATATATATATATATATATATATATATATATATATATATATATATACATATATATATACAAAGGATGTCTTCAAAGAGTGTATACATTTTGGGGGACACCCTGTATATATATAACTCCTGGTGAACCGAGGATTGTACTGTGCATAGAGCTTCTCCCACCTTAGCAAAAATAACAGTGAAGTACTTCACTATAATCACCTATATTATATATATATATCATCATCATCACCGTTTCACGTCCATTCTTCCACGCTAGCATGGGTTAGACGGGTTGTCTTGTTGTGGGCGATGATAGGTCGGATGACCTTGTCTTGCTCATACGGGAACTGATTTTGGCTTGATTTCTACAGCTGGATGCCCTTCCTAACACCAACCTCATTTACAGTGAGTGCTGGGTGCTTTTTATCCATGGCGTCTACATGTCCAATTTACAGTGTGGTCTGGGTGCTTTTTTGACATGACACCTCCACAACCACTTTGCAGTGGGACGGGATGAGGGCATATTGTCTATATGCTTCGACTTCGGCTTGTTCCCGTGGGAAGTTGGGTCTTCTGTATTACTGTGTGAACGCCAGAGGTCACGGTCGTGTCATCGCTGTTGAGAGGTGCAATTTGGTAAGGTCCGCTTTTATCACCTCGTCCCAGGTCTTCTACGGTCTCCCCACTCCATAGCGTCCATCAACTTTTAGTGCTCTGCATCTTTTTATGCAGCTATCATCGTCATACGTATCACATGTCCATACCAACGCAACCACCTCTCCTGCACATTGCATTTGATTCCTCTTATGCTCAGTCTCTCTCTCAGTTCGTTTATGCTTTGCCATTTGTGTATATTACTATTACACATCCATCAGAGCATGCAAGCTTTGTTGCTCTCTAATCTATGCAAGTCTTCTACAGACAGTGCCCAGGTCTCACTACCATGTAACATTGTTGTTCATATACACGCATCATACAGTCTGCCTTTCATTTTGAGGGAAAAGCCTTTTGCAGCTAGCAGTGGCAGTAGCTCCCTGAACTTATTCCATCCCGTTCTTACCCTGGTTACTGTACTTTCCGAACAGCCACCTCTGCGGCTAATTTGGTCACCTAGGTAGCAGAAGCTGTCTACTGTTTCTACAGAGCCCATCCCAGAGTTTAGTAGTGCTTGTTTCCTGTGGCTGTTTGCTGCTTGCTGTCCCAGTGCAGCTGCTACATGTAAAGCCTACATTCTTAACTAAGCTTTCTAAGATCCCACTACATCTCTTGTGTACCCATAGTTTGTATTTGGGGCAGAAGATGGAATTACTACCTACACCTTTCCTACATACTGAGCAAGGCTATTTCCCTGAGGGGATCTGGGTTCTGTTTTCTCTTCTACTTATGAGGACCTTAGTCTTTGACAGGTTGACTTTGAGACCCCTTCTTTCTAGTCCCTGCTTCCATGTTTGGAATTTCTTCTTTAGTTCCTCCATAGATTCAGCTATAAGTGTATATATATATTATATTATATTATTTTCGGGGGATACGGAATTAGTTTTTCTGTGACATCGAAACTTTTTTTTCTGTCTATAGTTATTTTGCCCGGTTTTCTAAGCTATAGTTATAGCGATGGACTGTTGTTACAAATAGTTTCTCCGTTTGGGATATGCACACACACACATATGTATATATTACTCAGTTGATGATAGTCGGTTGATAAAAAATCTGCCAACTTTTTCGTAAGCACGTGAAGCACGGTACAATTTGAATTAGATAATAAAATGAAGATGTAAGAATAAAACCATCTCTCTTATTTATTATACTAAAACTCCGGGTGATACCTTACAGTGTAAATCCTAAGGAATACAAGCCATACACGGACGTTAAACGTTGATGATGATGATGATGATATATTACATAATAAACAACACAATATAATTGTTATTTATTATGTAATTAAATAGCTCTGTACAATACATAGAGCACTCTTTTTCCTTTGCCTTTTCTCCGGAAATACTTAACACACACACATATATGAGAAAGGGAAAGAGAAAAATGTAATTATCGAGCAACCAGGTGTATATGCGTGTATATATATATATATATATATATACTGTATTAATACTCCAGGTTTTCGTCTAATATCGCCCCTTCCATATAATAAATAACTATCTTGCTATTTTTAGACTGTTTAAAAACAGCAAAAGGTAAACGATGGTAGCTTAAAGTATCAAGCAGTCAAACAACTTTTTTTTTAACCTTCTTTTCTTTGTAACTCTTAAGTAATCAACACACAGCCAACTCCTGTAAGAATTACCCAGGCAGGGTTTAAAGTCCATTTTACTAAAATAAATAAATCGTAGTAGTGATGATGATGATGATGATGATGGTGGAGACGGCGAATTAGGGTTAAATGTGTCGGTGCTCCAGCATGGCCAGAGCCCATGGATTTAGAACAGGTAAAAGAATAAAAAGCCTAAACTTTAGGTTATTTTTTAATTGTATTGCAAATATTTAGATTATTTAATATATTAAATATATATGTGTACCAAGGGGGTATATTGTGGGGCACAAATCGTCCTCTGACGTATATATTGTGGGGATGGTGTGGTGGTGTAGAGGAGGTGACCGGAAGCTGGGGATGATTGACTGGAGGGGGAAGAGGAAGCGACGTGAGATGCGTACCCAGGAGCATCTGTGGGCCCTCTTTCGGCTGTGACCCGCTAGCGTTATACCTCAAGATGGATGACCTCAGCCAGAGGGACGTGCAAAAAATTGAGCGGCGTATGATGGAAGCGTTTGCGAAAGGACCGCTTACTGCGTTTGCTAAGCTGGTAAGGATTAGGTGGAACGGTGAGCGTGTGGATATTTTTGCAGCAGAGATAAGGCAATTGGCCATGCTGGATGGGTTTCAGGTGGAATGCGAACATGCGGTGCGGTTGGCGTTCATAAACGGATTTCCGGATGACATCGCAGTGAAACTGCAGCAAATACCTGGCTACAAGGAAATGGAGATGCGTGCACTAGTAGAGCAAGCCCGCATCATAGCAGAGGATGCCAAGAAGAGTGTTGCGTCAATAGCAGCGATGGAGGCCCGGGGCAGCCAACAGTGAAATGGCAAAAGGGTACAAACACGGCACGCAGTCACCCGCGAACGTTTAGAGGTCGTTGTTTTAGGTGCCAGGGCGCGCACATGGCGAGAGACTGT
Source organism: Eledone cirrhosa (assembly GCA_964016885.1). Taxonomy (NCBI): domain Eukaryota; kingdom Metazoa; phylum Mollusca; class Cephalopoda; order Octopoda; family Eledonidae; genus Eledone; species Eledone cirrhosa. The sequence continues at coordinate 74,879 of OZ024751.1, forward strand.
AGAGAGTCAAGGCCAGACATAATTTGCTACCGGTGTAAGCGGCCAGGCCACATCGCTACCAGTTGCGACCAGGGAAATGGTCCAAGGGGAGCTACTGCACTGGTAGCTACCCCTCGCGAGTA
>OZ024751.1:82500-87500 GCA_964016885.1 Eledone cirrhosa
AGCTCTGTTACCAACATAGAGCACTCTTTTTTCCTGGACTTTTCCGACAGAATTACTTCATTTACACATATATATATATATATGTATATATATATATATATGTATATATGTATATATATATATATGTATATATATATATGTATATATATATATATATATGTATATATATATGTATATATATATATATCATTCATTTCATTTTACGTCCGCTTTTCCCTGCTTGCAAGGGTGGGACGGGAACTGATTCTGGCTTGATTTCTACAGCTGGATGCCCTTCCTAACGCCAACCTCATTTACAGTGAGTGCTGGGTGCTTTTTTGCCGTGGCACCTCCACGACCACTTTGCAGTGGAATGATAGGGACCCCAGTCCCTATCATCTCATTTCTACAGCTGAGTAAACTGGAGCAATGTGAAATAAAGTGTCTTGCTCAAGGAAACAACACATCACCTGGTCTGAGAATTGAACCCACAACCTTTCGATTGCAAGGCCAATGCTCTAACCACTAAGCCATGTGCCTCCATATATGTATATATATATATATGTATATATATATATATGTATATATATATATATGTATATATGTATATATATATATATGTATATAGATATAGATAGGTAAATATACACGGGTGTGTATGATTGTGTATAGAAGATTATATTAATAAGAGGAATTCCAACTTTGTCTGATTTACTCGTTTTATTTACAATCCTTTAAAATATATATAATGGTATTATAATGAAATAGTATGATAGAATATTAAATTCTAAGTGTTAATTGAACAAGTACTTTCATGCTTTCGCAATCTTCAGGTTCATGATATGTGGTGACAGTCGAGTTTGCAATTTTCAACTGTAATGAGATGGGTAAATTTCCTACCTTTTATACATTTTATACAGAGAAAAGTGGCTCCAGAATGCAAAGCCCTGTAAACTGTATTTCGACCAATCAGTGTGTAGTTTCACTGAATTACTACAGCTGATTGGTTTAAGCGTCACGGCTGGTTGAGCATGCTAACGACCAATAGTCATATCCAACGTATCAATTGTTTTGCTTTTTTGAAATGATGAAAATAGCATTTTCTATTAATCATCACCATCAACATCACTTTTATTATTATTATTATTGTTGTTGTTGTTGTTGTTAGTGGTCGTGGTCATAGTGGTAGTAGAAGTAATACCCCTAGGCGTTATTATTGTTCATTTAGCTTGGGTTTGAATTTATCAATAAAATTCTTTTCTTTGATTTTTCTCTTGATTTCATTTGGGCTGTGTAATTTGTAGAATGGGAATATTATAAATATTCCCTGACCACATGTTGCCAGGTGGCCGCTTAGGGGTATCTGACGGACATTTGGGTCTCTGATTTGTTGACGGTGTACCCGTGCACGTTCCGATAGTGCATTTCCAGTTTGACCGACATATAGTTCTTCACAATTCGGGCATTTAATGCAGTAAATTAGATTTCTGCTTTTGCAGTTCATATTTGCATTTGTGAATATTTTTCCAGTTTTTGTTTTCATATTTTGACCGGCGTGTATGGATTGACATGTGCCGCATCGATTATCATTGCATTTAGATACAGTGAATGATTGGTCTTTGTTGTTAAGGTCAAACTTTGCTTTTGTTAGCAATTGCTTCAAATTTTTTGGCTGTCTTTTACTAAGAGTCAAAGATCGATCTGTGATTAAGCCTTTTAATTCATTACTTTGAGCAATGATCGGTAGGTTTGCTTTGGCAGTGTTGAAGATATTCTGGTGACATGGGTTGTGTGTCATTATAAATGGTATGACCAGTTCTTGGTTTCTTCTTCTTTGGGTTGTTCTAAGTTGTTGTATAGGTATTTTTATAGCCCGCTGTATGCCATTTTCTATAAGTAGAGATGGGTATTTTTGTTTGAGCAAAAATTCTCTTAGTTCTGTTAGGCGTTTGTACCTGGTATTCGTATCTTCTACAATGGTACAAATTCTTCTGGCTAGGCAGTATGGGATGTTGCGTTTTGTATGAGGTGGATGGCACGACTTAAAATTCAGATATTGATGGGTGTCTGTGTGTTTATAATATATATCCGTGGTAATGGTGGTGTCGTTTTTGATTATCATTATATCTAGGAATGGTAATTTGGTCCTACTCATCTCTTTTGTGAATTGGAGAGATGGGTGTAGGTTATTCAGGAGGATATTGAACTCATCCAGAGTATCTAGAGATTCTGTCCAGATGATGAAACAGTCGTCAAGGTATCTCTTCCAAGATTTTTCAATGTACTTTCTAAAGTCAGTACTATATTTTTCCTCTATTTCTTGGTAGAGTTGTTGTTCTAAGTATCCCATTACAGAGTTCGCGTAAACGGGAGCAAACTTCGTTCCCATCGCCGTGCCTCTAATTTGGATGTAATTCTTTCCATTGAAGAAGAAAGTGTTGTTTTCCAGAATAAGTTTAACTGCGTCTAATATAAATGGCGCTGTGAATCTAATGGGAATCACTTCTCTATGTTTTTCCACCCAGTATTTAACCGCCTTTATTCCTAAATCATGTGTAATGTTGGTGTAAAGGCTTACCACATCAAAACTGAGTAGAAGTGAATTCGTTTCCGTGGTTTTGGGAAGATGGGACAGGAAGTCGATATCATCCCGGATGAAACTGGGTATGTGAATACATAGTGGTTTCAAAATAATGTCAACAAAATTGCTTAGACGGTGAGTGGGGCATGTTGGACCAGCTATAATAGGTCTAAGTTTTAAGTCTTTTGGGTGTAATAATTTAATGTACTCACTGTTTTGTTCTCTTACTGCCAGTTGTATTTCTTTTGACTTGTGAACTTTCGGTAGGCCATACAGGTTGCTGGGTTTCGGCTCAAAATTGGTGATGTAGTCTCTTTCCTTATCAGTAAATGAGTTGTGGTATTTTGAAGCCAGGTTGTTGATCTTCTTCATGATGTTGTGGTCTATATTTGACGGTATTTCATGATAGAATGTTGTGTCTTTCAGTTGTTCCTCAACCAAATCCTTGTAGTATTCAGTATCCATTATAACAACTGCACCCCCTTTATCTGCTTGTTTAATTATTATTGTTTTATCATTTTGTATACGTTTAAGTGCAGACATTTCTGATTTGTTAATGTTTGGCCTAACATTAGTATTATGTCTAAGAGGAAATTTAGACAGGATGTCAATGTATTGGTCGAGATAGATATTTCTTCCTTTTGGCGGAGTGAAATTTGATTTATTCTTTACTAGTGATTCATCACTCTCATTATTTTTATCAGCGAAGAATTCTACAAGACGTAATTTTCGACAGAATTCTTGGGTATCCTCCTTCAGTTCTTGGTGGTTGACTGTTGGAGTCGGTGTGAATTTCAGTCCTTTTGACAGAATTTGCATTTCATCATTGTCAAGATCTCTTAATTATTTTAGGATCTACGTGTACAGCTGTTTTGGGTATGTTTCCTCCTGGAGTTTTTCTTTTTCCGGTTTTTGTTGTCCTGACGTTAAAAAATGAATTTTTCTCTGTTCAGGATTTATATTCCTGTTGGTGTTCGCTTGATGAACTTTTGGTCGTGATATTATATTTGGTTTCGTTATGTATTTTGTCCTATTTTTGGTATTCTGTATATTATTTTTCTTCCTGTTAGCATTATTTTTAACAATCTGGGAAAATGACCTAGGTTTGCTTTCAGGTTTAGATCGTTTTTTCGTCCAGTTTCTTGTGGGCAATCTCTGTTGAGATCTTGAGAGTGATCTGGTTATTCTACGTTTTGTTTCCACATTCCTTGTTGGTAGTCTCTGTTGAGATCTTGAGAATGATCTCCTGGTTTTACTACTTCTCATGGTCTGGTCAAAGGAATACCTATCGTGTTTGTGCTTTTTGTTCATGTTGTGTGCGATAGGGTGTTTTTGTAGAAAAAGCGAAGAGTTATTACCGTAGTTCTTCTTTGATTCAAGGTAAGGTGAGTGTTTGTGTTGGCACGTGTTCTGGCGTATGTTGTGTTGATGAGATTGTCCACTTTTAATGCTTTTTCTCAGGGTTCCAGAGTCTTTACCGTAATTTGCAGCATATTCATCGAGAAATAATTGTTTCTGCTGCCATACCTTTCTTGATTTGTTTTCTTCTTTTGAGATATCTCCGATCCATAGTTCTCGTAGTTTTTCAGCTATAATACCAGTCGTTAGCTTTGAAATTTCAACTTCAATTTGGTCATCAATAGCTTCATATTTGGCTTTGTAGCGGGATTGTTTACATTCAGAAATGGAGATGTCGGTCCTGAATTTTGTCAATGTAAGTTCCCATCGGAGTTTTGTTTCTTCTTCTGGTTCTCCTGCAATTTCTGTAATTAGGTATTTACGAGGGAGTATGGGTGCCGTTAGAGAGAGCCATTTCGAATGTGTTTCGACATATTTTTCGCATCTGTATGCTTTCCAGAAATTTTGTTTTCTTATGTTAAGGAATTTTTTCCATGTCTTCCACATTTCTTTTCTTATTCGATGTGTTTTGTTTTCCAAATTTCTTTCGTTTATTTCTGACATCCAAGGGGGTTGTGGTAGGCTTTCTCTTGTATCTTTGATAACTGTTGGTATAATTTCAGCTAAATTCTTAATTTCAGAGTTTATATGTTCAGTTATAAGTTTTCCGTCTGTAGATTGTTTTTCTATTTCCTTTAAAATAGAGGATTGTGTGTCCATCATCGTGATAAGTGTTGATAATTTCGATGATATCTCCTTTAGAATTCTTTCTGATTCTGTTGGTTTCATTTGTTGCTTTCCAGACATGTTGGCATATACACAATAGGAATATATATATAGATATAGATAGGTAAATATACACGGGTGTGTATGATTGTGTATAGAAGATTATATTAATAAGAGGAATTCCAACTTTGTCTGATTTACTCGTTTTATTTACAATCCTTTAAAATATATATAATGGTATTATAATGAAATAGTATGATAGAATATTAAATTCTAAGTGTTAATTGAACAAGTACTTTCATGCTTTCGCAATCTT
>OZ024751.1:97500-100000 GCA_964016885.1 Eledone cirrhosa
TAAATGTTTATTATCATTTATATATCTATAAATTTACGTCCCAACTCACAAATATATATCAATGTTAAACTGATCGATAAATTAGGCATGGAGATCAGAAATTAAGGATCAATTTATCTTTAAGATTGGTATTAGGCTGTGATTACCTATGCATTGATTGGGGTGGAATTACCAATTTTCGCCTAGATTATATATTTTTGTGTATTACATTTATAAGGTTCCTAGCAATTACTAATTGATTATAAAATTAATTGATATATAGGTTAGGAATGCAATGAGGCGGGGATTTGGAATGACCAGCGCCGAACAAACGAGGCCGTGTTAGTTAAGTTATGAAGCCAAAACATTTGAAAAATTCATCATAAAAAATTTCTTTAGCAGGAAGATGGGTTCCCCTAGCTAACGGGGCCCTGTGCTTAAGCATACCTAAACACAATGGTAAATCCAGCACTGGGAATGGCAGAGGAATCCCGAGTGGGTCTGATTACATAACAATCGTATTTTTCCCCGGCTTATAATTAGAACAGCTATGTTTTGTGCCAGGAGATAAACCATTGACAACAAACCTAAGAGTGTGAAAAACAGTCATAGAATCGTAAACATTTATTTATTCAATGGTTTAATATTAGACACATTCCGATGGTTATAAATGGAGGTGGTGAAATATATTCCACTGTTTATCTTCCACTCTTTTATCTACAAACGTAGATCGATTTCTAAAAACGGAGAGCCGTTAGTCTCTTAAAATATTATCAACACTTGTAAGAATATAAAATAAATTAAAGCAACAGAAGTTTAAGTTAAATTATTGTGGTTAATTGTAGATATTATTAAATAAGAAGAAGTGAGATTGAGTTAGTTGTTATTAATTAGTAAAGCTGTGTTAGTTAATTTTAGTAAGTATGTCATGTAAATACAACTCCTTACTTTATAAGTAACTCTAAAAATACCACATTGCTGCAACAACCGACAAACACCATGAATATCGGAAAACCTGGATGCATGATGGACTCTGCTAGTTGGGCTACTCCAAGATGTGTGTGTCCTTAGATGATAACGATTGGTTACAGGTGAGTCTTACAGCTGACAGGTGACCAAAAATGTGTTTTGATAAGTGGAACCATGTGTCATCTTAATCGTCTGCAATGACTGATTCACGAAAGGAGAACTTCATATCGCTCACAACATTAAAAATTAGTAGGTCTTCCTCTATAAATCACTTTCAAAAACATCCATTTATTATCGATTAAATAATAACTATAAATACTATGTCGGGTTGTTATATTTTTATTAGATTTAGTCTATCAAAAAGAGAAGAAAAATATTAAAAATAAATAAATTAAACTAGAATAAATATATATATTTTTTAAAATCAATGTTTGTTGATGATAGAAGGGTGTTAGTTTGCTGGGAAGGATAACAATGAAGATGGCAGGATAGATGAAACAGTCGCTTCTTTCTCTCTCTTTCTTTCTCTTCCTAATTTCTACATATATTTATTTCACGGGATGCTCTCAATTTATTATTACTCATCAAAGGTAATTCCTTTCTATCTTGTTATTTTTAACGATTTACGGCTCAAGTGATTCCTATAACCGTTACGATAATATAAATATATTGTAGTCATGTTTCTCTCATGTATTATTATCACTATGCGTGTGTATATATATAGCTATATATAGCTATATACATACATATACTTATATATATATGCACACAGACATATATTTCACTGTTATCTTCTATACACCACACTTTACTTTCAACTCGCATTTCCTCTCTCCTCTCTCTCTATATATATATAAGCAGCGAGGGAGATATATATCTATACACACACATATATACATAAGCAGCGAGGGAGATATATATCTATACACACACATATATACATAAGCAGCGAGGGAGATATATATCTATACACACACACATATACATAAGCAGCGAGGGAGATATATATCTATACACACACACATATACATAAGCAGCGAGGGATATATATATCTATACACACACACACACATATACATAAGCAGCGAGGGATATATATATCTATACATATACATAAGCAGCGAGGGCGATATATATCTATACACACACACACACACACATATACATAAGCAGCGAGGGATATATATATCTTTTCACACACATATACATTAGCAGCGAGGGATATATATATCTATACACACACACACACATAAGCAGCGAGGTATATATATATATATACACACACACACACATATACATAAGCAGCGAGGAAGATATATATCTATACACACACACATATACATAAGCAGCGAGGGAGATATATATCTATACATACATACACACACACATATACATAAGCAGCAAGGGAGATATATATCTATATACACACACACACATATACATAAGCAGCAAGGGAGATATATATCTATACATACATACACACACACATATACATAAGCAGCAAGGGAGATATATATCTATACACACACACACACACACACATATACATAAG
>OZ024751.1:110000-115000 GCA_964016885.1 Eledone cirrhosa
ATCTGACGAGCAGCGAAGCCTGGGCTAGTCTACGAATGCACCAGGATGGAGGTGTTTGTTGCATGTATTGTTTATTGTATGTCTTTTGTGTTGGGGGGTTTTTATGGCCTTTTTACGGTGGGATCAATGTGTGTGTGTGAGAGATAGGGGTTTCCTGGGACTATTTGTAAGGATTTCTGGTGAGTAAGGAAGTTTATTTGCCTTCATGTAGAGAGACTTTTTTCTTATTTTTTTTACCCTCGGCATTTCCAATTGAAACAAATATATAAATTAGAAAAGGATCGGGTTTTATCTCTGATAATAGATCAAGGATCGGGTTTTATCTCTGATAATAGATCCCCAAATAAGAAAACGAAAATATCACTAGATTCATTACGTATATTATATTACACACCGCCTCTTTTAGGGTCGTTTTCTTTTTACTATAGTCTAAATAATAGGGCATATGTTTCCCCGTTAAAGGGGGCTTCTAAACCTTATAAATTTCAAATTCCGCTCGCCGTTTATAAATACACGTTCATACAAAAACACATAAGTGTGTATATATATTATATATATATATACAGTATAATAGGTGCTTCTCCAGAATAGCTCCTTCCCCCGTGATAAACTAATATAAGATAATAATATAATTGTTTCTACTTTTGGCACAAGGCCAGCAATTACCAAATGCATTACTGGTACTTTATTTTATCGACCCCGTAAGGATGAAAGGCAAAGTTAACCTCGGCGGGATTTGAACTGAGAATGGCAAGGGCCATTCAATCCCGTTCAATACTGCTAATATAATGCCAATTAATTTATTCCAACATAGGTTTAGGGTTAATAGTGTTTTCTGTAATTGATTCTTAATTGACAGCGATACTAACCCTACCTTAATTTGGAACAAATTAGTTCGGATTATATTGTCTTATTTATATTAATTTATCATAGAGGAGGGGGTTATTCTGGAGGGGCACTATATATATATATATATATATATATATATATATATCGACGAGCTCTCTTCGGATTTTGGTCTTTGTATTTATTATTTCTATATATATATATAATAGCTTGCGAAATGAATCAGACGAGGTATATTTTATCTTATTCAAGATCTATTGTGACTGATACGAAGCTAAGGGCTGGGGTGAGATAGCGTATATTTCAATTTCAAATGTGGAGTGATAACGAAGTAGCACCTACACATTATATATATTTGTGTGTGTGTATAGATAAAGAAAGGTGCTATGTCGGGCTGTCTGCATGTGTAGGAGGACGAAAAAAGCTGACAGGCAACTTTACAATTCTCTATTTACTATGGCTGTGCTTTACTTCAGATTATGTGTTAAGATTTAAAATATGTTTTGATCTGTTTTTGTTGTTGTGTGTGTTTTCCTCTTTTTTTAACACACAACGTCCCTCGTTCTTGTACGAAACTCGTACCGACAAAACTAATATCGCAGGAAATAGACAACCGTTTTAGGGTTCGGTTGAGGCCCTGCTGAAACTTATATCGCTGAAATATGTGACAGCTTTATTTATGATTTGTCTTGCTCAAAGTACATACACAAACACACAAGCTCGATTTTAATTCCATCCTCTAAATATAACATACTGCACAAATAAATATATACACACAGACAAGTGCGATTTTACTTCCATCAATAGAGCTTATTCCTGACGTATCCCACAACTATCATCGTCCATCTCATTTTAATTTAATTTTAGTATTATTTATTATTAAAGTATACAGGACGTATTACTACTATATTATTAACCTGTAGTGCCATGTGTGAGTACATATACGCACCCTAGCACCTTTTCTATTTTATTTTTACATATCGATGTTGTTAATGCGGGCAAGACATATTTCTTCGTTGAAGAAGGAAATTAGAAAGACATCTTTAGGAGGGTGTTGGCTTGTCTCCAGACTTATTAGAGGGGAACTCCAGTCCCCAGCCATCACTACCACCACTCCTGTGTTGGTGTGTGATTAAGTGTGCAAGTCTTCTCGTATTTTTTCGTTTCCTTTTCTTTTAATATAATTATTTTGTTGATGAAATATGTGCCTGTACACTGCGGTGCGTGTGTATATACATATATATAAAGCAGAGTATAAATGTTTAATATAGAAAAGCTTCTACAGGACTAGAACTGTTTCATTTGTGAGAAATCATCAGGAAGCATGAGTCGGCTTCCTCATGATTTCTCACGAATGAAAGAGTTCTAGTCCTGTAGAAGCTTTTCTATATTAAACATTTATACTCTGCTTTGTATTGAGTACCTTACTTACTGTGGTTACCCCCGGTTGATATATATATGTATATATATAAGGATTAGAATACTGGAGCGTGTTTGAGTCATTAATCCTTGTAAGACATTAGTATATGTAAACCCCATATTCTTCAGAGTTTCTGGCTTGTATCTGCCGAAATTACTTCTTGTTGTTTTGATTGCCCTGATGAGTCCTTAATAGGACGAAACATTGTCGGCTAATAAAAACTTTTGATGTATTAAAGGATTCTTTGTTTTACTCTCTTAATATGTATATATATATATATATATATATATATATATGAGAGAGAGATAGTTATAAACTCAAAATAGTCTTTTACAATTAAATAGCTCAAAGAAAGGCATATTTCCGAGCCGTGTAATACAAATGAATATATGATAGGGATAAACACTGATACAAGTGTACATGTGTTCGCATTGCAAATGACCAAGTTAGCTAGATTGAAAAATACTAATTAAAATAATACGGTTTGCCTGTCTCGATTTAAAATAATAAATCAATAAAAACAAACCTATATTTGCAATGGCCGTGATACCCGGACAAATTTTTAATTTGTTTCGCAACAATTAAGTGAAAGTTACTATTCCTGTGCTCTTCTGCGGGTATCCAAGAAGAGCACAGGAATAGTAACTTTCACTTAATTGTTGCGAAACAAATTTAAAATTTGTCCGGGTATCACGGCCATTGCAAATATAGGTTTGTTTTTATTGATTTATTATTTTAAATCGAGACAGGCAAACCGTATTATTTTAATTAGTATAGAGTTACGGCCCTTGCCATTCTGAGTTCAAATCCCGCCGAGGTTAACTTTGCCTTTCATCCTTACGGGGTCGATAAAATAAAGTACCAGTAATACACTGGGTAATTTCTGGCCTTGAAACGTAGAAACAATTATTTTAATTAGTATTTTTCAATCTAGCTAACTTATTCATTTGTATATATATGTATATAGTATTCGACCTGTTTGTATCTGCCGATGTTGTGGTATTAATTATGACCACATACATTTGATCGCTTTATTCTTGGTGTCACATTTTCTTTAATTTTTGTGTTTATTCTGGATGAAAATGTATTAACTTTTCACACCATCGAGTACTTTGTGGCTGCCTCAAACAATTTGACTGGTATTTCTTATACTGCGGCCTACAACTTCGATTTATACCTACTAATAATTCACTGCGGTCAATTTAATCGACTTTCTCTTCCCCCAAATTGCTGACCTTATGCCTAAATCAGAAATCACTATTATACAGGGTGAGCTAAAAAATGTATATACATTTCAACAGCATTCTAATAAATATTGCCTGTACAGGTAATCAAAAAGCGTATACGTTTTTGGGGGCACCCTATATGTGTGTGTGTGTGTGTGTGTGTGTATATATATATATATATATATAAATATGTATCATCATCGTTTAACGGCTATCTTCCACGCTAGCATGGGTTTAGACGGGAATTGTCCCACTTGGGGCAGGATTGGTTGTCTTGCTCGTCTAGGACTGTCTGGCAGGTTTTCTACGGCTGGATGCCCTTCCTAACACCAACCACGTTTACAGTGTGGACTGGGAGGTTTTTACCGTGTTACCTACACGGCCACATTACAGTGTGGACTGTGTGTTTTTGTCGTGACACCTACACGACCTCATTTATTTAGGACTGGATGTTGTGGTACCAACATAACTTTACATCGAAAGGGGTGGGGGTAGTGGGACGGGGGTGTATTTTTGTTAAGAGGTGCCTACTATCTGTAGGTTTCGCTTTGTACTTAGGCAAGGCGGGTCTTCTGTATTACTGCGTAGCGCCAAAGATCTCGGTCCAGTGACATTGTCTTGGAGGTGTAAGGTCGGAATTTATCAAGTCGTCCCAGGTTTTTCTGAGTCTGCCTACTCCGTTGCTACCATTTTGATCGCCCTGCACTTTTTTATACAGCTGTCGTCTTTCATGCTCATCACGTGACCGTACCAACGTAGTCTTCTCTCGAGTAAACAGCATCTGATCCCTCTTATTCCTAATTTCTCACTTAGTTCATTTATGCTTTGCCGTTCACATATATTACTATTACACATCCAACGGAGCATGCAAGCTTCGTTCCTCTCCAGTCTGCGTAGATCCCCTGCACACAATGACCATGTCTCACTACCATGTAACATTGCTGTTCGTATGCAGGCATCATACAGCCTGCCTTTCATTTTTAGAGAGAAACCTTTAGCGGCCAATAGTGGTATAAGCTCTCTGAACTTTTTCCATCCCGTTCAGAGCACCCTCCACCACTGCTGATTTTGTCACCCAGGTAACGGAAGGTGTCCACTATTTCTATAAGACCATCTGGGCAATGGAATGAGCTAGTATCCTGTGGGCACTTGCTACTACTTATTGCACCTGAGCACCGGCCACATATAAAATCTATGTTCTTAGTTAGCTTGCCTGTGATCCCACTACATCTTTTATGCACCCATACTTTGCATTTGGGACATAAAATGAAATTTCTGCTTACTCCTTTCCTACACACTGAGCATGGCCATTTCTCAGAGGGGGCCAGTGCCCTATTTTCCTTCCTAAATACTAGAACTTTAGTCTTAGACAAGTTAATTTTAAAGCCTTTTGATTCTAGGCCATGCTGCCATGTTTGGAATTTCTTCTCTAGTTCAGCCATTGATTCAGCAAAACCTACAGTCAGTAGGCACCTCTTAACCCAATCCACTACCCCTACCCTATCCTC
>OZ024751.1:132500-252500 GCA_964016885.1 Eledone cirrhosa
GAGATGCTGAAGGCATCTGGGTCTGTAGGTCACACTATAACCACACGTATCGTTAACCAGGTAATACTAGAGGGGGCCATACCAAAAGATTGGTGCAGTAGCATCATTGTCAACTGCTACAAAGGTAAAGGCGATGCACTAGATAGAGGAAACTATAGAGGTATAAAGTTGATGGACCAGGTCATGAAAGTAACAGAAAGAGTTATAGCACAGCTGATTAGGGACCGGGTGAATATAGACGAGATGCAATTTGGGTTTGTACCAGGGAAAGGCACCACTGATGCGCTCTTCCTTGTGAGGCAATTACAGGAAAAGTACCTAGCTAAAAGTAAGCCACTCTACTTGGCATTTGTCGACCTTGAGAAAGCCTTTGACAGAGTTCCACGTGCAGTAATCTGGTGGGCTCTTAGAAAACTAGGAGTAGATGAATGGCTTGTGAAAGCGGTACAAGCCATGTATAGGGGAGCAGTCAGCAAAGTTAGGATTGGCAATGAGTATAGCGAGGAATTTAGCGTACAGGTTGGGGTCCACCAGGGCTCTGTTCTTAGCCCTCTCCTGTTCATCATAGTCCTGCAGGCAATAACGGAGGAGTTTAAGACCGGATGCCCATGGGAACTCCTGTATGCTGATGACCTCGCACTCATAGCTGAATCTATGGTAGAACTAGAGAATAAATTCCAAACCTGGAAGCAGGGACTAGAGAGAAAGGGCCTCAAAGTCAACATGACAAAGACTAAGGTCCTTATAAGTAGACGAGAAAACAGAACCCAGATCCCCTCAGGGAAATGGCCTTGCTCAGTATGTAGGAAAGGTGTAGGTAGGAACTCCATTCTTTGCCCCAAATGCAAACAATGGGTACACAAGAGATGTAGCGGGATCTCAGGAAGCTTAATTAAGAATGTAGGATTCACATGCAGCAGCTGTGCTGAAACAGCAAGCAAACAGCCACAGGAAACAAGTACCACCAATCTCTGGGAGGGCCCTGTAGAAACAGTAGACAGCTTCTGCTACCTAGGTGACCGAATTAGCAACGGAGGTGGGTGCTCAGAAAGTACAATAACTAGGGTAAGAACGGGATGGAAGAAGTTTAGGGAACTACTACCACTGCTAGCTGCAAAAGGCTTCTCCCTCAGAATGAAAGGCAGACTGTATGATGCGTGTATCCGAACAGCGATGTTGCATGGTAGTGAGACCTGGGCGCTGAAGGTGGAAGACTTACGTAGATTAGAGAGAAACGAAGCCTGCATGCTCCGATGGATGTGTAACAGTAATATACGTGAACGACAAAGCATAAATGAATTGAGAGAGAGACTGAGCATAAGAGGAATCAAATGCTGCGTGCAGGAGAGGCGGTTACGCTGGTATGGACATGTGATGCGTATGAAGGATGACAGCTGCATAAAAAGGTGCAGAGCACTAGAAGTTGATGGAAACCGCGGAGTGGGGAGACCCAAGATGACTTGGGATGAGGTGATAAAAGCCGACCTTACCCAACTACACCTCTCAAAGTCAATGACACACGACCGTGACTTCTGGCGTCACGCAGTAATACAGGGTACCCGACCTCCCATGGGTACATGCTGAAGCATATAAACAATATGCCCCCCCCCCCCACCGCAAGGTGGTCGTGGAGGTGCCACGGCAAAAAAGCACCCAGCCCACACTGTAAAGTGGACGTGTAGGCGCCACGAAAAAGCACCCAGCACTCACTGTAAATGAGGTTGGTGTTAGGAAGGGCATCCAGCTGTAGAAATCAAGCCAGATCAGTTCCTGTATGAGCAAGGCATGGTCAGCCGACCAGACACTGCCCACAACAGGACAACCCGTCTAACCCATGCTAGCGTGGAAGAACGGACGTAAAACAGTGATGATGATGATGATGATATATATATATACATACATATATATATATGTATATTGAAATATGTATATATATTTATATATATGTATATATATATATGTATATATATTTATATATATGTATATATATATATGTATATATATTTATATATATGTATATATATATATGTATATATATTTATATATATGTATATATATTGTTATACTTTGGGATGGTCATGTTGCCAATAAGAAACACACACACCAGTTGCTTTCACTTCAATTTATTATAATAAATCTATAAATTTAGGAATCTATAAATTTCCGGTTGGTTGGTTCCACAACCAGATGATTGTTTATATATTGTCAAAGTTCTTTCGTCACACATTCTGTGACCTCTTCAGTGACTGTGGATTCTTTTCTTTGTTTTTGTGCCTCTCCTCTGTTCTGTCCTACGCCATTTTGTTTTTGTGTGTGTTGTGTGCTTAGTTTGCGTATGTTATATCCGGTTGTTTGTTCTATGTGCGTGTATGTTTTCATTTTGTCCTTAATTGTAAGTTGTGATGTTGCTGTTCCATCCTTTTTTTCTATTTAATTTTGGTTGGAGTTCATTTATGTTTATTGCCTCTGTGATTTGTCTAAACATTTGTCTAGACAAATCACAGAGGCAATAAACATAAATCGGTTGGGTACTTCTTGAGTACTAAGTCGGTTGGGTACTTCTCCAGTTTTAGGGATTCAAACTCACACACACACACACAGACATCCTCAGGGAAGTGACGTAATGCAGACATACAGACAGATATTATAAGGGCACGACGTTATATTATGTATCTATCTAAAGAGAGAAAGACTAAGAATTATCGCATAATGTGGCCCCTAGGGCATTGAAAATTTGAAATTTTGATCAGAACACTCCCTGAAACTAAGTATTACATGTGTAAAGTTTGAAAACAGTCGGTTGGGTGGTTCTCGAGATTTAGGGATTCAAACTCACACACACACAGACAGACATGTGTATATAATTATATATATGTATATATTTATATATATGTATATATATATATATGTATCTTTAGAACTGCTGGAATAGCAACATAACAGATACCTCAGGCACTGATGGGGATTATCGCTAAATACTGATATTAGATTATCAATATTAGTATTATTGGGCACCCACTGATGAATTATAGGAGCCCACTTGAATATATATCTGTTGATCGTATACAAGCTCCTACATAAATTGGTATAATTTCACCCAAATTGTAGGAATCCTATACTGAAACGAGACGTTCGTCTGAGAAGAGATATATTCGATATGTCTCATATGAAATAATACAGCCAATTTTCCACACAATACATTTAGTTGGCACCCCGAACGCATAATTAGGAATATACTCACTTATTTCCTAATGTTTGTTGAGTGAGTTGGAATTTGGCCGGAGTATCGCTAAAAAGCTTTCTCCGATAATGTATTTATTTATATGTATATATGTATTTATTTATATGTATATATGTATTTAT
Source organism: Eledone cirrhosa (assembly GCA_964016885.1). Classification (NCBI taxonomy): domain Eukaryota; kingdom Metazoa; phylum Mollusca; class Cephalopoda; order Octopoda; family Eledonidae; genus Eledone; species Eledone cirrhosa. The sequence goes on from OZ024751.1 coordinate 135,864, forward strand.
ATATATGTATATATGTATATATTTATTTATATGTATATATTTATTTATATATATATGTATATATTTATTTATATATGTATATATTTATTCATAGGAACGAGTAGGATTATTACCCACTCTACTACCCTAAGTATTGAGTACTTTGGTGCATTATGGTCCACCTGGTTCCTTACCACATTTCCTTCATTATATTTATTTATATATATGTATATATTTATATATATGTATATATATATATTTATATATATGTATATATGTATATATATTTATATATTTATATATATGTATATATATATATATATATATATATATTTATATATATATATGTATATACAAATGTTATTATTAGTTTCATGCTTGAGAGTAGGGGGTGGGGCACAACGTTTCGGGCATAAGCCCTTCATCAGCAGAAAAGTGGGTAGGGAAAGATTTCCGAGGTTGTGTTGGGTTGTGGTGGAAAGACATTTAAACAGGGGGGGGGGGGGGGGTTAGAGAGTAAAAAATGTTTTTTTAAATAAAAAGAAACAAGTAGGGAAAAGGTGGAGAGGGGAGAAGGCTGAAGGTTGTGTGTGTATGTGAATGTGAGTTGGGGGAAGAAAGAGGCTCCATGTTCAGGTAAAAGGGAAACCGTTGTGTACAATGGTGGGGTGTAAGTCGGTATGTGTGTGTGGATGCAGAGGGGTGGGGGAGAGGATATATATATATATATATATATCCATATATATTGTCTGGTGAAACTCACTAACATGAGTAAAATTTCCTACCTGGGAGACTTAGCCATAAGCAATCAAACAATATGCATGGCACTAGCCGAAACGCACCTGACAAGAAGAATCGCAGATGCGGAAATGAATATACCAAAATATACGGTATTTCGTTAAAATAAAACATTTAGAAGACCATACGCTATCAGTTTTAAAGTTGTGGTCACTTACTGCTTTTCGGCAAAAGAAGGGATACCTAATTTTTGCTGGACTGGCTCTGAAGAAAGACGTGGTAGAGGTAGACCACGAAAAACATGGGCGGAGGTGGTGAGAACAGACCTCAGACAACTGAAGCTCACGGTGTAGATAAGGACCGTGACAAGTGGAGAGATGCTGTGCTGAATAAGACCCGTCCCACCCTGATTATTACTGGAATTCTATAGGAATCCAGCGTCTATAATTTTCGGCGGAAGCAGAGGGTGCGTGGCTCTGATGATCGCCAGCCAGAGTGAAAGAGACTGTTAGCTTCTCTCACTTCTTTTGCCGAAAAGAAGTGACATAGTCACTACTTTAAAACCGATAGCATATGGTCTTCTAAATGTTTTTAATTAAACATACGGTATATTGCCAAATATACTATACATACATATATATATATATCATCATCATCATCATCATTTTACGTCCGATTTTCCCTGCTTGCAAGGGTGGGACGGGTCTTATTCAGCACAGGATCTCTCCACTTGTCACGGTCCTTCGTCATCTACACCGTGAGCTTCTGAGGTCTGTTCTCACCACCTCCGCCCATGTTTTTCATGGTCTACCTCTACCACATCTTCCTTCAACTGGCACTTCTTCACTCATCGGTCATCCTCCATGCGCATCACATGTCCATACCACCGCAGTCTCCTCTCTCGCACACTACATTCTATGCCTCTCAGACACAGTTTCTCTCTCAATACATCCATGCTGGGTCGTTCACGCACATTGACATTGCACATCCAGCGGAGCATGCTTGCCTCATTTCTCTCCAGCCGTCGCATATCCTCTGCAGTTGCTGCCCATGTCTCACTACCATGCAGCATCGTGCACCTCACACAGGCATCGTACAACCGGCCTTTCATACGCAGGGAGAAAACCTTCTTCGTCAGCAGAGGAAGCAGCTCCCTAAACTTCTTCCAACCCATCCTTATTCTAGATACTATGGCCTCGGAACACCCCTCTCCCATGCTAATCTGATCTAGGTACCGGAAGCTATCCACCACTTCTATAGCACCCGCCTGCCTTTGAAAAATGTGTCTATCAATGCGACTTCTACTGTCTAATTTCCCTGTACATCTACTGCATACGTATTTCTCCCTACCTGTTAGCTTGCCTGCTATTCTACTACATCTCTTGTGTACCCAGGATCTGCATTGTGTGCATTTTATAGAATTTATGCCAGTTCCTTTTCTGCATTTCAAACATGCTCATTTCCCTGACGGAATCAGAGTTTTGTCCTCTTTTCTACTCATCAACACTTTTGTCTTAGCTAGGTTCACTCTCAGTCCTCTTGATTCCAACTGCTGTTTCCATAGCCAGAATTTATTCTCTAGCTCCTCTACTGATTCTGCTATAAGAACCAGATAATCAGCATAAAGAAGTTCCCATGAACAGCCAGTCTTAAACTCCTCTGTTATGGCTTGGAGGACTATAATGAACAAGAGCGTGCTGAGGACCGAACCTTGATGTACTCCTACTATCTGGAATTCCTCACTAAACTCCATTCCTACCCTGACTTTACTGACAGCACCTCTGTACAAAGTTTGCACTGTCCTCACAAGCCATTCCTCAACAGCTAGTTTCCTTAGGGACCACCAGATGAAAGATCGAGGTACCCTATCAAAGGCCTTCTCGAGGTCAACAAAAGCTAAGTATAGTGGGTTATTCTCCTCTAAGAACCTCTCTTGTAATTATCTCACCAAGAAGAGGGCATCTGATGTACTTTTCCCAGGCACAAAATCAAACTGCATCTCATCAAGTTTGACCCTTTCTCTAATTAGTTGTGCTAATATCCTTTCTGCCACTTTCATAACCTGATCCATCAGTTTTATACCCCTATAATTGCTCCTCTCCAGAGCATCCCCTTTACCTTTGTAGCATGTTATGAGAATACTGCTGCACCAGTCTTTGGGTATGCCACCACCATATATAGCCTGATTGATGATGCATGCAACCAGTTTAGTGCCTACGTCCCCTGATACCTTCAGCATTTCAGCAACTATCTTCGACAGTCCAGCAGCCTTACCATTTTTCATTTCCTTAATCGCCTCTTGGACCCTATATTTGTCAATCTCAATAGCTGGTCCCTCTGTCGGATCTACTGAGGGTAATTTCTCTCTCCCATTTATTCTCCACATTCATCAGTCTCTCATAATGACATTTCCAGGCCTCCTTTTTCTGATCATTCGTGACACTAAGTACACCGCATCATTCCGGACACATTTATCTCCAACAACATCCTGATTTTCATTGACACACTGCCTTGCAATGTGGAACACCACACGCTTCTGATCTTCCCGTCACAGAACATTGGCAAACCTCCTACTCTCAGCCTCCCTGCGTGCTAAGTACACCTGATGCCTAGCTTCTCTCTTAGCGGCTGTATATCCTTCTCTACTCCCACCCTTTTTCCAAGCCTTCCATGCTAATCTTTTGTCTCTAATGGCCCTATCTACTGTGCTGTTCCACCACCAGGTCACTCTCTGTCTGGTTGGAGCTCTGCTCCAGCCACAAGTTTCATCAGTAGCCTGCAGTAAGTTGTCACGTAAGAAATTCCCATTATTATCTGTCATACAACTCTAAATCGTCTGCTTTTTTGTTATACACATCTTGAAGGGCTTTCCTAAATTTGTATTTTAGTGAAAAGTCTTTTAGCTTCCAGACGTTTCTTCTCCACACCTTCCTGTATGTCTCATTCCATCTCTTGCTTACTGAGATATCACTAACGACTAACTTATGCTGTGGGGTACATTCTTCCCTAGGGTATGCCTTGGTATTTGACACCATCTGCCTATCCCGCTGCCTAACTAGTAATAAATCAATCTGGCTTATGTGCTCGCCTGATTTGTCGGTGATTAGGTGGTTGGCAGGTTTCTGGAAGTTAGTGTTGCAAATAGTCGGTGTACTTGCATCACAACATTCAAGAAGTCTCACTCCTTCTTCATTTCTTGAGCCGTAACCGTACCCATAACGATGTCTCCGTCCTCTGTCATTGTGGCTGTTTGTAAAAGTTGCTTGTAAAAGCAGTCTCTCTCTTCTTTGCCTAGGCCTGCTTGGGGAGCATAGGCAGAGATGATTGTCAGTAGTCTCCTGCCTACAACTAATCTAAGCTTAATTATTGGATTATTAACTCCGAACTACCTCTATTGTCTCATCTCTCAGCAGGAAAATGCCTACTCCCCCTAACCCATCATCCTTACCTACCCAGAAAAGCTTATAGCTAAGATGTTTGCCTGAGATTAGTCTCGCAGAGGCACCTCACCATCTTGCACACATCCACATGCCTTCTCTCCAGCATCTCCGCTATTTCACCAGATCTACCTGTGAGAGTGCCAACATTAAGTGTTGCAACTCTGAGATGCGACGTCTTCATATTTTTGTTGTTCCTATATATTTGTTGCTGTGCTCATAATTGTTTAGGCATTGATACACTGGTTGGATGCCCTTCCTAACACCAGTGCCACTTTACAGCATGGACTGGGTGCTTTTATTCGTGCCACCAGCACTAGAGAGGATGTCTTACTGGACTCATGGACCCTCCTACCCCTCCATTTTACAGCATGGTCATAAAAAAAAAAAAAAATAACACCACTTATTGACACTCACGGCACACACACACTCATTCACACACCAACACTCATGCATACAAACACACACGCCACTCACACACCAACACTCATGCATACAAACACACACACGCCACTCACACACACACATACATATATTACATATATATATATATATATACACACATGTGTGTGTGTATATATATGTACACGTGTGTGTATGTGTATATATTTATATATATATACACACGTGTGTGTATGTATATATATATACACGTGTGTGTATGTGTATATATTTATATATATATTTATATATACACACACGTGTGTGTATATATATGTGTGTGTGTGTGTGTGTGTATGTAAAAGGTAAACAGAAATAAAACAGTACAGTATATGGAAATGTGAGTGTATGTACATATTCACACACACAAAGTAAATGTGTTAGTACATTTCTTTTTACTCAATTTTGATTAGATAGTTAATAGAATTCTATTTTATACCCGTTTTTTAGATTTTTACAGGTAATTTTAAGGAACCCCTTCTCAAGTTGTCTTATATCAGGTAATATATTATGGGGGTGGGTGTCACTACCAGATGGTATTGTTTTAACTGTTGTATATTTCAACATGTGAATAAATACTCGTATGAAATGGCTGTTTTCTGTTTCGTCGGAATATTGAAGCTTTTATATTAGTACTAGATGAGATACCCGGCTTCGCCTGGGAGAATAGTTAAGAGAAGATAGATAAAAGAGAAAACGACTGTATTGGATGTGTTGTCTGGTTTACAGTATGAGGTGAGATTGTAATGTGTGGGTGTGTGAGAGAGACATAAACAAAAGAATCATAACACTTTCTTACTAGGTTGGGGGAGTAAACTGTTGATTAAATTGTAGCATTGGCCTTGGATTTTAAATGTTGTGATATAAGCATAGTCAGTGTGATCTTTTTCAGCTCCAAAGGACGTCATTTGAAACAGCAATATACCGCATAACATTGCTTCTGAAGTGTTTAACTTCGTTAGTACCATCTGTAAGTAGTATATGGATAAAAGCTGGAGGGTAGATTAATTTCAAATAGTATCAATTTTTCTTTGTTCTGTAAAATCAAAGACTGTAAAACTACTTTATAATAGCTAACGCAATATTGTTAAACCTTCCTATAAAGGATCTATAGTTTAAGCCATTTCTAGACTTTCATGGGACGTTACTCTCTCTCCCCCTCTCTCTCTCTCTCCCCCTCTCTCTCTCTCCCCCTCTCTCTCTCCCCCCTCTCTCTCTCTCTCTCTCTCTCTCTCTCTATCTCTATCTCTCTTTAGATGTGTGTGTAGTTTTTGTGTGTAGATTCAACCAACCAATAAACCTTTTTATATTAGTATTATCATCCAGTCGAGGTTAGCTTTGTCTGTCATCTTTATGGGATTGATAAAATAAAGTATAGAGTACCAGTAACGTCCCTTTATGTTCCGAGTTCAAATCCTGTGAAGGTTAGCTTTGCTTTTCATCCTTACGAGGTCGATAAAATAAAATACTAGTAATGTGCTGGGGTCGATTTAATCAACTTTCCCCTCTCCATAAATTGTTGGTCTTGTGCTTCAATCAGAAACCATTATGCTTTGCAGCATAGAGTTACGTCCTTAGCCATCTGAGTTCAAATCCCGCCGAGGTTAACTTTGCCTTTCATCCTTACGGGGTCGATAAAATAAAGTACCAGTAATGCACTGGGGTATTAGCTGGTCTTGTGCCAAAAGTAGAAACAATTATTATTATCATAAATTAATATTACGAGGGTTGCTGAAAAGTTCCTGGTTTTCAGGGTATCGCGAAAGAGTAAAGCTGTTACCTTTACAGGGGAGGTAGGACTGTTGCAAGACGTTTACCTTTACAGGGGAGGTATGGTTGCTGCAATAACTGTCTGGGAGGGGAATATGTTGGATAAAAACGTAATTAACTGATCCTCCTGTATTTTCTATCTTAAGGGTTAGGAGTCGTTGGAGTGAAGAAATCGAGTTAACTCCGACTGTGCAGTGAAAGCGAGAACGTGACACATCGTCACCAGCTGTGTCGGGGCTGCGGTGGCAGTTTGTTTCCACCATTGTTTCCACCCCACTTTGATTTCTTTTTCTCTGCTTAACAATATGCTTAAGTTCGGCGGGTAGTCACGTCCGAGTAGAGGGTATATCGTTAAGCAGTGGAAAAGAAACCAAACCGGGCAGGGCCCCGGGGCTGCAACGTGCGTTTGTTTTTTCTGCTGCTGGCGCCGGTTATCCCGAGGGAAACTTCGGAGGGGACCAGCTACTAGACGGCTCAATTGATCTTTCGCCCCTACACCCAGTTCCAACGATCGATTTGCACATCAGAGGCATTTCAGACTTCCACCAGAGTTCCTTCTGGCTTCATCCCGACCAGGCGTGGATCGCCATCTTTTGGGGCCCCGGCCGCCTGCTACACCTGAGTTGGAGCATGCCATGCCAACAAATGACACACAGTTCTGTCCAGTAAAGCAAACAACTGGAGGCCCCAGGGACATTGATGGCCACGATCTACTCTCAAACTCGGAACAGGTGAAACGGGCCGGTCCTCCCTCGATCAGAGGCGGCTACCATCTCAGCAACGAATGCACGGTGCCAAGTGGGCCACTTTTTGTAATCAGAACTGGTGATCTGGAATGTCTTCAAGTGCACACAGCCTTCAGCCAATCAGCCAGTATGATCAATGGAATCTCCACCTAAGGCAATCAGTAACTGTTCCCTGGCAAATTGAAGGTAAGCGCATGTTTGTTTTCTTTTATCTATTTAGTTTATTTTTATTTGAACATGTGAACGTCGTAAATTCAAAGATAGAAAACTATAGGACAGAAGCAGCTACAAATAACTGTAATAACAGTCTATCATGATAGGTAATAGTTAAGAAAATTGAGTAAACTACCCTTAGAGACAGAAAACAGTAGACAGACAGCTACATAGGAAACCCACTCAAGTCGCAAACGCCACTCAAAAAAACAGCAACACCAGGGGCGATAGTACTAGCAACGAGGAAAGCATTGTTTCTTTGGTCTGATCTAGAAAATTTGGCTTTTTCTAACTTTAGTATATCGAAGTAAGGTATGATCCCGTAACTCCTGATAGTCCTAGTGGCGTGTTGACATATTTTGGGTATCTTATGCCTGGCAGAGCCGATCCCTCTCCAGGCCTGAGTACAGCAGATTTATTCCAGAGAAAGATAGAAAGTGAGAGAGAGGAAATGAGAAAGAGATATAGAGGGTTTTATAAAAGCTTTTATTAACGGTAAATTACACAGCTCATTCCTTGTACTGTTTTGCTCTGCTGACCGGTGATGCCCTTTCTTGATGGCTGCATCATCGTTCTTCCTTGCCTCGTGATCTCCCTGTGACTGCATGAAACTTAACTCCCGAGAGTTCACTTAATAGGAATCACAACGGCTATGATTAGCAGACGATAACACCAAGATACTAATTAGCAACTATCCCATTTTCTTTTACCCAAAGCCAAGAATTTTCAGCACCCTCTCGTATATTGTACTGTGCTGTGTCCCGTAATTCCTGTAAAATTTCTAAGTTCAAATCCCGTCGAGGTTAACTTTGCCTTTCCTCCTTACAGGTTCGATAAAATAAAGTACCAGTAATGCACTGGGTAATTGCTGGCTTTGTGCCAAAAGTAGAAACAATTATATTAACCCACAATATACCACTGGAGATATCATACCCTATTAGTTTCCTTGATAGTGGTGTATATAGAGGCATATATGTGTTCATGTACAATATACATAGCCAGACTCTTGTTTGTTTGTTTGTACATAAACATATAGTATATTCCGTCATATACATCTTTATTATATGCTTCGATGTCGCAGTCACACACAACGTCCCCGTCCTTTAAATATCCCCATTTTGGAAGAGTAACTTTTGCACGTCCAACACCAGATCTTAGTCTGTTTAGGCATTTCCACACTGCATAGTTTGAACCTGCTCCAGAGAGCAGTGCCTCGCTCTCTGTTAGCTGATGATCATCTCCTTTCCTTTCATTCCGTTAGAAACCCTATGTCTCAGGGTACTGGAAAACCTGATCACCCTGTAGCAAACATGAGAGCAAGCCTGTACAGGATTGATTGACCTGGTAAAAATAGCAGCAAAATCTCCTTCAAATCTTACTTGCCTTAGAAAAAGAAAGAATGTAGTCTTAGACAGTGTCTTAAGAAAGAAGGATGGTCAATTCTTGAATGTGTTTGATCATGTAGTAGTGGTGGTAGGTGCTGTGGCAGCAACTGCATTGGTAGTAGTAGTAGTAGTAGTAGTAGTAGTAGTAGTAGTACTAGTAGTAGTAGTAGCAGTAATGGTGGTGGCGGTAGTAGTTGCTGGAGCAGTAACTGCATTAATAGTAGTAGTAGACAATGATTTTATAACCTTGGCAGAGGGCCACACTTTTGTGGGGGGAAAGGCAGAAATGATATTGACTTCAATGATGTTGTAAGGAGCTGATCTTATTGATGGGAGGGAGGAACATTACTATATGGTGGTGATGGTGTTGTTGTGAGGAGCTGATCTTATTGATGGGGGCAGGGCTGTAACAATACTATGTGGTGGTGGTGGTGGGGGTGTTGTGAAGACCTGATCTTATTGATGGGGGCAGGGCTGTAACAATACTATATGGCGTTGGTGGTGGTGTTGTGATGACCTGATCTTATTGATGGGGGCAGGGCTGTAACAATACTATATGGCGTTGGTGGTGGTGTTGTGATGACCTGATCTTATTGATGGGGGCAGGGCTGTAACAATACTATATGGCGTTGGTGGTGTTGTGATGACCTGATCTTATTGATGGGGGCAGGGCTGTAACAATACTATATGGCGTTGGTAGTGGTGTTGTGAAGACCTGATCTTATTGATGGGGGCAGGGCTGTAACAATACTATGTGGCGTTGGTGGTGGTGTTGTGATGACCTGATCTTATTGATGGGGGCAGGGCTGTAACAATACTATATGGCGTTGGTGGTGGTGTTGTGATGACCTGATCTTATTGATGGGGGCAGGGCTGTAACAATACTATATGGCGTTGGTGGTGGTGTTGTGATGACCTGATCTTATTGATGGGGGCAGGGCTGTAACAATACTATATGGCGTTGGTGGTGGTGTTGTGATGACCTGATCTTATTGATGGGGGCAGGGCTGTAACAATACTATATGGTGGTGATGGTGGTGTTGTGATGACCTGATCTTATTGATGGGGGCAGGGCTGTAACAATACTATATGGCGTTGGTGGTGGTGTTGTGATGACCTGATCTTATTGATGGGGGCAGGGCTGTAACAATACTATATGGTGGTGATGGTGGTGTTGTGAAGACCTGATCTTATTGATGGGGGCAGGGCTGTAACAATACTATATGGCGTTGGTGGTGGTGTTGTGATGACCTGATCTTATTGATGGGGGCAGGGCTGTAATAATACTATATGGCGTTGGTGGGGGTGTTGTGATGACCTGATCTTATTGATGGGGGCAGGGCTGTAACAATACTATATGGCGTTGGTGGGGGTGTTGTGATGACCTGATCTTATTGATGGGGGCAGGGCTGTAACAATACTATATGGTGTTGGTGGTGGTGTTGTGATGACCTGATCTTATTGATGGGGGCAGGGCTGTAACAATACTATATGGCGTTGGTGGTGTGATGACCTGATCTTATTGATGGGGGCAGGGCTGTAACAATACTATGTGGTGTTGGTGGGGGTGTTGTGATGACCTGATCTTATTGATGGGGGCAGGGCTGTAACTACTATATGTCGTTGGTGGGGGTGTTGTGAAGACCTGATCTTATTGATGGGGGCAGGGCTGTAACAATACTATGTGGTGTTGGTGGTGGTGGTGGTGTGATGACCTGAACTTATTGATGGGGGCAGGGCTGTAACAATACTATGTGGCGTTGGTGGGGGTGTTGTGAAGACCTGATCTTATTGATGGGGGCAGGGCTGTAACAATACTATATGGTGGTGGTGGTGGTGGTGTTGTGATGACCTGATCTTATTGATGGGGGCAGGGCTGTAACAATACTATATGGCGTTGGTGGGGGTGTTGTGAAGACCTGATCTTATTGATGGGGGCAGGGCTGTAACAATACTATGTGGTGTTGGTGGTGGTGTTGTGATGACCTGATCTTATTGATGGGGGCAGGGCTGTAACAATACTATATGGCGTTGGTGGGGGTGTTGTGATGACCTGATCTTATTGATGGGGGCAGGGCTGTAACAATACTATATGGCGTTGGTGGGGGTGTTGTGATGACCTGATCTTATTGATGGGGGCAGGGCTGTAACAATACTATGTGGCGTTGGTTGGGGTGTTGTGATGACCTGATCTTATTGATGGGGGCAGGGCTGTAACAATACTATATGGCGTTGGTGGGGGTGTTGTGATGACCTGATCTTATTGATGGGGGCAGGGCTGTAACAATACTATGTGGTGTTGGTGGTGGTGTTGTGATGACCTGATCTTATTGATGGGGGCAGGGCTGTAACAATACTATATGGTGGTGATGGTGGTGTTGTGATGACCTGATCTTATTGATGGGGGCAGGGCTGTAACAATACTATATGGTGGTGGTGGGGGTGTTGTGAAGACCTGACCTTATTGATGGGGGCAGGGCTGTAACAATACTATATGGTGGTGATGGTGGTGTTGTGATGACCTGATCTTATTGATGGGGGCAGGGCTGTAACAATACTATATGGCGTTGGTGGTGGTGTTGTGATGACCTGATCTTATTGATGGGGGCAGGGCTGTAACAATACTATATGGCGTTGGTGGTGTGATGACCTGATCTTATTGATGGGGGCAGGGCTGTAACAATACTATGTGGTGTTGGTGGGGGTGTTGTGATGATCTGATCTTATTGATGGGGGCAGGGCTGTAACTACTATATGGCGTTGGTGGGGGTGTTGTGAAGACCTGATCTTATTGATGGGGGCAGGGCTGTAACAATACTATGTGGTGTTGGTGGTGTGATGACCTGAACTTATTGATGGGGGCAGGGCTGTAACAATACTATGTGGTGGTATTGTGAACACCAGATCTTATTGATGGCGGTGGGACCACTACTCTCAGGTTCCAAATAACAGGAGGGGAATTTGTAAAATTGGTAATTTTTTTAGGTTGTCTCCGTTGATATTTTTCAAAAACCAGAATTAGTCATTTAGTTTACATATTGAAACCCCAACCCATCCTATTATATCATGTACAGTATTTCTAGTAATGTACGTTTTTTGTCATGTATAATGTTGTTGTTTTTTATGTATAAAGAAAATTAATTGTTGCAGGAATGATGCCACTTAAAATAGAATTTGGTTGGAGATTTAATAAGGGGGTGGGTGGAATAAGAGCAGGGGTGTGGAAAAAAATCAGGAAAATTAATAAGCAGGAGTGTGTGTGTGGGGGGATCAATTATTCGTAATCTGAGACTAAAATATGTGAAGACCTCATCTTATTGATGGAGAAGACTATATCATATGGTGGTGGAGATTACATCATGTTAATACAGATGGTATTAAATGAAACAAATGAATATTTTGCAACCATCAACACTGCTATATAACATGGAGGCCAAAATATTGTCTTGTGAAAATTTTGTAAATATTGATAGAACCTTAGGAATAGGTTAGATTTGTCCAAAATGTGAGTAATAGCTGTTTCTAATTTAGGCACGAAGCCAAAAAGTTTTGGAGGAAGGGAAAAATCTACTATAGCAACCCCAATAATTTACTAAAAAAAATAACAAGATGTTTGTTTCAAGCCTGAAGGCTCATCAGGCCAGTACTTATCTTGGTTTCCATGGTGATAAGTGATTGACAGTACAAGACTCCTCCCCAGGATAGGAAGACAGTCCATCACAGAGTTAAACCCCCAGCTATTGCTGGTACTCATGTTCAGCTGAGTATACTGGAGCAATGTGAAATGAAGTGTTTTGCTCAAGAACACAACACACGACGCCAGCTTTGAAACCTTGGGTAGTGCTTTTGTTCCGTGTATGAACATAAATAATATATATATATATATGAAAAAATTCAGGACCCCGACAGCTGAGCTCCGGCTGTTTCAACAGCTTGCTCTAGCTGTTGAAACGGCCGGAGATCAGCTGAATTTTTTCATATTACCCCTACTCTACTACCCCAAGTATTGAGTACTCTGGTGAGTAACTGTCTAACTGGTTTTTACCACCTCCAATCTGTTATATATATATATTAGCGCAACTGATTAGAGAAAGGGTCAATTTAGATGAGATGCAGTTTAGTTTTGTGCCTCGAAAACAGATGCCCTCTTCATAATGAGGCAACTACATGAGAGGTTCTTAGAGAAGAATAAGCCACTACACTTAGCTTTTGTTGACCTAGAGAAGGCCTTTGATAGGGTACCCCGATCTGTCATCTGGTGGTCCCTAAGGAAACTAGGGGTAGAGGAATGGCTTGTGAGGACAGTGCAAGCTATGTACAGGGGTGCTGTCAGTAAAGTGAGAATAGGAATGGGGTTTAGTGAGGAATTCCAGATACAAGTAGGTGTACATCAAGGTTCTGTCCTCGGCCCAATCTTGTTCATTATAGCTCTCCAAGCCATAACGGAGGAGTTTAAGACTGGATGCCCATGGGAACTTCTTTATGCTGATGATCTGGTTCTTATAGCAGAATCAGTAAAGGAGCTAGAGAATAAATTCTGGCTATGGAAACAGCAGTTGGAATCAAGAGGACTTAGAGTGAACATAGCTAAGACAAAGGCGTTGATAAGTAGAAAAAGGACAAAACTCTGATTCCATCAGGAAAATGGCCATGTTTGATATGTAGGAAAGGAACTGGCATAAATTCCATAAAATGTACGCAATGCAGATCTTGGGTACACAAGAGATGTAGTGGGATAGTAGGCAAACTAACAGGTAGGGAAAACTATATATGCAGTAGATGTACAGGGAAAGTTGGCAGTAGTAATCGCTGTGATAGACTCATTTTTCCAATGCAGGTGGGTTCTATAGAAGTGGTTGATAGCTTCCGGTACCTAGGTGATCAGATTAGCATGGGAGGGGGGTGTTCCGAGGCCATAGTATTTAGAATAAGGACAAGTTGGAAGAAGTTTAGGGAGCTGCTCCCTCTGTTGACAAAGAAGGGTTTCTCCCTGCATACGAAAGGACGGTTATATGATGCCTGTGTGAGATGCACAATGCTGCATGGTAGTGAGACATGGGCAGTTACTGCAGAAGATATGCTACGGCTGGAGAGAAATGAAGCAAGTATGCTCCATTGGATATGCAATGTCAATGTGCGTGAACGACCAAGCATAGACGAGTTGAGAAAGAAACTGAGTATAAGAGGGATAAGTTGTGGTGTGCAGGAGAGAAGGCTGAGATGGTATGGACATGTGATGTGCATGGAGGATGACCAATGGGTGAAGAAGTGCCAGGAAGTCCCAGTGGAGGGAAGACGTAGTAGAGGTAGAGCACGAAAAACATGGGCGGGGATGGTGAGAACAGACCCCAGATTGCTGAAACTCAGGAGGAGATGACGAAGGACCACGACGGGTGGAGAGATGCTCTGCTGAATAGGATCCATCCAACCCTTGCAAGCAGGGAAAAACGGACGTAAAATGATGATGATATATATATATATATACACACACACATATGTGCATGTCTGTATATAAATGTATTATAGTGTGTGTGTTTTATATATATATATATATAGGAAAGTAAAAAACAACAATACAGGAGTACAAGTTACAAAAGGTATTAAGTTCACGCTTAGTAAGAGTGGGGTGTGTGGGTGCGACGTTTTGGGCATGAGCCCTTCATCAGGAGAGTGGGGTGAGGGGCGAGACCCCCACCCTTCCTCCTACCACACACACGCACATACACCAGTATATATATATACTCACACATATGTACACACCCTACTACCACCATTCACCCACATCCATATTCGACCACCCCACCACTAATAATAGTAACACCCACCCTACCACACACTCACACTAAAAACACGCACACACAAACCAGTATATATACACTCACTCATACACAGTACCCAGCACCTTCTCTCTCTCTCTCTCGCCCCGCCCCCTCCTCCTCATACTACCAAACCACCTCCACACACCCACATCCTACTAACACCTCCACTAATATATAGCCCCCCCCCCCCCTTATGTGAGTGTGTGTGTGTAAAAGGTAAAGAGAAATAACAACACAATCGGTACAGTATATGGAAGGAATATAGTAGGTTAATGCTTGAAATAGCAGGAAGAGGGTCTTTACGTTTTGGACGCTAGTCCTTCATCTGAAGAAAGAATGAGGAATTATAAAGATTGAAGGGACGGGCAGGGTGGAATTGGAAAAAATGTTTTTAGATAAAAATAACAGGTCCATTCATGTTGACATCTATTGGAAAACTGTTGATGCTGGCGTTTTGTGTATGATTTATTTTTTTAGAAAAGTAGATGATGGAACGTGTCTACCTGAAATGGAAAAAAAACGTTTTGTATAAAGAGCTATACTTGTGTGTGTGTTATACGTCCATACGAAACTAAGAGGATATGTGTGTGTGTGAGTAAAAGAGTGTGCGTGCTTGTAAGTACAAAGCTATGAGCAAAAGTATGTTAATATAAGGGTGTGTGTTTGTATACAGAGCTGTGAAGGGAAAAGTGGAGTGTGAGTATTTTGTTGGTCAGTATTAGCTGTTTCTGATCATAAGAGAACCATAGGAATCTAGGGGTGAATGTACAAGCACGTGTGTGATAATGGACGGGGTGTTAAAGAAATTGGGGAGAGGAGTTGAGTCCATGATGGAAACAGGACCCAAGGCAGTAAATCAGACTCCGTTCAGTCCTGGTGGGCAAGGTCTGTGATCCATGATGTAAAAGGACACCCAGAACTGAGACATGTAGGGGAGAATGGAAATAACGGGCAACGGGAGTATCCAAACTGAGTCGTATGTCCCTCAAATGCTCAGTAAAACGGTCCACCAAACAGCGTCCTGTTTGTCAAATGTATAAGGACCTGCAAAGGGAACACCAGAGGGCATAGACAATGTGGCTGGAGGTGCAGGTGAAGGAGTGGCAGATACGGAATGACCCATTAGGGCCTGTGAGGGTGGAAATGAAAGGACAAGTGTTGCCGCAAGGACGATATATATATATATATATGTGTGTGTGTATATATATCTTATCATCATCACCGTTTTACGTCTGTTCTTCCATGCTAGCAGGGGTTAGACGGGTTGTCCTGTTGTGGGCAGTGTCCGGTTGGCTGACCTTGTCTTGCTCATACAGGAACTGGTTCTGGCTTGATTTCTACAGCTGGATGCCCTTCCTAACACCAACCTCATTCACAGTGTGGGCTGGATGCTTTTTTGCCATGGCACCTCCACGACCACTATATGTATATATTAGATGCATCTTCAACTCTGCATTATTTTTCATATATAAATGTATATATATATGTCATATTCATTTTTTTTATTTCCTTTTCCATATAAAGCGTGAAACTAATAACATTTTGTACCTCTGTTTGTGTATATATATATATATATACACAAAGCAGGGAAAAGCAGACGTATGATGATGATGATGATATATATATATATATATACATATAAAACTGCCTTCAGATCAAAACACCAGCTGGTTCAAATATATTTGGCCATGTGGAATAATTCATATAAGAGTTAATCTCATTAAGGAAATAATTGATAGATGTCGATAGAGGGGTGTTAAGGGGTAGTAGGGTTGGAAGGAGATGGGTTAATTCATATATATGTGTGTGTGTGTGTGTGTGTGTGTATATATATATATATGTTAGATGCATCTTCAGCTCTATTATTTTTCGTATGTATATATATATATATAATATAGCTGTCCTCAGAAACTATCTTTAATTCTATATTATCTCTCCTCTAAAGTTTGTCTATTGTTCTTTCATATGAAGCCACATTAAATATCTCACTTGCGACTGGATTGCTATCTACCTAAATGACATCACTCATTATCTTCAGCATTATTATTGCCACCTTTATCATCACTATCATCATCATCATTGCCACCTTTATCATCACTATCATCATCATCATTGCCACCTTTATCATCACTATCATCATCATCATTGCCACCTTTATCATCACTATCATCATCATCATTGCCACCTTTATCATCACTATCATCATCATCATTGCCACCTTTATCATCACTATCATCATCATCATTGCCACCTTTATCATCACTATCATCATCATCATTGCCACCTTTATCATCACTATCATCATCATCATTGCCACCTTTATCATCACTATCATCATCATCATTGCCACCTTTATCATCACTATCATCATCATCATTGCCACCTTTATCATCACTATCATCATCATCATTGCCACCTTTATCATCACTATCATCATCATCATTGCCACCTTTATCATCACTATCATCATCATCATTGCCACCTTTATCATCACTATCATCATCATCATTGCCACCTTTATCATCACTATCATCATCATCATTGCCACCTTTATCATCACTATCATCATCATCATTGCCACCTTTATCATCACTATCATCATCATCTTTACCATTATCATATCATCATTATCGCCGTTCTCATCATCATCACCTTTATCATCGCTATCACCATCATCACGCTCATCACCACCACCAGCATTACTATCAATGCTTTCACCAACTACAACACCAATCCATATTACAACACTGCCACCACCACCAATCCATATTACAACACTGCCACCACCACCAATCCATATTACAACACTGCCACCACCACCAATCCATATTACAACACTGCCACCACCACCAATCTATATTACAACACTGCCACCACCACCACCACCACCAATCCATATTACAACACTGCCACCACCACCACCAATCCATATTACAACACTGCCACCACCACCAATCCATATTACAACACTGCCACCACCACCACCAATCTATATTACAACACTGCCACCACCACCACCACCAATCCATATTACAACACTGCCACCACCACCACCAATCTATATTACAACACTGCCACCACCACCACCACCAATCCATATTACAACACTGCCACCACCACCACCACCAATCTATATTACAACACCGCCACCAATCTATATTACAACACTGCCACCACCACCACCAATCCATATTACAACACTGCCACCACCACCAATCTATATTACAACACTGCCACCACCACCACCACCACCAATCCATATTACAACACTGCCACCACCACCACCAATCTATATTACAACACTGCCACCACCACCAATCTATATTACAACACTGCCACCACCACCACCACCAATCCATATTCCAACACCACCACCACCAATCTATATTTCAACACTGCCACCACCACCAATCTATATAACAACACTGCCGCCACCAATCTATATTACAACACTGCCACCACCACCACCAATCTATATTACAACACTGCCACCACCACCACCAATTATAACAAAACTGGTAGTGATGGTGTTGAGATGATGGTTGTGTTACTCTAGGTTGTATTACATATAGTTTGTGTTTTATCAAACCTCTTATATGATGTTAATAGCCACATGTTAAACCAATATATGTAACAGTACTGAGCAGTGGGGTGTTAGAACAATTGATGGAATAGTACTGAGCAGTGGGATGTTAGAACGATTGATGAAACACCTCAGATTACTATATATGTACTAATAGTAATTAGCAGAGGCAAAAAGCACTTAGTCCACACTGTAAAGTGGTCGTGTAGGTGTCACGATAAAAATTACCCAGTCCACACTGTAAAGTAGTCGTGTAGGTGTCACGATAAAAATTACCCAGTCCACACTGTAAAATGGTCATGTAGGTGTCACGATAAAAATTACCCAGTCCACACTGTAAAATGGTCATGTAGATGTCACGATAAAAAGTACCCAGTCCATACTGTAAAGTGGTCATGTAGATGTCACGATAAAAATTACCCAGTCCACACTGTAAAGTGGTCATGTAGGTGTCACGATAAAAAGTACCCAGTCCACACTGTAAAGTGGTCATGTAGGTGTCACAATAAAAAGTACCCAGTCCACACTGTAAAGTGGTCGTGTAGGTGTCACGATAAAAAGTACCCAGTCCACACTGTAAAGTGGTCATGTAGGTGTCACGATAAAAAGTACCCAGTCCACACTGTAAAGTGGTCGTGTAGGTGTCACGATAAAAAGTACCCAGTCCACACTGTAAAGTGGTCGTGTAGGTGTAACGATAAAAAGTACCCAGTCCACACTGTAAAGTGGTCGTGTAGGTGTAACGATAAAAAGTACCCAGTCCACACTGTAAAGTGGTCATGTAGGTGTCACGATAAAAAGTACCCAGTCCACACTGTAAAGTGGTCATGTAGGAGTCATGCAAAAAGCACCTAGTCCACACTCAAACCAGAATCAGTTCTGTACAAGCAAGACAGTCACGTGATCTGATCTGGCTTGTTTCACAATGGGACAGCTCGTCTAGCCCATGTTAGCATGAAAAAATGGACATTGATGATGATGATGTAGCAGTTATATTGACTGCCAACCTCCCTAGTGTGTGTTGCTATTTCTTTGACTGCCAAACCAAACTACATGATATGTGTTGTATTGAGTGGGCAGATGGATATCAAAAGATCCATTGTTCAATCCTCATCGGAACCTATTGTTAACTATTTTCTCTTCTTCAACCATTGTTTATATGAATGTTTAACATTGTTTGCATGCAAGCACATATGCACATGTGTATTATCTCAGTGGTACATTTTCTAAAAAGGTGATGAATTGGTAAGATTTATGAGAGCAAAGGAGAAAACCTTGGAATATATTTGCTAACTCTCATTATTCTGAGTTCAGTTCCTGAGTCGTCAATAAATTAATTACCATTGTAAGTCTAACTAGGGCAGCAGGTTTTAGGGATTTATTAGAGCATCAGGTGGGATATCTTGCAGTATTTGTTCTAGCTCTGGATGTTCTGGGTTAACATCCCAACCCCTGTCACAGAAAAAATGATGACATAGTTAGACTGAAGGGGACCCCCCCCCCCCCTCCAAAAAAAAACCTGCCTATCAGATTGTGTCTCAGAAGTTCTGTGAAGCTTATGCAGGTATAAGCTGTGTGTAACCAGGGCCTCCAAGAGAAATTTTGCAAGGCTAAGACCCCTTTGGGGCCCGACGCAAGCAAAGATTTTTCTCAAAATGGATGTTGCATAGTTGCTGTGGGGCCTTCTTAGCTCTTGGGCCCTGGAACATCACAATACCTCATACCACTCCAATATACAAGCCTTTTTTCCTATATAAGTTTCCTTTTAGAATTAAAATGTAAAGAACTCAATGTGGTCTTTTTCATATTTAAAAACATCTATTAGAATTCTATATCTGAACATTTAAATTAAATTTCAAACACCAGGCAAAGTTAGTTGTATTACTAAATCCCTTCAAATCCTTGATTATTTTCAAAATGATTTTAATGATCATCGGCAATAAAGAAGACCTCCTCAAACTGGAAGACCTGGTCTGAGTGTTTGTGACAGGGGACCCCAATAAAGATTCCCAAGAGCCATATAGTAGTGTTAAATGGACAACACAAATTAAATCTACCAAAGTCAGTCTATTGTTCCTTCATATGAAGGTACAAGCCATATTAAATATCTCTCTTTCTGCTAAGTTGCTATCTACCGAAATGACATCACCATCAATACCATCATCACGTACACAAGGAAGCCATAGTGGCAGTTAAACTCAGAATGTAGAGGACTGGAGAAGAGAGAAGACATCTAACAATTTCTGCCTACCCACCATCCTGGGCTGGTATTTTTATTTCATTCACACTAACCCCACCCCTGAAGATATAAAAGGCTAATTTTTGGTCATCATCCATGTGTATCACATGGTATGGCCATGTGATGCACATGGATGATGGCTGCTGGGTATTAGAAGTGCTAAGTAATCCTAGTGGTAGGAAGATGCAGTAGAGGAAGACCATGGGCGGAGGTGGTGAGAGCTGACCTCAGATTGTTGAAGCTCACAGAGGCAATGACGAAGGACTCTGACAAATGGAGAGATGCTGTGTTAAAGAGGGCCCATCCCACCCTTGCAAGCAGGGAAAAGGGGACATAAAATGATGATGATAATTACTCTGGCAGGATTTGAACTCAGAGAGTTGAGTTGGAACAAATACTGCTCTAACATCTTTGCCAGAAATCAATATATATTTTGCTATCCCCATAATTAAAGTGTTCAGATATTGGTATGAACCACTTCATGTGATGTATCGCCAAGTTCAATAATTTTAACAGTTAATTAGTCTAAGACATTCTAGTTTCTAAAGGTCACACTTTTCACAAGTGAGAAAAAAATGTGTATGTTATATATATACATGTTTGTGGGTGTGTGGATGTTTATATATTTATTTACATTTGTATTTATTTAACGTTTGGTCTCTGCCATTGATAAGAAATGTGAAATGTCAATATTACTAAACTGAAAGAGGAAAAAAAATAAATATGTAGATGCTTCTTGGAGTCCCGAGGGGCTCTCAAAGTATAGTGCCATGGTGTTAAATGAATGAGAGATAAATTGCTGCTTCTTTGACAATATGTCAGTTTATCTGGTAACATTTCCAAGAAGAACTACAAATTTTCTCATCAGATATGTCTGCTGACACATAAAAATTAAATTCTCCTGCTGCTGCCCAAATATATAACAGAATGTCATAATGAGGTTCATCATACTTGCCATTTTACATTTGTATGAATTGATAAGGTTGTCATGGTTAGAGATAAAGTGGGTCATCATCATCACTGTTTAATGTCCACTCTGGCATGGGTTAGACATGTTGTCCTGTTGTGAGCAATGCCAGCTCAAGTGACCATGTCATGTTCATACAGAACTGATTCTACAGCTACACGACCACCTTACAGTGTGGACTGGGTACTTTTTGTTGTGACACCTACACAGCTACTTTACAGTGTGGACTGGGTACTTTTTGTTGTGACACCTACACGACCACCTTACAGTGTGGACTGGGTACTTTTTGTTGTGACACTTACACAGCTACTTTACAGTGTGGACTGGGTGCTTTTTGTTGTGACACCTACACAACTACTTTACAGTGTGGACTGGGTACTTTTTGTTGTGACACCTACACAGCTACTTTACTATGGACTGGGTACTTTTTGTCATGACACCTATAATGCCACTTTACAGTGTGGACTGGGTACTTTTTGTCATGACACCTACACAACTACTTTACAGTGTGGACTGGGTACTTTTTGTTGTGACACCTACACAGCTACTTTACTGTGGACTGGGTACTTTTTGTCATGACACCTATAATGCCACTTTACAGTGTGGACTGGGTACTTTTTGTTGTGACACCTACACAACTACTTTACAGTGTGGACTGGGTACTTTTTGTTGTGACACCTACACAGCTACTTTACTGTGGACTGGGTACTTTTTGTCATGACACCTATAATGCCACTTTACAGTGTGGACTGGGTACTTTTTGTTGTGACACCTACACAACTACTTTACAGTGTGGACTGGGTACTTTTTGTTGTGACACCTACACAGCTACTTTACTATGGACTGGGTACTTTTTGTTGTGACACCTATAATGCCACTTTACAGTGTGGACTGGGTGCTTTGTGTTGTGATACCTACACAGCTACTTTACTGTGGACTGGGTACTTTTTGTTGTGACACCTACACAGCTACTTTACAGTGTGGACTGGGTACTTTTTGTTGTGACACCTACACAGCTACTTTACAGTGTAGACTGGGTACTTTTTGTCATGACACCTATACGGCCACTTTACAGTGTGGACTGGGTACTTTTTTGCTCTGTCACAATGACAACCACTTTACAGAGTGGACTTGAGGCTTCATAGAAAACCACATCCTGTTCATCTCGTATGTTGTTGGCCTTTTCAGCATTGTTTCTTCAGCTGGATGCCCTTCTTAATGCCAACTTTTTTTTCCTGTGTACTGGATGTATATTATCATGGCATCAATATTTACCAACTGTGGATTTGAAATACAACACCTTTATCTACTCAGCATGTATCACTTTCACCACACACACACTCTCACACTCTCTCACTCACACACTCACACATGTACACACATACCACCCATCCCACACATATATAAAGACATGCACATATACCACTCAGCTCCACCACACATATACCACCCAGCTCCACCACACATATACCACCCATCCCCACATATACAGATATTCACACATACTGCCCAGCCCCACTACACACATATATATACATGTACACACACCACCCAGCCTGCCAGTCCCCACACATACCTCTCATCCCGACCACACACACACACATACATACACATATATAACAGGATTTCACACAGTTTCTGTCTACTAATTTCAATCACAAGAGATTGATCAACATAAGAAGGCACTTGCCCAAGGTGCTACAGGCTGTGATTAAACTGAAACATCTTGGTTGTGAAGCAAACTTTTTAACCACACAGACCTTCTTATAGACAAATAATCCAGTGGAACAGGATTTCTGCTAGATTCTTCATTAACCATTGATAATAATCCTTGTAATATCTACTTATATATACCTACTATCTTGCTTAGTATTTGCTCTGTGTTGTATTCCTCTCGGTACTCGCAGAGAAAACACGAGTTATATCAAATAATTTGTGTATTGTACGAAACAACCAAAACACCCCTCCTCACAGTAGCAGAATAACATAAAGTAAGGGGCAGCAGCAGTCTGTGACCGAGTTTTTAATACCAACGCTGACTGACTGCCCAGGTCACGTGATTCATATGCAAATGTGTGAGCACGTGTAAATTGAAAAAAACGAATTTAACAGTCCATACAACAATGAGGTTGTGAGTTCGATTCCCAGTCCATACAACACTCTGGGATTTATTAATCTTTTGTAATACCTTGTTATGATGCATAGCTTAGTGGTTAGTGTCAGGCTTACAATCGTGAGGTTGTGAGTTTGATTCTCAGACCAGGCTTTGCATTTTGTTGTTTATTTCACGTTGCTCCAGTTCACTCAGCTGTAGAAATGAGTTATGACATCACTGGTACCAAGCTGTATCGGCTTTGCCTTTTCTTTCGACAACATCGGTGGTGTGGAGAGGGTAAGCTAGTATACATGGGTGACTACTGGTCTTCCACGAACAACCTTGCCTGGACTTGTGCTTCAGAGGGGAACTTTCTAGGTTCAAATCCCATGGTCATTCGGGACCAAAGGGGTCTTTACCTTTGTAATACTTTAATATAAGGTGGTGAATTCACAGTCATTAAAACATTGGATAGAATACTTTGTGGTATTTGTTCCAACTCTGTGCTCTGAGTTTAAAACATGCATTTCATTCTTTCGAGATTGATTTTTAAATTATCAGCCTAGTACTGAGTGCTGGGTGCTTTTTCGTGGCGCTTACACGTCCACTTTACAGTGTGGGCTGGGTGCTTTTTTGTCGTGACACCTCCACGACCACTTTGCAGTGGGAGGGTGTGGGGGCATATTGTCTATATGCTTCAGCTTCGGCTTGTACCCATGGGGGGGTCGGGTCTTCTGTATGTGACACCAGAGGTCACAGTCGTGTGTCATCACCTTTGAGAGGTGCATTTGGATAAGGTCGGCTTTTATCACCTCATCCCAGGTCTTCTTCGGTCTCCCCACTCCGCGGTTTCCATTGACTTCTAGTGCTCTGCACCTTTTTATGCAGCTGTCATCCTTCATATGCATCACATGTCCATACCAACGCAACCGCCTCTCCTGCACACAGCATTTGATGCTCAGTCTCTCTCTCAATTCGTTTATGCTTTGCCGTTCGCGTATATAACTATTACACATCCATCGGAGCATGCAGGCTTCATTTCTTTCTAATCTACGTAAGTCTTCCACAGACAGCGCCCAGGTCTCACTACCATGTAACATTGCTGTTCGTAAACATGCATCATACAGTCTGCCTTTCATTTTGAGGGAAAAGCCTTTTGCAGCTAGCAGTGGCAGTAGCTCCATGAACTTCTTCCATCCCATTCTTACCCTAGTTATTGTACTTTCCGAACACCCACCTCCACTGCTAATTCGGTCACCTAGGTAGCAGAAGCTGTCTACTGTTTCTACAGAGCCCTCCCAGAGTTTGGTGGTACTTATTTCCTGTGGCTGTTTGCTGCTTGCTGTCCCAGCACAGCTGCTACATGTGAAGCCTACATTCTTAGTTAAGCTTCCTGAGATCCCACTACATCTCTTGTGTACCCATTGTTTGCATTTGGGGCAGAGAATCGAGTTCCTACCTACACCTTTCCTACATATTGAGCAAGGCCCTTTCCCTGGGGGGATCTGGGTTCTGTTTTCTCATCTACTTACAAGGACCTTAGTCTTTGTCAGGTTGACTTTGAGACCCTTTCTTTCTAGTCCCTGCTTCCAAGTTTGGAATTTCTTCTCTAGTTCTACCATAGATTCAGCTATAAGTGCGAGGTCATCTGCATACAGGAGTTCCCATGGGCATCCGGTCTTAAACTCCTCCGTTATTGCCTGCAGAACTATGGTGAACAGGAGAGGGCTAAGAACAGAGCCCTGGTGGACACTGACCTGTATGCTAAATTCTTCGCTATAGTCATTGCTAATCCTAACTATGCTGACTGCTCCCCTATACATGGCTTGTACAGCTTTCACAAGCCATTCATCTATGCCTAGTTTTCTAAGAGCCCACCAGATTATAGCATGGAGGACTCAGTCGAAGGCTTTTTCCAGATCAACAAATGCCAGGTAGAGCGGCTTACTTTTAGCTAGGTACTTTTCCTGTAACTGCCTCACAAGGAAGAGGGCATCAGTGGTGCCTTTTCCTGGTACAAACCCAAATTGCATCTCATCTACTTTCACCTGGTCCCTAATCAACTGTGCTATAACTCTTTCCGTTACTTTCATGACCTGGTCCATCAGCTTTATACCTCTATAGTTTCCTCTATCTAGTGCATCACCTTTACCCTTGTAGCAGTTGACAATGCTGCTGCTGCACCAATCCTTTGGTATGACACCCTCTAGTATTACCTGGTTAACAATATGGGTGGTTATGGTGTGACCTACCGAACCGGATGCCTTCAACATCTCGGCAGCTATACCCGATGGACCGATTGACTTCCCCATCTTCATATCTTTGATTGCCTTACTTACTAAGCTGCTGCTGACTTGTACAGTTGGCCCCTCTATAGGGTCTACTTGGGGTAGGGTCTCTTCTTCCCATGCATTCTCCTCATTTAGTAATCTATCATAATGGCTCTTCCATGCATCTTTCTTCTCAGCACTTGTGAGGGCAAGCTCACCTTTATCATTCCAGATACACTTCTCTCCAATGACATCACAATTCTCTCTGACACACTGCTTTGCAATCTTGAACACCTCCTGTTTCTGGTCCTCACATTGCAAAACATGCTTGAATTTTCTATCCTCTGCTTCCCTCCTAGCTAAGTATACTTGTCGCCTAGCTTCCCTCCTGGTCTCTATGTAATGTACCCTGCTTCCCCCGTTCTTCCATTCTTTCCATGCCTGTCTCTTGGCCTTAACTGCCTCATCTACCTTATTGTTCCACCACCAAGTCACTCACTGTATATATATATATATATATATATATATATATATATAACGAAGGAAATGTGGTAAGGAACCAGGTGGACCATAACGCACCAAAGTACTCAATACTTGAGGTAGTAGAGTGGGTAATAGGAACCAGTAAGACCCCGACAGCTGAGCTCAAGCCGTTTCGACGGCTAATTCTGGACTAAATGAAAATTTATCCTGGTATTTAAATAGCCGATCTTCTCAAGGGGTAATTCCATATATGGTCAAAGTGATTGTCAAAAATCAGTAGTAATTCTGTGGTTGCAAATTAGTAGGGGAGATGGTGGCTAAACCTGCCAGTAGGACAAAGAGGGGAGGGGGTGGAGTAGACCCAATCAAGCGTTGGTAGTGCCAGCTACAGCTGGGCATGAGGTCAAAGAAGATACAGGGGAGGGGGGGGGGGAGTCGGAACGGTAGGTCGAACAATGGGGGGTAGAAATATATAGGAAGGAAAAATACTGAGAGTGAAGAAAAGCAAATAAGTGTAAAGAAAAAAGTAAAGTAAATTAAATTCTACGACCTAGGTCTCAGGCTATTGTTAGGCTAGAATAAAATAAAGAAAGAAAGAAAGAAGTAAAGAAATAAATAAATAAAGAAATAACGAAATAAGTAAAAGAACTAGGTGGGACGGAATAGGCAAGGACCCTTTTAAGGGGTATAAGTACGTAAATGATACGGTGACGGGTCAACAAAAGGGGCCAAAATACTAAAGAGACTACCACGAAATAAACAATAAAGGTTTCCATCCCGGGCCAGCAACGACCCAGTGCAGCAAAGTGAACTTGTACGAGATAATAATTCTGAGTCCCGAGAAAAATATATACTAATGCTAACTCTAAAAGATCTAAAACAAGCTACATGAAAGTTCGTACGAAATAAAGGTAGAATACGGAGAAATAAATTCAGAATCCACCCCGCCCAGAAGAAAAGCGAAGCAAGAAATACTGAAACGAAAAATACAATCCACCACCGAATGCAGGAAACATATCAGTGAGTTTGGCTATTAGGAATAATCCTATAAGGTCTGTGACATCCGCCGAGTCCGTGGCGCCCATGCTGACGTCGAAGGGTGAGTTGGGAGCTCTTTTTATCCATTTAGAGTCGTCAAAGAGTAAGACTGTCTTCCTGGCGTGGAGGATGATTTTTCTTTCCTGGTCGGTGATGGGCACAAGTGTTTCGGCGAAGTCCAAGGCGGCAGTAAGTAGCGGTAAGGTGATTGAAGCATAGTAGCTCTCTATGTCGAACTGTATGAATTTAGTTTCTCGTTTATCCTCCATATTGCTGAACCAAGAGATTACTTCCTGGGTGTTGATCCATAGGCTAAGTCGGGTGTGTTGCTTGACTTTTGGTATCACGCGGTCTAGGATTTTTTTGCTGATTCTCCCTATGTCGGACTTCGTTGGGTTAATAAGCCTGATAGAGGGTTTACGGTCAAAATCGGATTTATGGTCCTTCAGTGTGAAGTATGGTGTCCGTGGGTCTAGAGGATAAACGAGAAACTAAATTCATACAGTTCGACATAGAGAGCTACTATGCTTCAATCACCTTACCGCTACTTACTGCCGCCTTGGACTTCGCCGAAACACTTGTGCCCATCACCGACCAGGAAAGAAAAATCATCCTCCACGCCAGGAAGACAGTCTTACTCTTTGACGACTCTAAATGGATAAAAAGAGCTCCCGACTCACCCTTCGACGTCAGCATGGGCGCCACGGACTCGGATTATTCCTAATAGCCAAACTCACTGATATGTTTCCTGCATTCGGTGGTGGATTGTACCGTGATGATGGGCTCCTTACCCTTAAAGGGTACAACCCCAGTAGTACAGATCGGGTCCGGAAACAATTAATCAGATTCTTCCGCGACTGGGGATTTAAAATAACCCTACAAACGTCCCTGACCCGAGTAAATTCCTGGACGTGACCCTCGACCTCGAAAACGACCTGTACTACCCATACAGGAAACCTAATGACAATCTGCACTACATCCACCGCCGATCAAACCATCCTAGGAACATCACAAACAACCTGGTCAAAAACATCTCCCTCCGCATATCCCGTTTGTCAGCTAATGAGCGGATATTCGATGAACATGCGCCTTATTACAACCAGGCCCTCAAGCGGAGTGGTTTCCGGGAGGAAATATCCTACTGTCCAGCTCCCATTAGCGGAACCAACAGGAGACACCGCCGCTCACGCAATGTAACATGGTTCAATCCTCCCCACAACGCAGAGGTGACAACTCCCATCGGGAAACTATTCTTTAGGCTCATTGAAAAACACTTCCCATTACAACACCGCTACCACAACATAATTAACAAAAATACCATCAAACTCTCTTACAGCACTACACCAAACTTCGCACAAAACATCGTCTCCTCTAACAACAAAAAACTCAACCCCGATGGCAGAAATAACCTAAATAGCAGTGGAGAACCGACCAGGAGGTGTAACTGCCCGGATAGATCTATTTGCCCATTCGACAATAGATGCAGAGACCGTAATGTGATCTACCAGTGCAACGTGAGGACGGATACCTCCAATAAAGCCTATATAGGACTTACCGCATGTGACTTCAAAACCCGGCTATACCAACATGGACATACCTTCCGAAACCCGGCCCGGCGTCACGCCACTACACTTTCGGGCCACATATGGGACCTCAAGGACAACAACATCACCTATGATCTCACTTGGAGATTACTGTCCAGAGCCAATTCTTACACGGGAGGACGCCGTCCGTGCAATTTATGCTCGGAGGAAACTTTACAAATGCTGTTTTCGACGGACCAACTCCTAAACAAGAAAGATGAACTGGTCACTGCATGTAAACATAGATTGCGCAGGACTTACCTCGCCCGCAAACCCCATAATGACCCGGGGGGGGTAGACTAGGGCTATAACACCCCACTTGCCGATTTTGCAATGGGTAACCCCTGCTTGCCAAGGAAGACGTAAGATCTTCTTTGTATTCTTTTATCGCTTCCTTTATTTCCTTCCCCCTTCTCCTTTGTCGGCGTCTTTTCTCGCCCACCCGAGGCTGCCCTTTGGCCCCATGTAGCCTTAGTACCCCCACCACCCCCTCCCCTAGTCTATGATAGATTTGGCGGACTCCGCCCTTTATAGCAGTTGGCTTAGACCCCGGATACTTGCCCCCTTTTTCCGACCGCTCCCACTATTCTCTGTGCCCTCTATATTTCTTAGTGGCACTTATGCCTTATTTTTTCGTTTCAGTATTTCTTGCTTCGCTTTTCTTCTGGGCGGGGTGGATTCTGAATTTATTTCTCCGTATTCTACCTTTATTTCGTACGAACTTTCATGTAGCTTGTTTTAGATCTTTTAGAGTTAGCATTAGTATATATTTTTCTCGGGACTCAGAATTATTATCTCGTACAAGTTCACTTTGCTGCACTGGGTCGTTGCTGGCCCGGGATGGAAACCTTTATTGTTTATTTCGTGGTAGTCTCTTTAGTATTTTGGCCCCTTTTGTTGACCCGTCACCGTATCATTTACGTACTTATACCTCTTAAAAGGGTCCTTGCCTAATCCGTCCCACCTAGTTCTTTTACTTATTTCGTTATTTCTTTATTTATTTATTTCTTTACTTCTTTCTTTCTTTCTTTATTTTATTCTAGCCTAACAATAGCCTGAGACCTAGGTCGTAGAATTTAATTTACTTTACTTTTTTCTTTACACTTATTTGCTTTTCTTCACTCTCAGTATTTTTCCTTCCTATATATTTCTACCCCCATTGTTCTACCTACCGTTCCGACTTCCTCCCCCTCCCCTGTATCTTCTTTGACCTCATGCCCAGCTGTAGCTGGCACTACCAACGCTTGATTGGGTCTACTCCACCCCCTCCCCTCTTTCTCCTACTGGCAGGTTTAGCCACCATCTCCCCTACTAATTTGCAACCACAGAATTACTACTGATTTTTGACAATCACTTTGACCATATATGGAATTACCCCTTGAGAAGATCGGCTATTTAAATACCAGGATACATTTTCATTTAGTCCAGAATTAGCCGTCGAAACGGCTTGAGCTCAGCTGTCGGGGTCTTACTGGTTCCTATATATATATATATATATATGTGTGTGTGTGTGTGTGTATATGTGTGTGTGTATGTGTGTGTGTATGTATATATATATGTGTGTGTGTGTGTTTATGTGTGTATATATATATGTGTGTGCTCATGTGTAGGGTGTAGAGAATGCTGGGTACAAGATTGAGAGATCAATTTCGTGAAAAATAGCTCAAAGCCCAGATTGTTAGTAAATAGCTCAAATTGAAGTATATAACCCAGAGTGGAAATGTGTGTATGTATTTATATATATATAAATACACACATACACATATATATACACGTGTGTGTGAATGCAAGTGAGTGTACATATGTATGAATATATGTGTCTACATATATGTGTGTGTGTGTGTGTGTAAGGATTGCCTATGAATTGGATCCAATTTACTTAGTTGATAATTCAATATGATTTTTACTTTCATGATCATCATTATATTTCCATTTCTGTACTTACATGGGTTGGTTGAGTCCTCTCCCAGGTGGTGTCTTACCACTTGCTACATTCCACTGTTACCTCATTTGAGCTTCTACATTCTGAGATCATCTCTCATCAGTTCTACCTTCCCTGTAGCCTAAATTAAAGAAAATGGTAGCATGTAGTGCTAAAACAAAGAAATCTGGTGTAATGTAATCTGTTGGCCATCTCTGGACTGCCATATACACACTTACCAGTGTCATCTCATCTGTAATGAGACCCTCAGCTGCTATATACACAACTCTGTGTAAAAAGATCCCCACGATTGCTATATATACACCTCTCTGTCTCATCGCATTTGTAGAGAGACCCTCAACTCCTTTATACACACTTCTCTGTGTAAAGAGACCTTAGACTGCTATATATGTATACACACCTCTCTGTATAGAGACTCTAGACTGCTATATACACACACACACACACACACACACACACACACACACACACACACACACCTCTGTATAGAAAGACCCTAGACTGCTATATATATATATATATATATATATATACACACCTCTCTGTATAGAGAGACCCTAGACTGCTATATATACACCTCTCTGTATAGAGAGACCCTAGACTGCTATATATACACCTCTCTGTATAGAGAGACCCTAGACTGCTATATATACACTCCTCTGTATAGAGAGACCCTAGACTGCTATATACACCTCTCTGTGTAAAGAGACCCTTGGCTGCTATATACCTGTTTACATCTAAAACAATTTGACCAATGTTTTTTATTTTATTTGTTTTTAAAGAAAAACAAAAAGGGAAATTATAATAATAATTAAAATAATAATGAAATTATTGTGTAAAGTGCTCAGGTGCACTACAACTCATGAAAGGTGCATGTATAGTAGATAGAATAATATAAAAATGTCAGGGAAGTGAATAGTGTATGAGTCATGATATACATGTGTGTATGTGTATGGAGGGGGAACATTAGGTGTAGTGTTGGCGAATCTCGGGAAGCATGGAGGTTTTAAAGGATGCAGTGTCTCAACAGCTAACAACTGATGCAGGTAGTTTGTTCCATGCTTCAGCAACTCTGAGCGTGAAAAAATGTTTCCGAAAGTCATGGGAACTGTGCTGTTTTCTGACTTTGTGGGCATGCCCACGTGTGTTAGACACATGGAAATCAAAAAGGTACTCAGGGTTGTTGTTGGCAAGATGGTTAACAATTTTGTGGGTGTTTACCAAGTCAGTTGCCAGGCGTCAGAGCTTCAATGTATCCGTGCCCAGGGAAGCAAGGCATTCAGAGTATGGTAGATGCTTGATGGAGGGTATTCGCTTGGTTGCACGTCTCTGAACAGTTTCCAGGCAGTCAATGTTCTGAGCAAAATAGGGGTTCCAGACTGGTGATGCAAATTCTAAGTATGGCCACACCAGAGAGTTTTGCCATAAGCCTTTTGTGTGGCACAGAATTGAAAGCTTTCGCAAAGTCAAGGTAAACAACATCAACCCATGAGCCGCCATCAGTGATCCGGGTGATGTCTTCAAGAAACTCGACAAGTTGATCAGAGCAGCTGGAGTTGGGGATAAATCCAAATTGCGAGGGCCGGATAAGACTGTGAGAGTTCCAGAAGTTCCAAAGTGTTTCTCTGACACAGGATTCCATCAGTTTGGCAATGCAACTGGTAAGACTGACTGGACGATAGTTCACAGGTGATGTGCGGTCACCCTTTTTGAACAGAGGAATGACACTGGCAGTTTTCCACTGTTCTGGAGTAGCACCGTTGTTCAGACAGAATTGAAAGAAGCGAGGTAGCTGGTGCAGAAGGAAGTACCCACCACGTTTAAGAAGCAAGCACCATCAAGACCAGAAGAGGCATGGTTGCGTTTATTTTTTAGGTGACGTCGCAGCATTGCAGGTGTAAATTCCATGGTTGGAATAGAGTCCGGTGTCATAGGTGGTGGAGACGGTACACTCTGGTCTTCAATAGTGAAAATGCCTGCATAGCATTCAGCAATGAGCTCTGTGCATTCCTTGGGGTCGTCAGTAACCTGGCTTGTGTGGGGATTGAGAAGAGGACCAACTGGAGAGTGAGGCCTCTGTTTTGAGTGAACATACTTCCAGAACACCTTACTGTCAGGGCTGGTTGCTATGTGCTGCTCAAATTGAAGCACTGCCTTTTTTGTCACCTGTTTGAGGTGGTTGGACGATTTATTTTGCCTCTTCCTATTGATGTCTGATTTGTGCAGTTTGTACTCACGTTCAGCATTGCAACGTTCTTTTCTGGCAAGACAGACTGCTGCAGTCTCCCAAATTGCACTTTTGGGATGTTTTTTCCGCTTACGTGGCACCGATGCTGCACAGGATGTTCTGGAGTACAGTGTTGACATCTCCAGAGTCGTAGAACTCAAGCCAGTTTGGACGTTGCAGCTCGGTGCAATAACAGTTCCAGTTTGCTTTATTCCAGTCAAAGTGAACAGTTTGGAGATGGTTGTGGTTTTTGTTACTGCCCATGAGGGATAGATTGGCAATGATCATAGCATGATCAGAGTCACCTAAAGGTTCCTCAGCAGTAACACTGACTGTTTCAGGAGTAGTGGTGAAGAGTAGGTCCAAAGTGTTGTCACCTCTTGTTGGGGAGGTGACTACTTGGGACCAATTAGAGTCCAGCACTAGCTCAAGGAAGTCATTTGCACTTGGCGGCCAACGAAAGGTTTCCCAGTCAATTTCAGGGTGATTGAAGTCTCCTGCAATAAAAACATAAGTGGCTATTTTCCTGGCAGCAGCTCTGAGGATATCGCAAAGTTGAGTGTCCTGTGGTAATTTGGGGGACGGTAAACGACTCCAAGTAGCAGTGTTGACATATATTGCAGAAAAAACTTCCTGCTGTGATTGGTTCAAATCAACACAAGGAATTGCCGACAAATTTGACCGAACGTAGACCATTACACCACCACCACGACGATTAATGTGGTCTTTACGAAACAGGTTGTAGCCAGTTATGCTGAGAACCCCATCACAGAGTAAGGGATGTGCCCAAGTTGCCGAGACTGTAATGAAGTCAGGGTTGATACTTTTGACGTAGGAGTCAAAAAGATGAATCTTATTGCATAGACTATGTGCATTCAAGGACAACAATTTGTACCTTGATTCCAGTATATGATTATGTGCAGGGGATGGCAGGTTGTTCTGATTTAGTTTCCCAGAGTTTTTTCAGTTTTTTTATTGTCAGTTGTTGTGGGTACAGTGTTTTCAGACCAGCTGGTATCTCTTTTCCATGTTTCATTATGCTGGCTTCCTATGAAGTTATGTCATAGAAAGTTTCTTGTGTGTTTTAGACCTTAACATTTTGTAATGATTTAATAGAAAATACTTAACAGCCGGTTTAATTCAAATGTTTATAGTACTTTTACAAATGGGCAGGTTGTTGTGAACATCTGCAGTAATAGAGTAAAGACTTCAATTTTTAATAGGATGCTGTCATAGTTCTGTTTTGCCCTTTTCAAAGATGTCTTACTAATGCAGTGTCATATGGTGTAGGGCAGGGTTTCCCAAACTTTTTCAAACACAGAACCCTTTTTGGTTCAGAAACTTTTGGGGGAACCCCAAAGTCTAATACTGTTATATGGTCAGTAGAGGAATATATTTATATTATATAAATATATTCCTCTACTTTTTTCACAGAACCCTGGATTCTCCTTTGCGGAACCCATTTTGGGAACCACTGATGTTGGGTGTTAGGAGTTAATGATACAGACCCCAGCCATATCATGATTCAGGAATTGAACCCAAGACCTTGTGAGTATGAGTCAGACATCCTAACCACTCAGCTTTAATGGCATACAAACTTGGCTGGTGACTGACTGGTTAATTGGGTGACTGTTAACCTATCATTACAAAATCTCAATTATTGGTGCTTCGGTATACTAAATGTTGGTAGTAGTGTGGTTGTGGTAAATGGTGAGACAGAGGGAGAATGGTGGCAGGAGGCGTGAGTGAGCAAGAGACAGGAATGGGAGTAAGAAAGTATTGAGAAAGTGAAACAGAGTAGGGAGGGAATGAGAATGAAATAGTAAGGGAGATGGTGGAGAGTGAGAGAGAGGGGAGTAGAGAAAATGAGACAAGGGTAGGAGGAGAGGTAGAGAGAATGAAATAATGGAGGTGGCTGAGAATGAAAGAGAGGGGGAGATTGAGGAAATAGTAAGAAACAGAGAGGAGGGAATGAAATAGCGAGGGAGGGGGTGAGACAGGAGAGATAAAGAAAGGTAAGTTTAATCTATGTATAATGTCAGTTAATCTGGTGCTATTGGTGTAATATAGTCAGTTCTGTGAAGAAGTAAGATAAAAAAATGCAAGAAATTCAACTGTTTGACTAACTGGAATGTTAGATAGAGGTGGGGAGGGGGTGCTCTCCAGTGATGCCCTTATAGTGTTTGTTCTGGCACTTTGTATTCTTTTTTTGGTTTTTGTTGTTTTTACTCACCTCTACCATGGCAATAAAGCCACTAAAATACAAGGGGTTACTAGAAAGGGAGAAGGACAAGACAGAACATAATCCCAAGTAAGGCAATAAAGCCACTAAAATACAAGGGGTTACTGAAAAGGGAAAAGACAAGTCAGAGAAGATAATTCAAGGAGAGGGAAGATGACGATTGATGTTGAATTTTTTTTTGTGTACCTGAGGACTCTGATCCCACAATCCTTTCAGGAATAACTTGTCAAAGAAGACTCTAATACTGCATATTTTCACAACAATCTGTCCACCAGTAAAGTTACAATAAACATTTGAATTAACAAAATAAAACATGGATAAAAACTGATGGGGGGGGGGTAGCGATGATGAGGGTGGTGGTGGCGATGATGTTGATGATGTTTGTAGACATGTCAATCATTTAGAATTAATAGTAATTCACTTGTGGGTGAAGCTGTCATTTCATTTAGATTCTTTCTTGTGTCCAGAAGCAATGTTTTTTTTTCTATAATTTCACCATTGTCACTATATCACTACATACTTGAAATATTATCACTCTGAGTAGGTTGTTGTACGTCTCTTTGTCGGTTTGCTTGGGAGTTTTTGTCAAGGGTTTTTTTTTCTTTAGCTTTTTTTATACTTGTAAGATCTGAAAATTTCTTATAAAACAAAATTAAGTTTATATAAATATATATATATATGCTAAAACAGACAGAATGGGGTGGTGTTTAGTAGTGAAAAGTTGTTGGACAAGTAGTGTGTGGTTGTGTGTTTGTATTACATTTGCAGTGAGAAGTGTTCTGTTGACAGTAAGACAAACTCTTCAGAAATGCATAAATGAAGGGCAACTGTAACATTTGCTTTAACATTTCCTCCCCACCAAAAAATTAGATTTCTGGAACCATAGGCTTCCATGTAAGAATTCCGGTGTTCTGCAACAAAAATTAAATAATAAATATTTATACTAAAACACTGTGTATATTAGAAAATTGAAGGTAAATTTCATGTATGATGATGATATAAAAAGAAGGCAACCCATCTAGGAGAGCAGTTGCTCTAAATAAATAATATTGAATAGGGTAGTTGTGGGCTTCGTAAGCTGTGGTGAAAGGCAACCTGTATAGGAGACCAGATACTCTGAATAAAGACTGATACAGGGTTTAGGGGACTCTTAAGTCCTAACAGATAGAAAGAGATAGAGAAGACGGGAGAGACACAGAGGAAGAATTGACCCTACTACTGAACTGCTACCTTTTTTATTGGCCACAAAGAATGAAAGGCGAAGTTGACCGTGGCAGGATTTGAACTTAGAAAACTGAGAGCCGGAACAAATACTGCAAAGCATTCTATCCAATATGGTGTCTTCAAAAAATATATACTAGTGTTGAAAAAAAAAAGTACTGGAGTAGATGGTATGGTGTGGTCCTGTAACTCCTGATGGAGTCGTAGGAGCACGTGGTAGCATACAGTGTTTATTGAACATTTTAAGTCTGGTGGAGCCTATCCCTCTCCAGGTCTAAACACGGCAGATTTCTTTCAGAGAAATAGATATAGAAGAAGAATCGACCCCAGTACTGGACTAGTACTTTTTTTTATCAACCTCGAAAGGATGAAAGGCAAAGTTGATTTAGGCAGAATTTGAACTCGGAGAGCAGAAAACCAGAACAAATATCACAAAGCACTCTAATTGACTTTCTAACGACTCTGCCAATTTGTCACCTTACCGGGGTATATAGAATTGACTAAATCCCTTGGCCTACAGTCTAATGACTAAAATCAATAAAAGAGTGTTTCAAGTAATGACGAGTGATTTGTTGATTTAGAAGATTAATAAGAGACATCTCATATTTTATATGTGTGAAGAACAACCACTACAACAATAACATTTGAATTAACAAACACCAGGTTGTCTTGTTCAACCCATGCCAACAATGACAACCACACTATCAACAACCACCACAATTTCAATTTTGCTATTAAGTTCATTTACTTTCTCATTTGTCTGTTTAGATTTATGGAAATATAAAAATACACATTTAATAATTCTTTATTTTTTAACTTTTAGATATGTTAGAAAAGCATTGAATTAACTAAAAAATAAAATAAAATATATAGTTCTTGGTAGCCGACGCCTAGCTAATTTATATTCGCACACTAATCAATCTTTGAATCTCATTAACTCTTAGAATTCTTTCTTCTGTTGCTCTTCCTTCTTCTAAATGGATTCTTTTTGGCTGGGCTTTATTATTTATTCTTCGCTGGAATTATGAAGATATTTCAAATATTTTTGCCTTGTTTACATATTTCTAAACATTTAAAATAATAAAATAAAAAATATATATTGCTACTACTGCAAGTCAACATTGAGAACCCCCCCCCCTCTTTTTTTTTCACTAAAAATATCTGAAGTGACTTGGTCTTGTAATTTATCCACCATTCTCTCATTTCTTAATCAATAAACTCAAGTGGATTTGAAAATGTTGAAGAGATCAAGGAGAATGAGGGTGAGACAGAGAGGGACAGACATAAAGAGGTGGGGAGAAATGTTTGTTAAATAGAATTTCTGATTCTGATATTTCCAAGAATATAATATATTGTTGTTACTGCTGCTGCTAGTGTTGGTGTTGTTGCTGCTGCTATTGTTGCTGATGTTGTTGTTACTGTTGTTGTTGCTGATGTTATATGACCAACACTCTGGCAGTTAAAGATAGAATTTGTTGAATTACCGTTGTTAGGTTAAATTTAGAAAACAAAACTGAAATAGAGGTGTTGGCAGGGTAAGAGGAGCGAGGGGAAGTTGTGATGAAGAAATGGAATTAAATTATTTACTATGGCCAATTGTCAGACTAAATTGTTTTCTGTGAGAAATTATCCGAGTACTGAATTAGATTCTGTTTCCACAGACGGTATTGTTTCTTCAATATGATATCATCAGTGAAATGGTGGATACAGCTAAATTACATTTATTATTGAATTAGCAGGGGCGGTGGATTGGCAGTATCGGTAGAGGGTCGGACGCCATCCTTTGACGCATAGTTACGGCCCTTGCCATTCTGAGTTCAAATCCCGCCGAGGTTAACTTTGCCTTTCATCCTTACCTGGTCGTTAACATAAAGCACCAGTAATGCACTGGGTAATTGCTGGCCTTGTGCCAAAAGTAGAAACGATTATTGAATTACCATTTCTATATT
The DNA here is from genome assembly GCA_964016885.1 of Eledone cirrhosa. Lineage (NCBI taxonomy): Eukaryota > Metazoa > Mollusca > Cephalopoda > Octopoda > Eledonidae > Eledone > Eledone cirrhosa. The sequence continues at coordinate 174,231 of OZ024751.1, forward strand.
ATCAATAGCTTGAGTAATATTTTTTTTATATCTAAAATTGTTCTGTGAGGGTTGTTGTCTTATTATTGTTATTGGCAGAATCGGTAGTGTCAGACCACATGCTTTGCGGCATAGAATTATGGCACTTTATGTTCCGAGGTTAACTTTGCCTTTCATCCTTACGGGGTCAATAAAATAAAGTACCAGTAATGCACTGGGGTTGATTTAATCAACTTTCCTCTCCCCGCAAATTGTTGGTCTTATCAGTAGAGTCGGACGCCATGCTTTGACACACAGAGTTACGGCCCTTGCCAATCTGAGTTCAAATCCCGCCGAGGTTAACTTTGCCTTTCATCCTTACGGGGTTGATAAAATAAAGCACCAGTAATGCACTGGTATAATTGCTGGCCTTGTGCCAAACGTAGAAACAATTATTGGCAGAATCGGTAGTGTGTCGGACAACATGCTTTACAGTATTTAGTTATGATTTTCTACGTTCTTTGTTCAAATAATTATCGAGGTCAGCTTTGCCTTTCATCCTTAACAGGTTGATAAAATATAGTACCAGTCATGTGCTGGGGTTGATGTAATCAACTTACCCCCTCCTCTTGTAAATTATTGGCCTTGTGTCTAAAGTAGAAACCATTGTCATCACTCATTAGGGCAGTGGATTGGCAATATTGGTAGACCATGCTTCGCAGCATAGTTACATCCCTTTATGTTTTGAGTTCAAATCCTGTCATGGTTAGCTTTGTCTTTCATCCTTAAGGGGTTGATAATATAAAGTAGCAGTAACACACTGGGGTTGATTGTCTTTCCCTTCCCTTCAAATTGTTGGCCTTGTGCTGAATGTAGAAATAATTAATACGACCCTTTATGTTCTGAGTTCAAATCCAGCCAAGGTTAGCTTTGCCTTTCATCCTTACGGGGTCGATGAAATAAAGCACCAATAATGTACTGGGTTTGATTAAATTGACTTTCCCTCCTCGAAAATTGTTGGCCTTGTGCCTAAATCAAAAACAATTATTATTATTATTGCTTAATCAAGAGGAATTATTTTGTGTATCAGTTTAGAATAGGGTTAGGCTTCTTCAATGAAGTCAACAAACCTGACAGCTTCGTTAGTACAGCTGCCATGATAAAAATGTACCCACTAGAGTCTGTAAAAATAGCTGGTGTTACTAAAGGCATCCAAGCATAGAAACCATGCCAGATAAAGAGTTTAGAAGAATTTTCAATCATGTCAGGTACATGACAACCTTCCTATTGCTGATTCCATGATAGAATGCACCCAGTACATTCTGTAATGGGATTGACATTTGAAAGGACATCCAACTGTAGAAACTATGCCAAGACTAAAACGTGTGCCCCTCCCTTCCTTCAGCCTGTCTAGAAGGATAGTAGTTTCAATTAAGTACTAACTTGGCCTGTAACAACCCGTCCTAGACAAGCCATCATGGAAAAAGGGGGTATAAAATGTTGATGATGATGCAGACACCATATCCTTGTGTGTTTGAGAGGTGACAAAAAGGGTTTGATTCCTGGACCAGGTTGAATGTTGTATTCTTGTGCAGAACACTTCATTTCACATTTCTCCAATGGTAAGGGTGTTGGACTTACGATCATAATGTTGTGGATTCAATTCCCGGACTAGGTTGTGATGTGCTCTTGAGCAAAACACTTCATTTCACGTTGCTCCAGTATACTCTGCTGAAAATTAGTATCAGCAATAGCTGGGGGTTTAGCCCTGCAATGGACTGCCATCCTGTCTGGGGTGGAGAGGAGTCTTGTACTCTCAGCGGAAAATGAGTACCAGTATTTGCTGGAAGTTCACTCTGCAATGGTCTGGCATCCTGTCCAGGGGGATATCTTGTACTCTCTGTCAATGCCAATGAAAACCAGGATAAGCAACAGTCTGATGAGCCTCTAATCTTGGGACAGACGTTTTTTTAAAAAGAACTATCAAGTGTTTGCATGTGTGTGTGGGAAGAGGTACATGGTTGTGTTTTATCGTAATGTCTGCCCTGAACACGTGCTGGTTTCCCTTGTAAATGTGTTATCATTATATGTTTCATGCTTGTTTGTTTGTTTATCCCCCCCCGTTCTCCTATATCTGATAAGATATAGCTCTATGGGTTGTGTTGTGGGAGGGTTGATAGTCTTTCGTAAGATTTACTTCACTCAATATACATGCCTCTGCTTATTACATTGCTGATAAAATTATTGTTATCATTATTATTATTATTATTTCTAGGGCAGTGGGTTGACAGTATTGGTAGAGTGTTGGACACTATGCTTAGTGGCATCGTTACAGCCCTTTATGTTCTGAATTCAAATCCTGCAGATAGATAATGCACCGAGGTATTTAGTCATCTGTCAAGTCGCAACAAGGACCTCAGACAGATAATACTTTCCTGAAAATGTCTGGAGTACCTAAAAAGGCCACCTTTTGTATGACACCCAACCTGTATGGTATTTGCACTCAGTTTAAGAAGTCTTGAAGTTTCAATGGGATTGACCCTAATGCCCCGATCACAACTGGTATCACTTCCACATTACCCTCTTATATTCCAAACAGTCTAGCCAGCTCCACTTTCAATTCAGAGTACTTGGTGATTTTTTTTTCAATTTCCTTCCTCACAATATTCGTGTCATTTGCTATGGCTATGTAAATGATCTGACTATTACTGCTCAATTACTCTATCAGTTTGAAAGTCATAATCCCAGAATATCATTGCTTTCCCATCCGCCTGCATTACTTTACAAGACACATGTTCATACCAATTCTCTATGACTTCATATTGGTATTTATGACACAAGCCAACGAAGATATAAACAGACTTTATCATGGCGGCACTTGTATTATTTTTGTGCTAGGCTCTCACATACACTTACCAACTGGGTCACATTTTCCACATTCTTTCCACAGAGCCTGCATTTCTGGATGTTATATTCCACCAAATTGTTAGTAAGAGCTTGGGCTTGTGTTACAACTATAAGGCCTTCAGTGGCACATTTCAAATCATCTTGCTTGAGCCATGTTCACAATGTTGTTTTATCTTTGATATCCTAGATCTTTTCTTTTCTCTTCTTTGGTTAAACTCTTCCTTTCCAACCATTTCCACTGCATTTATACCCATATCTTCTACTCTATATTGCAACAACTCATCACTGTTACACTGCTGAGGCCTATGCCACCATTCTTTCTCCTCATCTATATACTCTATTAATATTTGTTTCAGGGTGTAAAGCTCCATATAATGTCATTAATTTTCTCGTCTTTTTATCCAATTGTATTATTATTATTATAAGGGCGGTGGGTTGGCAGAATCAGTAGAGCATTGGACACCATGCTTGCAGTATACAGTTATGTCCCTTTACATTCTGAGTTCAAATCCTGCCAAGGTTAACTTTGCCTTTCATCCTTATAGTAGGGTCGATAAAATAAAGTACCAGTAATGCATTGGGGTTGATTTAATCAACTTTCCCCTCCCCCAAAACTGCTGGTCTTGTGCCTATAGTAGAAATCCTTATTATTTATTATGCAAGCAGGGAAAAGCATGATGATGTAAAAGTAAAATGATGATGATGATACTACTGGATCTATACCATCAATAATGTTGGATGTATTTAATTTCTAAAGCATAGGATTGGTGTACCATAGATATCAGGATTATCAGATATATGAACAACCATACAAACTGGGAAATTTGCATTTTGATAAATTGATGGCTTGCATAGGAGGAACCCTATAGTTTATGTTAATTACTGACACGTGGAAGTGATTAAAAATAAGAAATGTTTAGTATATATGTACATATGACATAGTACAGGATGAGATGTGTGACTATATGTTTAGTATATATGTAGAAATGATATATTTCGGGATTATGTGTAGAAATGATATAGTACAGGGTTAGCTGTGTGACTACCACGAAGAAATTCCAAGACAGGGTTCTAATGATGACACTGTCCAATTCACCACCTCTCTCTCTCTTTTAAACTTTATATCTTCAAATCTGTTGATTTAAAATTAGTTACGTCATTTAAATTAGGATGTGATTCATGTCTGTCTCTCTGTGAATGTATGTGTGTGGGGAATAGTTCTTTGTGTATTTTTCAAGTGTGTGTGCATATTTGTATCTGCCTGAGTGTGACCCTATGTATCTGCGTGTATCTGTATGTGCTTGTGTATATCTGTATGTGCCTGTGTGAGTATGTATATGTGTGTATAGCTGTATGTGCCTGTGTGTATAGCTGTATGTGCCTGTGTGTGTGAGTATGTATATGTGTGTATAGCTGTATGTGCCTGTTTGTGTGTTCCGTTATCTTACCTTATATGAAACTGTCTTTAAACAGACAACTAAAGAGACCCAAGGAATCAGTCTCTCAGTCTTTATATTGTGATGTCATCACGACTGTATACGTTACCCTTTCTCCCTCTCTCCCCCTCAGATATGTTGGAACTACTTAACATCATTGGCAGTGGTGTCAGGGTGGGTCACTACCAGCCACTACCTACTGCTGATATTGTCCAATATCAAAAGATTATTATATTATGTGCTACAACTCATCTAACTAGAACAGATAACTGTCAAAGATTTATTTCCAGAATTCTATTGGATGAGTGAACCCTTATCTACCATTCCACTTTCTTTCTAAGGTACTTCCCCCTAACACACCTGCTCACCTTCCTTCCACTGTTATGCCATTAAGGGAGCTGACTGCTCTTCAGAGCTGGCTAATCTTGTGCCATCTCCCCTCAAGTACTCTAAAGTCACTTGTTTCTACTTTTCCCCTCATCCATACCATGTTCATCTCCTACAAGGTGCAGGTCAATCTTGAGACTACAATAGAAGATATTTACTCTAGATACAAGGCATTGGTCAGTCCTGAAGCTATAATAGAAGATATTTACTTAGGTACAAGGCACCGATCAGTCTTGAAGCTCTGGTAGAAGATATCTACTCTAGGTACCTTGCTGTGTTTATCCCCTGCAAAGCAATGGTCAGTCTTGAGGCTACAATAGAAGATACTTAGGTACCATGTTGTGTTTGTCTCCCACAAGGCGTTGGTCAGTCCTGAGGTTCTGATAGAAGATATTTACTCTAGGTACCATACAGTGTTAATCCCCCACAAAGCAATGGTCAGTCACCAGACTACAATAGAATATATTTACTCTAGGTACCATACTGTGTTAATCCCCCACAAAGCAATGGTCAGTCAGCAGATTACAATAGAAGATATTTACTCTAGGTACCATACAGTGTTTATCCCCTACAAGGCATTGGTCAATCCTGAAGCTACAATATCATCATCATTGTTTAATGTCCATTTTCCACGCTAGCATCAGTGAAACGGGTTGTCCCAATAGAAGCAAGTCAAGTCAGGTGACTGTCTTGCTCATACAATAGAAGATATTGTTTGCTCTTGGTAACATGCTGTGAGATTAAACCTGAAACTGCATGGTTGCAATGTGAATTTCTTAACCACACAACCGTGCCTGCGTCCCCTATATATAAACTGAAGGACATTGAAAATAAATAGAATGCAGATCAATGATGGAAGATGGTATTCCAGTTATAACCATACTGTGATTTGAGGGAGAGATAGCTACAATATCTAGTAGGTAGGCTGAGCTTCATCAGCTTTGTATAAAGGTGTTTTTAAGATGATAAAGGGTTTGATTTGAGGGTGAGATAGCTGCTATTTCTGACAGGTTCAACTCTTGGTACTGTATAATGGTGTTGTATACAGGAGTATCAGTTTTGTAGATAAGAGGTAGTGATAGCTGCTATTTCTAACAGGCTGGTGTTGAATAACTTGTTTACAGAAGTATCTGTTTTATAGACACATATTAACACACACATGATTTGAGGGAATTACAGCTGCTACTTCTAGTAGGCTCAACTCCTGGTGTTGTACAACTGTAGTTTACTGTAACTGAACACTGAATAATGTCTCACCCTTTTCAAGTAATATCACACCTTTATGGAATGTCTTATCTTTGAAATAATATCTCATCTTTATTAAATAATATCTCATCTTTGTCAAGTAATATCTTACCTTTATGAAATAATGTATCACCTTTATTACATATCTTACCAGTATGAAACGATATCTCACCTTTATGAAATGATGTCTCACATTTATGAAATAATCTCTCGCCTTTATGAAATAATTGTTTCTACTTTTGGCACAAGGCCAGCAATTACCCAAAATGTAACTGGTACTTTATTTTATCGACCCCGTAAGGATAAAAGGCAAAGTTAACCTGGACGGGATTTGAACTCAAACCATAAAGAGACGTAACTATGCTAGAAAGCATGGCATTCGACCCTCTACCAATACTACCAATTCACCTCACCCTTATGAAACAATATCTCACCCTTATGAAACAATATCTCACCTTTATGAAACAATATCTCACCTTTATGAAACAATATCTCACCTTTATGAAATAATATTTCACCTTTATGAAATAATATTTCACCTTTATGAAATAATATCTCACCTTTATGAAATGTCTTACCTTTATGAAACAATACACTGCTCTAGTTAGATTAGCTGACAGGTAAATTCCTCTTCAGTGAAATCTCAGATATTGTTAGCTGTAGTTCTTGAGACCTGGCACATGTAGACACACACACTGACACATACACATATTAACACACATGCTGATACAGTCACACACACACATATACATACTTGCCTACACACACTCACACTCACACACTGATACAGTTGCACACATGCTGGCACAAATACACATACCCGCAGATACACACTGGCACACATGCACCCTCACACATATCTGCACATGCTGACACATATACTTTTACACATACTCACACACATACTCACACACACGCTCTCACACATACACAGTCGCACATGCTGATACACATACTCATACACACTCTGACACACATACACATACTTGCACACACTGACATACACATCCACTTTACACACACACACAGGAAGGAATTCTTCAGTCAAGGAGGAGAGACCATTATCACTATAAACTATACATAAGAGGACTGGCATTATTTATCTCAATGTTGTTTGTTGTTGTTCCCAGTACTTATTAAAGTATCGGTCAAGTGCTGAGGTCAATTTAATCGACTTTCTCCTCCCCAAAATTGCTGGTCATGTGCCAACCATTACAGTTAATAGAGTGGCAGAATCGGTAGAGCACCGGACAAAATGTTTTGTAGTATTAGGTTACAGCTCTTTACTTTCTGAGTTTAAATCCTACTGAGTCCAACTTTGCCTATCGTTCTTTCAGGTTTGATAAACTATAGTACCAGTTATGTACTGAGGTTGATGTAATCAACTTCCCTTCCTTGTAAATTGTTGGCCCTATGCCTAAAGTAGGAACCATTATTATCATTAGGGCAGTAGATTGGCAGTATTGGTAGAGGGTCGGATGCCATGCTTTGCAGCATAGAGTAACATCCCTTTATGTTCTGAGTTCAAATCCTACCGAGGTTATCTTTGCCTTTCATCCTTACAGGGACCATAAAATAGAGTACCAGTAACGTACTGGGGTCGATTTAATTGACTTTCCCCTCTCCCCAAAGTGTTGGCCTTGTGTCTACATCAGAAACTATTATTATTACAACTACTACTATGTTCTGTTACTCCGAGTTTTAATACTCAAATATGTACATATTTATATATCATCATCATCATCTTACATCCGCTTTTCCCTGCTTGCAAGGGTAGGATGAGTCCACTTCAGCATCTCTCCATTTGTCAGTCCTTCGTCATTTCTTCTGTGAGCTTCAGCGAACTGAGGTCGGCTCTCACCACCTCTGCCCATGTTTTCCGTGGTCTTCCTCTACTGCGTCCTCCTTCCACTGGGATTACTTGGCACTTCTTCACCCACCGCGCATCACATGGCCATACCAATGCATCATCATCATCTTTGTTTAACGTCCATCTTCCACGCTAGCATGGGCACATATATGTATATATATATAAACCTTTTTGTTACCATATTTCTAATGATACTGCCTATTATTTTCAAATAAGTTGTCAAAGAGATGACAACCTGCCTAGTTTTGGTGATATTCATGATAAACGCACCCAGTACACTCTGTAAAGTAGTTGGTAAAAGCAAGATCATCCAGTCATAGAATACTTGCCAAACAAAAGGTTGGAATGACTTTTCAGCTATGTCAAAGACATAACAACCTCCCTAGGGTTGGTGACGCTATAAAATGTAATCGGTAGAGCACTCAATCATAAGCAAGATGCCAGCACCACATGAAAGGCTCTGTAACCCTTGCTAGCAGGGAAAACTGACAGTAAATGATGGTGATGATAAAGAAAACTCTTTAGCATTTACATTACGCTATATTTACTACTATATTTTCAGTCAAGTCTTTATATCACATAATATCAAATCTACGAGTACTGAGTTACGCCATTTTATGATCTGAGTTAAAATCCCGCCGAGGTTAACTTTGCCTTTCATCCTTACGGGGTCGATAAAATAAAGTACCAGTGATGCACTGGAATAATTGCTGGCCTTGTGCCAATTGTAGAAACAATTATTTATTTTGAGAACAATACCTTAACATCAGTATAAGTGGCCAGTTACAACCGGTTTGAACAGAAAGAGGTGAGAGAATTCTGGCCTGATACAGGCAGTTTAAATGCTAAAAGGTTAAAATAAATATGTTAGTATCTAGAACTAAAGGTAGTTTCATGTGGGAGGTGCAGGGGTAGGGATGTGGGTATGAAATGTGTTTAAGACACTCCTAAAAATTGGCGTCAGGTCCTGGCTAAACAAAAGAATGAAAGTGTATTGAGATACAACTAAACCAAGAGAGAAGACAGCTACGATAAACATTCCATAACATCTAGGAACAACAAAGTTATACTGACTACAGATAACATAATCTGACCAACTGGTTCTCAAAGTGAGTGCTACCACCACCACCACCATCATCATTGCTGCTGGGGGGTACTTGGACATTTGGGGAGTACTGGAGGATAAGAGGGTGGCAGGAAGTTATTAGAAAGTAAAGAGGTGGTAGGAAAGGAAAGGGGCAATGAATAGAAATTACCTGTTGCTGGTAAAGCTGTCTGTCACTTAGTTACACAATAAATGTTTAAATAGGATAAGGAGGATTATTAAATCAGCCCTGTGTGGCTAATAAAGAAATGATTATTAAAATTTAATTTTCAGTGCATGAATTTTAAGGGAGTGGGCTGATGCAGCTGAAATATATTCTGTAAAAAAAGTGATATTGTAACCCTTTAGCATTTAAACCAGCTGTATCCAGCCAGAATTCTCTCACCTCTTTCTGTTCAAACTGGCTGTAACCGGTCACTCATACAGATGTTAAGGTATTGTTCTCAAAATGTATATCAAAATCTCATAGATTTGATATTATGTGATGTAATTATGTGAGATAAAGTGTTTACCATGAAAGTAAATATAGAGGGTTAAACAGGCTGTATCCAGCCAGAATTCTCACTTCTTTCTATTCAAACTGGTTGTAACCGGCCACTCATACCTACGTTGGGGAGGGGTGTTACTATACCCATTTCATCATCATCATCATCATCATCATGGTCTGTGTTTTTTTTTTTTGTGGGGGGTGGTTACAATATGCAGTGTCTCATCATCATCATGGTCCCTTAATCCTGTTCGGGGTCCTTGGGACACTGCAGTGTTGTTGAACGCACCAACTACCTCCATCTCTGGTGGTCATGGGTGGGTGTTTGGGCTGTGGCAGAGTTCTTTTCCATCCACTCAGCTATGTTGCCTGACGACCCCCCCCCCCCCCCACACACACACACACTGTTGTCTGACCCACCTCCTTCCCCACACTCTTCCTTGGACAATTGTCTAATAGCTTAAAAAAATTGTATTAATAATTTGAGAAATTTGAGACTAACGACATGTTACGAGCAAAACCAACCGGCAGGAGACCCAGGGGTAGACCCCGAACAAGATGGTTAAATAACATCAATGAACTCGGCTGGTTACACTTGGGGATCCAGCTGGATCAGTTCAAGACGGTTACTTCTCACAGGAGCCTCTGGAAGGAGTGTTTGAAGACTCTGCCCTTACGACCCTCTCAGAAATAAGTGGGAGAAGAAGAATTTTGTAGCTGCATAATTTATTATAAACGAAAGTACAGGAAAATATGAATTTAGCTAACAGAGGCAATAAAAGAGAAAGTTGACCTCCGTGGGCTCTGAACTCAAAACCTAATGATCTTGAAGAAATCTTTAATGTAAGACATCCTAGCCAACACTTTAATAACTCTGCCAAATCACTGCTTTTTAAAAAAGTTTTCTTGCCATTTCCTCTTCCTTAAAAACAACAAATGATAATGCTACTGCTGGTGGTGGTGAAGATGGTAGTATTGGTGGTGGTGATGATAATGATAGTGGTGGTGGCCGTGGTAGTCATGATGGTGGTGGTAGTGATAAGGATGATAGGGGTAGTGATGGCAATAAAGATGATGGTGAAGGTGGTAGTGATAGTATTGATGTTGGTGGTGAAGGTGATAGTGATGGTGGTAGTGATAGTATTGATGGTGGTGGTGAAGGTGGTAGTGATAGTATTGATGGTGGTAGTGATAGTATTGATGGTGGTGGTGATAGTATTGATGGTGAAGATGGTGATGGGGGTAGTGATAGTATTGATGTTGGTGGTGAAGGTGATAGTGATGGTGGTAATGATAGTATTGATGGTGGTGGTGAAGATGATAGTGATAGTATTGATGGTGGTGGTGAAGATGGTGATGGGGGTAGTGATAGTATTGATGTTGATGGTGATGGTGATGGTGGTAGTGATAGTATTGATGGTGGTGGTGAAGGTGATAGTGATAGTATTGATGGTGGTAGTGATAGTATTGATGGTGGTGGTGAAGATGGTGATAGTGATAGTATTGATGTTGGTGGTGAAGGTGATAGTGATGGTGGTAGTGATAGTATTGATGGTGAAGGTGATAGTGATAGTATTGATGGTGGTGGTGAAGGTGATAGTGATAGTATTGATGGTGGTGGTGAAGGTGATAGTGATGGTGGTAGTAGAGATTATTTGGGATGGAGGTGGTGGAGAGATGATGGCAATTACCATGGGTGTGAGAATGGTAGTAGTAATCGTGATGGTTTGAAAAAGTAAAACAAATTCGAATGTTTCAGAAATTTTTACTAAAACATTTTTTTTAAGCATGTCTGGTATGTCCTGTCCCTGCCCCCTCTACGGGAAGTTTGTTATTAGCAGTTCTACAGTTCTGCCAATATCTGTTCAATGACTCAGTAGGTTTTTTACTGCTTCAGAAGATATTTCAAAGATTCCAAACTGCAACTTAGAATTACTCAGGATATGTTAGTTTATTAGAGGTGGAGGTTGCAGCGGGTGTTGCTGGCCATTCTCCATGGCAATACCATCACCATTTTGTCCACATGGTGGGGGGGGGGGGGGGGGGGGCACATACCACTCAGACTGTGTAGTGTCTGTCTTTTCCTCCTTCTTTTCTTTTTCGTTTCCTTGTTGCCATTTATATTGACTGTACAGTTTTTTATCACATTTTCTCTAAAGTTTAGTTTAAACCAGCCATAACCAGCTACTCCTACTTATGTTAAGGTATTGTTCCCAAAATAAATATCAAAATCTCATAGATTCAATATTATGTGAGATAAATTATTTACCGTGGAAATACAATAGTAAATATAATGTAAATCCTAAAGGGTTAATAAACCCTTTTCTGTAGGCAGTGTTGAACAGATGTGGTGAGGAAAATATAAAAATAATTTGGAACAGGTCTAAAACTTTTAACGTGCCATTCCTCATAAAACTACCTGATGTTAGTGAAAAAATTATAATATCTACTATTTTTTTCTGAATTTCCTCGCCCTCCAGGGACCCAAATATTATGTCTTCAAAAATATAGCAATACAGAGGCAGTTTTATATAAGGGTCTTGAACATAGGTAGTTTTTTTAACACTATAAGGGACAGGGAAGCAATTGACCATGAAAGATGTGAGCACACTGTATTTAAATATATCATTTCTGGTCAGAGTTGGCCATATGTCATACCTTGCTCCGGTGAGGACTGTAAATTTGGCAAGGTATTTTACAGCCGGATGCCCTTCCTAGCACCAACCATATTTACAGTGTGGAACTGGATGGCTCCGTTATGAGGAGGGACAGGTCAGTTGGGCCTGCCGAACCCATCTCACAATGGTACCATATTTTTGAAGCCCGACCCATCACACAGTGGGAGCCATAGTTTTGGAGCTTGGGACTGGATGACACTGATACGAGGAGCCTAACTCATCTCACAGCATAGCCACAGTTTTGGGGCCAGGTACTGGGTGGCGGCCATTCTGGTATGCGATATATATATATATTAAGGGCAAAATGAAAACACACACACACACGTGCACGCGCACACGCACAGAACAAACAACCAACCAGTAACATGTAAATAAACAAATATAAACACACACTTGGATGTAACACATGTGCAAACTAAGCACACAACACACACAAAAACAAGATGGCGTAGGACAGAACAAAGGAGAGGCACAAAAACAAAGAAAAGAATCCCAGTCACTGAAGAAGTCACAGAATGTGTGACAAAAGAACTTTGACAATATATGAACAATTGTCTGGTTGTGGAACCAACCAACCAACTGGAAATTTATAAATTTAATTTATAATAAATTGAAGTGAAAGCAACTGGTGCGTGTGTTTCTTATTGGCAACATGACCCTCCCAAAGCATAACAATATCGGTTTCAACACACGTTTTCAGATAAAGAATCTTGCTAAACAAATTCAGAAACGATATCTATATATATATATATATATATATGAGAAAAACCACAGATCCTCCATCTCAACTCTACTTTCGAAAAGCAGAAGAACTGCGAAACCGGTAAAGGAACCAAATAAATATATATTTTTTTTTTTAAATAAGACTCCAGTTGCATTTTCGATTTCATCTTTTTTTCTTTATACGTTCACTCGTGTAGGACACCTCGGTTATTTTTCATTTTGTAAAAAAAACCCACTTTCTAATATATATATAAACTTCTATCATAATTTTATGTTAAGAATCTTTTTATGTGTTAGAGGAATTTCGCGAGGCAGAACATGATTGCTTTTGGGCCCTACCATTGGGAATGAGAGCCTCTTACCAAATTCAACAGGACTGAGAGGTTAAGGAAGGTTCTTTAGCTCTCCAGACCCCAGATTGATGTACCAGCTGAACTTTCCCACCACCCTGCCCTACCTACGCTTGTATATGCTCTGACTTCAAGGATAAAAAATACCTTCAACTGCAAACAACTGCTGCTGTGGTATGGGAAACTGCAGTCTACAGTAGCACACACATGTAGTATGGCATGCCAACAGAGAGAAAATAAACCATCCATTTCCAATATAAAGCTTTACTCACAACACAACAACCTTTTGCTCACCACCACCATAGCACATTTGTGGAGCAGGGTTTTACTTACTGTTCCTTCGACACCCTAACTACAATAGTTTCTTCTGTTCCTGTGAAATTATTTACACCAGTATAACACACCTTAACATATTTTAGACATCACCCAACCTGAAACTGCCTTTTTTTCTACGATACAATATTGTCACTTATAAAAGTATTCATATCTTTATATTAAAACCTGTCTCATCTATCTCTCTACTGTAACCTCAACACTGTCTCAACACCACCTTTACTCTAACCTCAACACTGCCTCTACTGTAACCTCAACACTGTCTTAACACCACCTCTACTGTAACCTCAACACTGCTTCAACTCCACCTCTACTGTAACCTCAACACTGTCTCAACCCCACCTCTACTGTAACCTCAACACTGTCTCAACCCCACCTCTACTGTAACCTTAACACTGTCTCAACACCACCTCTACTGTAACCTCAACACTGTCTCAACACCACCTCTACTGTAACCTACACTCTCAACACCACCTCTACTGTAACCTACACTGTCTCACCTATAGCTCTCCTGTTACCCCTAAACTGCCTCTTATAGCCCCACCCAAGGCTCCAGTATTCACCACCAAGATTTGAACTCAGAATGCTTTTAGCCTCATAACGAAAAACACAAGTCAGTATTTTGTCCACTTGTTCATATTCTCCTTGTCCTTTTTATATAGTAGTATGGGTTGGATGAGGCAGTGAGCCAGATGCCCTTCCTGCTGCCAATTCACAGTACTATAGCTGGTTTGTGCTAGGTTGATATCAAAAGGGTTAATAGGAATCCTTTAAAATGGGTGGTTTTATTTCACAGTACCAGAGCTGGGAAGGAATAACATAAGTAACAAGGTTTCAAATTTATGTGAAAGAGGAGGAAAATGAGTGTATGAAACTCAGGCCTGTCTTAGACTGTTCACAGTTCATTGTTTGAGAAGAATCAATGAAATGAAACACCGGCCAAGTACTGGAGTCGATTTAATTGATGTTACCCATGCACCAAATGTGTGAACTCATGTTGCCAATATTTCCAATCAATATCTCCAGACTGTTTAGCTTATTTAATCACCACAGTTGGTTGTATATGGGTTAACTGAGAAGAGATTACAATTTCTCAGTACAAACCTTCATTGATCAACAATGGAAAACATTCACAAATGACATTGATATTTTAAATAAAATATATTTACATCAACACCATTTGCTGATTGGCATAATTGACAGAGCGTCGGGCAAAATGCTTTGCACCATTTAGTTACAGCCCTTTACTTTCGGTGTTCAAATCCCGCCGAGGTCAACATTGCCTTTCAACCTCCTTGGGTCGATTTAACCAGTTAGCATTTAAACTGACCATATCTGGCCGGAAATCTCTCACCTCTTTCTGTCTAAACCAGCCATAACTGGCCACTCATACCAACATTAAGATATTGTTCTCAAAATAAATATCAAAATCTCATAGATTTGATATTATGAGATAAAGTCTTTACAGTGAAAATACAATAGTAAATATAGAGTAACATAAATGCTAAAGGGTTAATTGACATCCCTCTCCCCTCAAAATCGCTGGCTTGGTACTTTATTCTCTAAGTTCAAATCCTACCATGATGATCTTTGCCATCTGGGGTTGATAAAATAAAGTACCAGTAAATACTTGTCAATATAATCAACTTTTGCCTCCCCTAAATTATTATTAAAACCAATTGTTGCATATTGTTCTGACCAGTGTTATATTAACTTAGTAAGAATTATTGGGGCCAGCTTTACCTTTCATTCTTACAAGGGTCAATAAAACAGCAACTAAGTTCTGTAATCAAGGAATTTCATTGATTATTTCATCCCCTAAATGTGAGGTGCTCATGTCAGACATTTTTAGGGTGGTATATTGGCATATTAACCCTTTCATGATAATATTTCTAATGACATATACTCTGTTTTAATCCATTAATGAAGAATTTTGAGGGATTTACTAAAATTATTAATTATTTCATTTCTATAATAGTAAGTAATGTAAGGTTCTTATATAAAATTATATTGGAAGATTTTAAATTAGAAATCTTTAAAAGGGTGGTTTGGGGCCAGGTTGGTAACTAAAATGTTAAATTTGGACTGTTGTGCTCATGTCAAACATTATTAGGGTGGCAGGTTGGCATATTAACCCTTTCATGATCATATTTCTAAGGAAATATACTCTATTTTAATTAATTAATGGAGATTTTAGGTTTTTCTCAAATTATTAATTATTTCATTACTCAGGTAGTAACTTAACATATGGTTCTTATATAAAATTATGTTGGAAGATTTTAATTTATATAGGGACCCTTTGAAATGGGTGGTTTTGTTTCAAAGAACCAATGCTGGTTTTGGTCTGGTTGACATAGTAAATTAACATATGATTTATGTATAAAATTATGTTGGAAGATTTTTATTTAAATAGGGACCTTTTAAAATGGATAGTTTTGTTTCAAGTGAACTTTTTAACCATTTGGTCACACCACATCCACTTTTCATGGCAAGATAAAAATTGCATGTTTATTGAAAAGGGTGTTACTTACATTTTAAACTACTACGATTTGTCTTGGGTGGGTGGGGGTTGCATTTAAAACTAAGAATCTATACTAGTGATTCCCAGACTTATTTTGTCACAGATCTCTTATATGAAACCATACCTGTATTTTACAGGTAATCCACACCAACCTAATTTTAATAAAACATTAAATGAAACTAGAATTTGTTTCAGAGAGAGGATTGATTTATTTATTTATATATATATAAACTACGTAGTATATCTTTATTGAATTTATTTTTAAAAAAAACAACAGATGGTAGCTTAATGTTTAGGGTGTTGCAATTCATGATCATAAGATCATTGGTTTAATTCCTCGGCTGGATAACGTGTTGTGTCCTTGAGCAAGGAGCTTCATTTCACTTTGCTTTTTTTTCATTGTATGACTAGAGCCTCTATCATTAACCCTTTAGCATTTAAACCAGCCATATCCAGCCAGAATTCTCTCACCTCTTTCTTTTCAAACCGGCCATAACCAGCCACTAATACTGATGTTAAGGTATTGTTCTCAAAATGAATTACAAAATCTCATAGATAAAATATTATGTGAGATAAAGCCTTTACTGTGAAAATAAAATAGTAAATATAGAGTAATGTAAATGATGAGATGCAACCTTGTAGGAGGCTAGCTAACCCTGCATAGGTGTGAGCTGTAGTAACAAAGAACAGACAGACACCTTACATTGCAGGAGGACATCCCCCACTTCTGCCCAAAATGTTTTCATTGAGCCCACTTTGGGAAACCCTGCTCTACAGCATTGAGCCAAGTTTAATTATATAATTTATTTCTCCTGTATTGTGGTCAGTGTTAGGAAGGGCATCCAACTGTAGAAAGCAAGCCAGAAACTGTTCTGTATGAGCTAGACATGATCACCTAACCCATGGTTTCCTAAACTCTTTCAAACACAGAAGCTTTTTTGGTTCAGAAGTGTTTTAGGAGGAACCCCAAAATCTAATACTGTTATATGGTCATAATATAAATATACTCCACTACCTTTTTTTTTGCGGAACCCATTTTGAGAACCACTGACTTGTCTCATAACATGACAACCCATCTAACCCATGCAAGCATGAAAAATAGATATTAAATGATGATGATGATTCTAAGAACATCCTAGAGATTTCTTTCTGGAAGCTCTTAATCTTTTGTTTTGGGAGATTTTTTTTAATAATTCTTTTGTTTTGTTTGTGTTTTCTCCATAAGAATCAGATGTTGTGAAGATGAAGAGAAAGTAAGAGGCAGTCTGTTGAGTTAAGAGGAATCTTTTAAATGTCTGCTGTTTTTATCTTGTTTGATATATTGGCTGTATTTTTAGATATTGTTGAGAGAAAGGAAAGAGACAGCCTGACATTAATGTCAATTATGTTGACATTAATGTCAGACAATACTACAAACCTCCTGAAATAAACAGAATTGACACTTTAAACAAAATATAGTCTGTAAAGCGTTAATGCCAGCAAAAGTTTGTCTGTCAATGAAATTAAAGAAGCCATTTAAAGTTTAGGTTTAATACTGCAGAACAATAGCATTCTTAGTATCATAGGTGAAGTGTTAAACTGCACTAGTCTACCTACTTGTTGGTTGTGAGTTCAATCTCTAGGTTAGTTTGTGTGTGTGTGTAAAAGATAAACAGAAATAACAAAAATAATGGCACAGTCATGGAAGGAATATATTAGTTTAATGCTTGAAATAGCAGGAAGAGTCTTAACGTTTCGGACGCTAGTCCTTCATCAGAAGAAAGAATGAGAAATTAGAGAAGAAATCAAAAGATCGAGGAGTCAGGCAGTGGCAGAAATGAATTTTTTTTTTTTTCTTCTTTTTGAGAAAAATAACAGGTCCATGCATGTGGCCATTTCTTGGAAAACTGTTGACGCTGGCGTTTTTTGTATGATATACCTTTTTTGAAAAGTTGATGATGGAGCACGTCTATCTGAAAGAGAATATATAAATTATATATATATATAATTAGTTACAACAGTGACATATGCAGTTACTTAAGTTTCATTAGGTTATCCCAGTTCATTCAACCTGTCATAATTATCTTATCATGACCGGTTGAATGAATTGGGGTAAACAACCCAATGAAACTTAACCCTTTAGCATTTAAACCGGTGGTATCCGGCCAGAATTTGCTCGCCTCTTTCTGTTCAAACTGGCTATAACTGGCCATTCATTATGATGTTATGGTATTTTTCTCAAAATAAATAACATCAAAATCTCGTAGATTTGGAATTATGTGAGGTAAAGCCTTTACCACAAAAATACAATAGTATATATAGAGTAATCCAAACATTAAAGGGTTAAGTACCTGTATATGTCACTGTTATAACTAATTATACTAAAATTGTCCAACAGACTGAGTGCTCTAAACCCTTGGATATTTATATCAAGTTTGTACGCAGGGAAAAGCGGATGTAAAATGATGATGATGACATGCTTGTATACGAACAGCAATGTTACATGGCAGTGAGACATGGGCATTGTGTGCAGAGGAGCGGCACAGATTGGAAAGGATTGAAGCATGTATGCTCCGTTGGATGTGTAATAGTAATATACACAAACTAAGTGAGAAATTAAGAATAAGAGGGATCAGATGCAGTTTACTTGAGAGGAGATTACGTTGGTATGGTCATGTGATGCTCATGAAAGATGACAGCTGTATAAAAAAGTGCAGGGCGATCAAAATTGATGGAAGCTACAGAGTAAGTAGACTCTGAAAAACCTGGGACAATATGATAAAATCTGACCTTGCACACTTACACCTCTCTAAGACAATGTCACTGGATCGAGGCCTTTGGCGCTACACAGTAATACAGAGGACCCGCCTTCCCTTACATACAAAGTTAAAGCTACAGTCAGTAGGCCCCTCCTAACCAAATATACACCCCTACTCCATCCTCCCACTCCCACCCACACCACCCTTTTTCTGAAAAGTTATGTTGGTACCACAGAATATCCAGTCTACACTAAAGAGGTTGTGGAGGTGTCACAACAAAAAGCACCCAGTGCTCGCTGTAAAGTGGTCGTGTAAGAGACACGATAAAAAGGCTCCCAGTCCATACTGTAAATGTGGTTGGTGTTAGGAAGGGCATCCAGCCATAGAAAACCTGCCAGATACAGTCCTATATGAGTGAGATACAGGCACCCGATCAAGTGGGACAATTCCCATCTAACCCATGCTAGCGTGGAAGATAGACATTAAACGATGATGATGATATATATGTATATATATATATGGGAAAAGTAAACAAGATAAAAAAAATATCTTTTCCTACTTTAATGTCCTGACTGCAGTTTCACTGAGTAATAACAATAGTATGAGTATTGTTAGAAACCCAGCTCCTCCTCAGGGAACTTCTCAGAGAGAGAGATTTAAAAGAGTGTTGCAGTATATGTACAAATTTTATTTGCATATTACAATTGTTGCAATATCAATCAGCTCAGGTTACAATCAAGGTGACAGGGTTCCGACTATTTTTTAACATCTCATCAGATATGCGAACTTATATGTGCAAAAACAGCATTGAGTCCTTCGAACAGCGTGCTGCCTGTAACTGTTATTAAACACCTAACATCTTCATCGTTTTAAATTCCACTTCTCCTGCTAGCAAGGGTTAGACAGGTCTACATAGACCAAGTCAGTACTGAAGTGGAGCCACTGATCTCCCAGGGATCAGTGTCTCACTTTATGTGCAGTCGACACTCCACCGAGTGCACAGGAGAGGTTGTCTTTGACACAACTGAGAGTCCTATTCCTCAGACATAAAATAAGGTTAAATTAGAATTTCTTCTATTCCACTCCTTTATTCCACTCCTTTACGGCCAAATATTAATATTACTGGTATTCCATCTTCTGAATTAACTGAAACAGGTTAGAAAATAGGCAGGGTAAGAATTGGGAAGTGTCAAAACAAAACAAGTTATTGCACTTAAACAACTGCACAGGTGACATTGTGTGAGGTGACATCTTGTGTTGCCTTTGTGGTCTTTAGAAACCTGTATTACTAGTTACTCTGTGTGTGTGTCTGTCTCTGTGTGTGTGTAATTTCTGTTGGGGAGGGTGTACTCTCTCTGTCTCTCTCTCTCTCTCTCATTTACATATGTCTGTGTGAGTGATGCATGTATGTATGCGTGTGTATATATATATATATATGCATGAATGTGTGTTTGTATATATGCATGCAAGTGTATGTATATATATAATCATGCAAATTCATACATGTATGTGTGTGTGAATATACACACTATGGCAGTGTTGAAAAACTGCACTGAGGTGCTGTGGAAGGGGTGGTAGTGTATATAAAGGTGGGGGTGTAGAATAGATTAGAGAAGTGTCAGTAGTGTCTCTGTGTCCACCTATAAAGTCAATATTACCAGAAAAGGTGGTGATTCTATAGCACTGCATACACAACACTTGAGGTGTAGATGTTAGCGGTGAGGATAGAGTGGTGGTGGTGGTGCATTGTTTGTTTAGTGTGTGTGTACATGCAATGGAGGGAGTGGAAAATACTTGGATAGCTTGTAGATGGATACACAGATAGTTAGATAGGTACAGACACATATAAACAGATAATTAGATGATAAGTAGATAAAGACAGAAATATATAGATAAAAAGATGATTGATAGAAAAGGTATGGATGAGAGATAGACAGACATATAGATAGATAAGTGAGATGCCACCAACATCTATATCTACCTATCTAATAGTGAATGGGGGGGGGGGGGGGTTTATCAGCTGAAACTTTTCAAGCAGTTTGTAGGCAAAATGGTTGGGGTGGGGAGGCATTCTCTACAATCTAAGAAATATACAAGGAAGATAACTGTAATAAAATTAGTCAACCAAAATTTGAGGGGACACTAGAAAATGCAAATTAGAATGGATCTTACTATTATAGTTTCATGGTAAGGCTTTACCTCACATAATTATCTCATATAATATTGAATCTATGAGATTTTGAGAACAATACCTTAACATCAGTATGAGTGGCCAGTTACAGCCAGTTTCAACAGAATGGGGTAGAGAATTCTGGGCGGTTTGAACATTAAAGGGTTAAACCAGCTGTATCCGGCCAGAATTCTCTCACCTCTTTCTGTTCAAACTGGCTGTAACTGGCCGTTCATACTGATTTTAAGGTATTATTCTCAAAATAACTATCAGAATCTCATAGATTTGATATTAAAGGCCTTACCGTGAAAATATAATAGTAAATACAGAGTAATGTAAAAGGGTTAAAGTAAATGTAAACATCTTCAATGTAGTCAGGATAACGTTATCTTGACTATATTGTGTGACTATATTTTTGAATTTGGAGATATTCAGACATGCGGTTAGTAAATATCTTTTTTGTATTATTTAATGATTCTGAGGAATTCTGTACAGAGGAATAAAATGGTACTTCCTTCTGTATTTGCAATTTAACCCTGCTTATTTGTTAATTCATCCCACTCTCAAGAGCGTGAACCTAATAAACTTTTGTTTGTACTGCCTCTGTTTTTGTTCTCGTCCCAGTTTTCACTCTCTCTCTCTCTCTCTCTCTCTCTCTCTCTCTCTCTCTCTCTCTCTCTCTCTCTCTCTCTCTCTCTCTCTCTCTCTCTCTCTCTCTCTCTCTCTCTCTCTCTCTCTCTCTCTCTCTCTCTCTCTCTCTCTCTCTCTGAAGCGAAGCAAAAATTAGTAAATGTTGTTAGAGGTGAAATAACACAAAATAGGAAGGGTATCTAGTTGTAGAAAATTAAATTTTGTATTTAAACGAAACCATCTAGCGCCAACCACATTTACAGTGTGGGCTGGGTACTTTTTGTGGAGACACCTACACGATTACTTTACAGTGTAGGCTGGATGTTTTGTTGTACCAGCAATTGCACCTCTCAAAGGCGATGACACACGACCGTGACCTCTGGCGTCACACAGTAATACAGAAGATCCGACTTCCCACGGGTACAAGCCGAAGCTGAAGCATATAGACAATATGCCCCATCCCCTCCCACTGCAAAATGGTCGTGGAGATGCCACACCAAAAAAGCACCCAGCCCACACTGTAAAGTGATCATGTAGGCGCCACGGGAAAAAAGCATCTAACACTCACTGTAAATGAGGTTGGTGTTAGGAAGAACATCCAGCTGTAGAAATCAAACCAGAATCAGTTCCCGTATCAGCAAGACAAGGTCAGCCAACCAGGCAATACCCACAACAGGACAACCCGTCTAACCCATGCTAGCATAGAAGAATGGACGTAAAACAGTGATGATATATATATATAGGGAATGTAACGTCCAGTTACTGTATGTTCACCAGAGTGACCACTCAATACGTAGTTTCCAGTTGGTATAGCAGTGTAATTATAATAATAATAAAAAGAGCGATTTGTTGTGTCTTCAATAAACGTAAGGAAGACATAACAAATCGTCTTTTATATATATATATATATATATATATATATATATATTATCATCATCATCATCATTTTAAGTCCGTTTTTCCCTGCATGTAAGGGTGGGACGGGTCCTATTCAGCACAGCATCTTGTCACGGTCCTTCGCCATCTCTACCGTGAGTTTCAGCGATCTGAGGTCTGCTCTCAGCACCTCTGCCCATGTTTTTCATGGTCTTCCTCTAATACATCTTCCTTCAACTGGCATTTCCTGGCACTTCTTCACCCATCAGTCATCCTCCATGCGCATCACATGTCCATACCATCGCAGTCTCCTCTCTCGCACACTACATTCTATCCCTCTCAGACACAGTTTCTTTCACAACTTGTCTATGCTTGGTCATTCACGCACATTGACATTGCACATCCAACGGAGCATGTTTGCCTCATTTCTCTCCAGCCGTCGCATATCCTCTGCAGTTGCTGCCCATGTCTCACTACCATGCAGCATCGTGCACCTCACACAGGCATCATATAACCGGCCTTTCGTACGCAGGGAGAAACTCTTCTTTGTCAGCAGAGGAATCAGCTCCCTAAACTTCTTCCAACCCGTCCTTATTCTAGATACTAATGCCTCTGAACACACCCCTCCCATGCTAATCTGATCACCTAGGTACCGGAAGTTATATACATATAGGCAAAAAATATCATTATTATATATATTTGGAGGCACATGGCTTAGTGGTTAGAAATATCATTATTATATATATATGGAGGCACATGGCTTAGTGGTTAGAGCATTGGCCTTGCAATCGAAAGGTTGTGAGTTCAATTCTCAGACCGGGTGATGTGTTGTTTCCTTGAGCAAGACACTTTATTTCACATTGCTCCAGTTTACTCAGCTGTAGAAATGAGATGATAGGGACTGGGGTCCCTATCATTCCACGGCAAAAAAGCACCCAGCACTCACTGTAAATGAGGTTGGTGTTAGGAAGGGCATCCAGCTGTAGAAATCAAGCCAGAATCAGTTCCCGTCCCACCCTTGCAAGCAGGGAAAAGCGGACGTAAAATGAAATGATGATGATGATGATGATTTATATTATTTTTTTCTTTTATTTCCAGCTGCTTGAAAGTGTAAATTTATGATGTCTGCTAGCTTCTTCTTCTCCTTACCATTGCATTGGTTACCAAGATGATGAAAAAAATCAAAAGAAGACTTTCTTTAACCATCAGAGGAAGGCATCCTATTGATGAAAGTTTATCGGAACTTGCAGAGACTCTTTCCTATGAAGATAACGGAAGCATAAAAGAAAATGGTGAATATATACTTTAAATAATTCATTTTCTATCTAACATTTCTCACAGAGTGTCTAGATTGGCTAGAGTCTCTGGGAGAGGGACTCTATCACTAGTTTGGTGAGTGGGTCTATCTTTAGGTTGGCTAGGGTCTCTGGTGAGGGGGGGGGGGGTCTGTCACTAGGTTGGCTAGGGTCTCTGATGGGGGGGGTGTCACTAGGTTTGTCACTAGCTAGGGTCTCTCGGGGGTGTCTGTCAAATGATTGGCTAGGGTCTGCTAGAGTCCGTCCCTCTATTGGTGTCTAGTGCTAGGTCAGTATCGCCAAAGCTGGACAACTAGGGTGGTGGGATGGATTGAACTCCTGCTGCTCTAGAAAGTTGTTCTATATGGTGGGTGTGTAACATGATAACTTCAGCAGAACAAACTCCACTCCTTGCATCCTCATCATGGTACTAGCACCACTAAATAGGGGTTAAGTAACAAAACAGGAGTACAACACTGTAACCCTTCAAACGGCTTGTCAAAAAATTCATGTATGCTTCAGCTCCACAGCTCCATTATTGGGCAGCTACTAGTGACGCTGACCTCTTCATCTGCATTTATTTTACTGCAAGTCTCTAGTTATTGTTAGGTCAGGTCAGGTCAACTTGACCCTGTTGTTTATACAGGTGGTCAACCCTAATTAATCGGACCTAAGATGAAAGGTTTTCCAGCCATAAAAATTTTGTAATTTTTTTTTTTGTGTTTCTGGAACTATTCAATATTCATGCCAGCCCTTACCTATGTTCATGAATCTTGGATAATGACTGTAAGAATATGATCACGAATACAAGCAGCCCAAATGGAGTTCCTCTGAAGGGTCTTTGGAATAACGTTACTCAATAAAATGCATAGCTCGGAGATCAGAGAGTCACTCCAGGTAGAGCAGCTATTTCTCCGAAATGAGAGATCACAGCTCCAATACTATGGCATGTGGTTAGAATGTCTCGGGAAAGAATCACTGGACAGATTTTATGGGCAAAACCAACCAGCAGGAGACCCTGTGGTTGACCCCAAGCAAGATGGTTGGATAACATCCATGGGCTTGGCTGGTCTCTCTTGGAGATGCAGCCGGATCAGTTCTTCTGACAGGACCTACTGGAATGTTTGAAGACTCTGTCCCCACGACATTCTCAGGAATACATGGGCGAAGAAGTATCTGGAATTACGTTGTCAAGTCTATTCTTGTCTTTTTCAGATGTTAGAATGTGATTTGAGAGAGATTTGACTGCTATTGCTAGTGGGTCAAACAGCTATGTAGATGCTCTCTCTCTCTTTTTTTTTTTTTTTTGCACATTCTATTTAACCTTGCAATGGCTGGAGGAAACCGCCATGTTGAGGTCATCACAATCACTAACACCACTGTATAAACAGTGGACAGGGGGGGAATTAGATTTAGCTAGCTGTTGCAATAATTAGTGAACTAATGCATTTGCTGCACAATTGCACAAGGCTGCACCAGTGTTATATGGTGCTTGGAGTCGTATGAAATACTTTTATAACCAAATGGCGGTGCCCCAGTATGGCCTCAGCCTGTTAGCTGGGTAATAAAGTAATATGGTTAAAGCATTTTCTACGTAATCACATGGCCCTCATAGAAGGCTGGCTAGACTTAAACAGGGGTGAGCCATAATGTCAACAAGAGGTGTCAAACAATATGCTGGGGAAGAAGGATTGGCTGACAGCCATTGTTTGGGAGATGGTGGGACTCAGTGTGGTGATGGTTGTAGTGAGAGGGAGGGACAGAAGTAGGAAGGTGTTGTGTAAGTTGGAAGTGTTTTGGATTATGTTAATGTACAATCAACTAGTTCTGAGGAGCAGAGACTTTCGTAGTAGTGGCAGAAGAGACAATGAGAGAACACAGCTTCATTGTTAGATTGGAGTAAAATAATGTTCAGTGAAGGTTTGTATATTCAGTTCCTATCATTGTTTTTTTTTTTAGCATGCAGTCTAGAATATGTATATTATATGTAGACATGTGTGTATACGAGTGAGTGTTGTGTTGTGAATCTGTAGTAGGTGCGCCATCCTGTTTGATGTGGATAAGTAGGTGTGCACCATGTGTGTATGTAGGAGCAGTTTGTGTATATAGGTGCACTGTGTGTGTGTGTAGATGCACCATGTGTGTGGGGTGCCTGTCTAAACGTGTATATCTAAATACATATGTCACTAGCTAGGGTCTCTCGGGGGTGTCTGTCAAATGATTGGCTAGGGTCTGCTCGAGTCCGTCCCTCTATTGGTGTCTAGTGCTAGGTCAGTATCGCCAAAGCTGGACAACTGGAGTGGTGGGATGGATTGAACTGCTGCTGCTCTAGAAAGTTGTTCTATATGGTGGGTGTGTAACATGATAACTTCAGCAGAACAAACTCCCCTCCTTGCATCCTCATCATGGTACTAGCACCACTAAATAGGGGTTAAGTAACAAAACAGGAGTACAGCACTGTAACCCTTCAAACTGCTTGTCAAAAAATTCATGTATGCTTCAGCTCCACAGCTCCATTATTGGGCAGCTACTAGTGACGCTGACCTCTTCATCTGCATTTATTTTACTGCAAGTCTCTAGTTATTGTTAGGTCAGGTCAGGTCAACTTGACCCTGTTGTTTATACAGGTGGTCAACCCTAATTAATCGGACCTAAGATGAAAGGTTTTCCAGCCATAAAAATGTTGTAATTTTTTTTTTTGTGTGTTTCTGGAACTATTCAATATTCATGCCAGCCCTTACCTATGTTCATGAATCTTGGATAATGACTGTAAGAATATGATCACGAATACAAGCAGCCCAAATGGAGTTCCTCTGAAGGGTCTTTGGAATAACGTTACTCGATAAAATGCATAGCTCGGAGATCAGAGAGTCACTCCAGGTAGAGCAGCTATTTCTCCGAAATGAGAGATCACAGCTCCAATACTATGGCATGTGGTTAGAATGTCTCGGGAAAGAATCACTGGACAGATTTTATGGGCAAAACCAACCAGCAGGAGACCCTGTGGTTGACCCCAAGCAAGATGGTTGGATAACATCCATGGGCTTGGCTAGTCTCTCTTGGAGATGCAGCCGGATCAGTTCTTCTGACAGGACCTACTGGAATGTTTGAAGACTCTGTCCCCACGACATTCTCAGGAATACATGGGCGAAGAAGTATCTGGAATTACGTTGTCAAGTCTATTCTTGTCTTTTTCAGATGTTAGAATGTGATTTGAGAGAGATTTGACTGCTATTGCTAGTGGGTCAAACAGCTATGTAGATGCTCTCTCTCTCTTTTTTTTTTTTTTTGCATATTCTGTTTAACCTTGCAATGGCTGGAGGAAACCACCATGTTGAGGTCATCACAATCACTAACACCACTGTATAAACAGTGGACAGGGGGGAATTAGATTTAGCTGGCTGTTGCAATAATTAGTGAACTAATGCATTTGCTGCACAATTGCACAAGGCTGCACCAGTGTTATATGGTGCTTGGAGTCGTATGAAATACTTTATAACCAAATGGCGGTGCCCCAGTATGGCCTCAGCCTGTTAGCTGGGTAATAAAGTAATATGGTTAAAGCATTTTCTACGTAATCACATGGCCCTCATAGAAGGCTGGCTAGACTTAAACAGGGGTGAGCCATAATGTCAACAAGAGGTGTCAAACAATATGCTGGGGAAGAAGGATTGGCTGACAGCCATTGTTTGGGAGATGGTGGGACTCAGTGTGGTGATGGTTGTAGTGAGAGGGAGGGACAGAAGTAGGAAGGTGTTGTGTAAGTTGGAAGTGTTTTGGATTATGTTAATGTACAATCAACTAGTTCTGAGGAGCAGAGACTTTCGTAGTAGTGGCAGAAGAGACAATGAGAGAACACAGCTTCATTGTTAGATTGGAGTAAAATAATGTTCAGTGAAGGTTTGTATATTCAGTTCCTATCAGTTTTTTTTTTAGCATGCAGTCTAGAATATGTGTATTATATGTAGACATGTGTGTATACGAGTGAATGTTGTGTTGTGAATCTGTAGTAGGTGCTCCATCCTGTTTGAGGTGGATAAGTAGGTGTGCACCATGTGTGTATGTAGGTGCACTGTGTGTGTGTATATGTAAATACATGTGTGTATGTGTAGATGCACCATGTGTGTGGGGTGCCTGTCTAAACGTGTACATCTAAATACATATGTGTGGGTGTCTCTGAACATGTGAGTGCATGTGGTAGAATGGACAGTGTTTGGTAAAACCTAGCAACTTGTATTTCCGTTTGAATTTCTGTGTTTCTCACTGTGTTCAGGTATTGTCCATGAAAATCGTCGGATAGGTTCAGATGGTGAGAGTGAAGACATATCAGGGACATCTGATGAAAAAGATGAAATATCTCCTGTGAAATTACGGGGACGGCCTCGATATAATGAGGTAAGTTGTCAAACTATCCAGTTTACCTACATGTTCACATACAGTTAGTGTCAATCTTTCTGTTGTTCCTATATTTGGTTCACTCCACTGCGACATGTGGTCCACACCACTGCAACATTTGGTCCACACTCACACCACTGCAACATGTGGTCCACACTCACACCACTGCAACATGTGGTCCACACCCACACCACTTCAACATGTGGCCCACACCACTGCATCATGTGGTCCACACCACTGCATCATGTGGTCCACACCACTGCAACATGTGGCTCAATATCACCTCAACTGTTTTCTCAATCCTGTTTACTTCAATCCTCAGCTCAATATCACTTCAACTCTCAGCTCAGTACCACCTCAAACCTCGGCTCAATATCACTTCAACTCTCAGCTCAGTACCACCTCAAACCTCGGCTCAATATCACTTCAACTCTCAGCTCAGTACCACCTCAAACCTCGGCTCAGTACCACCTCAAACCTCGGCTCAATATCACTTCAACTCTCAGCTCAGTACCACCTCAAACCTCGGCTCAATATCACTTCAACTCTCAGCTCAGTACCACCTCAAACCGTTACTCAATATCACTTCAACTTTCAGCTCAGTACCACCTCAAACCTCGACTCAATATCACTTCAACTCTCAGCTCAGTACCACCTTAAACCTCGGCTCAATATCACTTCAACTCTCAGCTCAGTATCACCTCAAACCTCGACTCAATATCACCTCAATATTTAGATCACTTTCTTATCCATCCCCAGTTTTTCCCTAAATTTGATAAAATGCCTCACACAAACATATCTTTCAATAGAAAGCACAGCAACTGATCTTTGTTAACTCCATGGAATAAATATGTCGCTCAGTGTCTGTGTATAACATTGTCACTGCTCTAAAACATATTACTGATCTCAAGCATAATTTTAATGTTGCAACAACTTCATATCTTTAATCATTTTGGTACCATATTTATAATAAGAGACATTGCATATGATTTTCAAATAATGTTTAAAATAATCTAGAATTTGGGGAAATTTAGGAATATTTCTTTCTCATTATTTTACTGCTGTTTGAAGCAAAACGTAAACAATGGCTCTTACATAAAATTGTAATTGAAGGTTTTTTGGGGGAAACCTATAAACACTTTAAAACAAAGTTTTATATTGTAAAACCAAAGGCAGTTTCAGGAAGGGCTGGTATAAAAAGTATGTGTGTGTGTGTGTGTGTGTATATATATATATATACCCACACTCTATGTGGTTGGCGTTAGGAAGAGCATCCAGCCATAGAAAACAACCCAGAAACACCCTATATGAGCGAGACATGGTCACCCGACCCAACTTGCCTCTAAATGGGACCTGTCTAACCCATGCTAGCATGGAAGATGGACATTAATCAATGATGATGATGATGTTATATATAAATACACACACACACACAGAGAACCAGTTTAAAACTAGTTAGACCATTACTCAACAGAGTACTCAATACTAGGGATAGAGTATAGCTTATATTAGAGAAACTTGGGGACTGGCGACTGAGTTCTTTCCATTTCAACAGCCAATTCCAGGCTGGAGTCTGAAACTAACTGTTGAACCAGCAAGAGCTCAACTGTCGGGCCCTGACTCTTTATTGTCAGTAATTTAGAATAAATGAGATATAACCTGACAATGTTGGATTTTTATTCTTGTTTCTATTTTTCCTCATTTCAGGCATTTAACAAGGGCTTCCCTTATTTACCAAGCCGGCAGCTAGACTTGGGGCTTGAATCAATCCGAAGAAAGGTAATTTTTGTTGTTGTTTGTTGTTTCAATAATTCTTATTGAATTCTATTGATGATGATGATATCTAGAGCTTCACTGTTGGTTTTCTTACTGTTCTTTTCCTTTTAAAAACAAAAAAAAAACATTCTAAACTTTATATAAAAAGAGTTTAGAATAGATACACCACATCCC
The DNA here is from genome assembly GCA_964016885.1 of Eledone cirrhosa. Classification (NCBI taxonomy): domain Eukaryota; kingdom Metazoa; phylum Mollusca; class Cephalopoda; order Octopoda; family Eledonidae; genus Eledone; species Eledone cirrhosa. Next base: position 204,285 of record OZ024751.1, read on the forward strand.
TGAATGCAGTAGGAATTGATGAGTTGGTGCTAAGAAGGGGCTTCTGGCTATAAAATATTCCCTCAGAAAGGATCCTATGATGAGTATGAAGGTTGTTGAGGGAGCTCAGTGAGAAAAACCTTAAAACACTTGTTTACATGTCCACTGCCAGTCACAACTGGACACTAACAACACCAAGTAATCAATTAACAGATTAATATCATTTAATATAAATGATGATGATGATAGTGGTGGTTCTTTTTATATTTATCTCTTGGAACCACAAACAGACAACAGACCTTCTAAAAAGTTTCACTGCGCCACTGAAATACAGCCACTTCCATAGTTTCCTTGCTCATATAGACATGCAATAGATGTAGCATGGCCAGTAACAGTCATGATTCTTTGGTCACTTGATGTTGTCTAAGTAGTTGTTATATAAGGACACTAACTCAGAGGTTCTCAAAGTGGGAGCTATGTAGTATATATCATTATTTAATATATATATATATATAAAGTACAAAGCGAAACCTACAGTCAGTAGGCACCTCTAACAAAATACACCCCCGTCCCACTACCCCCACCCCATCCACACCACCCCCTTAAATGGGAAGTTATGTTGGTACCACAACATCCAGTCCGAAACAAATGAGGTCGTGTAGGTGTCACGACAAAAAAACACAGTCCACGCTGTAATGTGGCCGTGTAGGTAACACGATAAAAACCTCCCAGTCCACACTGTAAACGTGGTTGGTGTTAGGAAGGGCATCCAGCCGTAGAAAACCCGCCAGGCAGTCCTATACGAGCAGGACAACCAATCTTGCCTCAAGTGGGAAAACTCCCGTCCAAACCCATGCAAGCATGGAAGATGGACGTTAAACGATGATGATGATGATGATATAAATTAACGATTTTATATATTATATATTATTTACAATTTCCATGTAGGCAGGTCTCTCTGGAAATAGAGTTGGGGGCGCTGAGAGTATTACATGGCCCAAAAAGTTTGAGAACCTCTGGTCTAACTGGTCACCTGGAGTTATCTAAGTAGTGGTTATACTAGGACTCTGGCTAACTGGTCACCTGTTGTAGCTGTTTGAGTGTTGTTGTACTGTGACTATTTAATGATGCTAGTATTGTTTCTATTTCTCTCAGGAGGCATTGAAGCGTCTCTCTTTACCTGCTGATATGCGTCTTCCAGAAAATTATCTTGCTCAACAAGGCATCAGTCCTGAAGGCCAGTTGAGTCGGAGATCGCGAAGAAAGTCCCTGGTAAGTTCCGTAGTTAATTTTGTTGCTGTTGTTGAACCCAGCGTGACTGTGAACCAGCAAACCTAAAACCAGAGCCATTACCATGCCACATTTTATTCATGCAGTCTATCTAGAACAGAGGCAATAAATTCGCAAAGTTGTTAGACCTTCGTATGTGTGTGTATGTATATGTCTTATATTCATGTGTGCGTATGTATTATATTCAGATGTGTGTGTGTATGTATGTATATGTCGGGTCACTCTTGAGTGCAACTGGTAACATGTAACCCAGTACAATCTGTCGCATGGTCAGGTCGTCGGCGACTAAATCGACAACCCCATAAAGTTTACTTGGTGAGGAGGGTGATTTTGGACACCCTGCGCAACAAAAAACAAAACCTGACAAAGGTCAGGAGAACTTGTCAACGGCCATCCGAAAATGTGTAAATATGTGTATGTGTGTATATATATATATATATATCAAAAGCATGTATTGAGTTAGAAACTCAAAATAGTCTCATTACAGTAAAGCTCTAGGAAAAAGGTTTTTCTGAGCTGTATAGTATAATTGAACAAAAAAGAAAAACGAACACAGGCATATATATGTATACGTTCAAATCGTAATGGACCAGAAACGCTAAGGTTGAAAAAAATACTAGCTACAGACAATAGGGTTTGTTAGACTCAATTTAAGAATAAATCAAGAAAAATAAATACAAACCAGTATTGTGGTAACTACCCATCACCCGAACGGTTTTTGATGGAACCGTTTCGCAGTATTATTTGTGAAGAGTTATACCAAATTCTTGGCTCATCAGCAGGTGAAGAATTAGTATCCTGATCACTTCTAAATAAAATAAAGAACTGGATAGTGTGTGTATATGTAACGCACATGGTTTCCAAACTTAGCGCGTCGCGCAAACTCACGTCACTAAAAATAGCAGCCGGGTCTACACGACAATTGAAATAGCTCTACAAATTAACGGATAGTATTTTTTTCACCTTAGCGTTTCTGGTCCATTACGATTTGAACGCATACATGCATATGTCTGTGTTCGTTTTTCTTTTTTGTTCAGTTATACTATACATATATATATATATGTGTGTGTGTATACATGTATGCATGGGGACATAGAAATAATCGGGTTGGATACCCAATCGTGCGGTTAAACCACTGGGAGTGAAGGACCCCTAGATTTTGTCAGGGCATTCTTCTAGGAGAAGGAAACTGGGATAACTCCGACATAAATCCTGGGGCTGAGTAGTTACCGATGATGTTGATCTTTTCTTCTTTTCAGGTTATAGCTACTGTCGCTCAGAGAGTGGGATTGGCTCAGTGCACGGTTTTTCCTCACTTTTAAAAAAATCTTCATGCACAAGCATTGCACGATAGAATTAATTGATGATTATTGATAATGTTATATTGTGCAATGGCCAAACTTGATAACGAGGGGTCATCCATCATATGTATTATATACATGTGTGTATGTATATATATAGAGAGAGAGAGAGAGATATACATATGCGATTTTCAGACCGAGCGATGTGTTGTGTTCTTGAGCAAGACACTTTATTTCACGTTGCTCCAGTTTACTCAGCTGTAGAAATGAGTTGCAACATCACCGGTGCCAATGTGTATCAATCAATGCCTTTTTCTTGCCCAACATCAGTGGTGTTGAGAGGAGAGACTTGTATGCAAGGGCGAATGCTGGTCTTTCACAATAACATGTCTAATCTTGAGTCTTGGCGGGGAAACTTTCTAAGTACAAAACCCATGGCCATCCATGACTGAAAGGGGTTATTTATATATATGTGCATGTGTGTATATACATACATATTAACAGTGTATATTGTATTATTATCTATGTGTTTGTATGTTCCCCTGTTAATCCTAAAATCCCTATAAAGGAGCATCCCAGTAACAGTCTAAAATGTCTTGTATTCCAGTCTGAAATTGGATTTGGTAAAATGGAATCATATTTAAAATTGGACAAATTAGGAGAGGTTTGTGACTTTTCTTCATTTTAAAGAAATATATTTTTATTTTCTGACTTATATTTTTATAACTTAGTCAAGGGAGGATTGGCTCCATGACCCTTTGTGAGGCCTTCAAGACCGAAGGGAGGAAGGACTATGCCTATGACCCTTTTTCTGTGCTTTCAAAACAAAAGAGAGGAGGTGCAGGGTCTGTCACCCTTTTATGGGCTTTCAAGACCAGAGGAAGGGCAGTGTCTATGACCCTTTTTAGTGCAAGGACTCTAAGACTTCTGGGAAGAATGGAGGATAAACAATCCTTATAACCCATATCAGGGTCTCCAAAGACGAGCAGTGCCCATAACTCTGAAAAGGACTATGGGCATTCAGGTTTAAGACCAGGGGGAAACAGTTATCTTGTATCTCTCTTTCTCCTTCTCTTAAAGAAATCAGCCATGTTCAGACTTGGAGGGGATGCGCTATGTGATAATTCTGTCAGACATTCAAAACAATCTTCTTGTATTTTAAATTCCCATAATTCTGTCAGACCCTCGAAAACAATCTTCCTGTATTTAAACTCTGATTACTGTGATCTGCTCATTTAATTATGGCCGAATTTCTAGGACTATATTATAAAATAACCTTCTCGCTTCTACTCCTTTTGCGAAACTTCTTCCTACTCCTTTCTCTGTCCCCCTCATATATCGTATATATGCCTGCAGGTTCTCTCACCCCCTCCCTCTCTCCGCAAATATAAAATAAACATGTTGTGAGTTGCGGATCTCAAAGTTTGTCGATCCCTTATCTTGGCCGAACGCTTGCTTTTGAGAAATGTAATGTATTTCACCCTATTTTCTTCTCTCTCCATGTTCCTAGTCCATTCACCTATCAGTATTATATCGTCTGCTTAACTTAGAATCCAATCTTTTCAATGTTATTCGATAATTCTGTCTGATTGTTCAAAATAATCTTCTTGTATTTAAAATCCCATAATTCTGTCAGACCCTCGAAAATAATCTTCTACTTGTATTTAAACTCTTATTACTGTTATATGCTCGTTTAATTATGGCCGAATTTCTAGGATAGAAATTTTTATATTATAAAATAACCTTCTCGCTAACTTCCTCAGATACCTCCCCCTCACCCCACCATTATTATTTGGTCCAATCATAATTCAGCAGCTTATAATATGTTTCTCTTACCAATCTCTTATCACAAAACCACCGCCTCGGCTATCACTCCTTAAGTTCAAACCTGGTTGCTTTTGATATGCTAGATGGACTATGGAATTCTGGAGAGTCTGAAGAATCTGGACACAAAATGACAATGTCAAAGATAAAGATAAATTCACCTCATATTGCCGGATGAGAATGCAAGGACTCCTCTTTATTTCGGCCGCGGATGGCTAACATAACCCCATCTCCCTCACCCCTCCCTGCGCCTCATCCTTCCCACCCACCAAACGCAATCCAAAACTTCAGAGTTGGTTCCATGAACGTAGGCACCTTAAAAGGTCGCTCTAACGAGGTTGTAGAGATGCTTGAACGTAAGGAAGTTGATATTTGCTGTGTTCAAGAGATCAGGTGGAGGGGTGAGTCTGCTAGATTCATTGTGGGTAAAAAACGATGCTATAAACTTTTCTGGGTGGGAAATGACAATGGGCTGGGTGGAGTAGGAATCATGCTAGCAGAAAAATGGGTAGATAAGATAATAGACGTAAATAGAGTGAATGACAGAATAATTAAAATAAGTCTTGTCCTAAATAGAACTACTGTGACAATAATATCCGCGTATGCACCCAATCCGGACTGCTTGGCGTTATAAAAGACAGATTCTATGAGTCGCTAATGCTCACTACCTCCCAAATAACTGACAGTGACTGCATAATTATTGCTGGTGACCTAAATGGTCACGTTGGACAACACTGTGACGGCTATGACGGAATCCACGGAGGCTATGGGTTTGGTACCAGAAATGAGGAAGGCTCCAGAATTCTGGAATTCTGTGACGCTAATAACCTAACTATCTGTAACACAAACTTCAAACAACGAGACAATCACTTGATCACCTATTGATCAGGGGAACACGCCAGTCAGATAGATTATATCCTTACCAGAAGACGTGACAGTGTCTGTTGTAAACACTAAATCCCTCCCCCATGAAGAATGCACCTCCCAACATAGCCTCATAGTCAGGACGAGACGTACTCAACAACAAAGCAGGACTACCCTAAGGAGAAGAATATGGAAGTTAAAGGACCCCACAGCTAGTAACAAATTTAAAAGCATATTACTTGATGCTTTTGACAGTAAGGAAGAGCAATTAGAGACGTACAATATAGAGGAACAGTGGGAATTCCTGAAAGTTAACCTGCTGAAGGCGACAGATGAAATCTGTGGCTGGAACAGACCTATAGGCAGGAGGAGAGTAACGTGGTGGTGGAATAGTAAGGTGGAGGAGTCAATCAAGGCAAAAAAGCAGGCTTGGAAAGTATGGCGGGATGGAGCAAGTAGAGAACACTATCAAGTGGCCAGCAGAGAAGCTAGGAGACATGTGTACTTTGCAAGAAGGGAAGCAGAGGAAAGAAAGTTCAAGCATGTTCTACAACGCGAGGACCAAAAACGTGAGGTGTTCAGGATTGCTAGGCAATGTGTCAAGGAAAACCGTGATATTGTCGGGGAGAAGTGTGTCCGTAATGATGATGGTGTACTTGCCATCACTGATGCTGATAAGAAGGTAGCTTGGAAGTGTCACTACGAGAGACTACTAAATGAGAATAAATGGGAAAAAGATAGTCTGGCCCACATCGATCCAATAGAGGGACCAGCAGTGCAAGTTGAAGGTAGTATAATAAGTAAGGCAAGGCAGCTGGGCCTTCGGAGATAGTTGCTGAAATGCTGAAAGCATCTGGAACGGTGGGACACACTATGGTCACCCGGATAGTAAAACAAGCCATACTAGCTCTTTCAATTGTGCAGAGAGTTCTATAGAAATAGTGGACAGCTTCCGTTACCTGGGTGACAAAATCAGCAGTGGGGGAGGGTGCTCTGAAAGTACAGTAGCTAGAGTCAGAACTGGATGGAAAAAGTTCAGAGAGCTTATACCACTATTAGCCGCTAAAGGGTTCTCCCTAAAAATGAAAGGCAGGCTGTATGATGCCTGCATACGAACAGCAATATTGCATGGCAGTGAGTCCTGGGCATTGTGTGCAGAGGATATACGCAGACTAGAGAGGAACGAAGCTTGCCTGCTCCGCTGGATGTGTAATAGTAATATACGCGAACGGCAAAGCATAAATGAACTAAGGGAAAAATTAGAAATAAGAGGGATCAGATGTTGTTTACTCGAGAGAAGGATACGTTGGTATGGTCACGTAATGCGCATGAAAGACGACAGCTGTATAAAAAAGTGCAGGGCAATAAAGATAGACGGTAGCCACGGAGTAGGCAGACCCAGAAAAACCTGGGACGACCTGATAAACTCCGACCTCACACACTTACACCTCTCCAAGACAATGTCACTGGACCGAGATCTTTGGCGGCACTCAGTAATAGAGAAGACCCGCCTTACCTAAATACAAAGTAAAACCTACTACAGTCAGTAGGCATCTCTAACAAAATACACCACCCCCACCCCATCCACACCGCCCCTTTCAATGTAAAGTTATGTTGGTGCCACAACATCCAGGCCGAAACAAATGAGATCGTGTAGGTGTCACGACAAAAAAACACACAGTCCACGCTGTAATGTGGCCGTGTAGGCAACACGGTAAAAACCTCCCAGTCCCACACTGTAAATGTGGTTGGTGTTAGGAAGGGCATCCAGCTGTAGAAAACCCGCCAGACAGTCCTATGCGAGCAAGACAACCAATCTTGCCTCAAGTGGGAAAACTCCCGTCCAAACCCATGCAAGCGTGGAACATGGACGTTAAACGATGATGATGATGATGATACAGAATGGGGTCATACCAAATGACTGGCGTAGCAGCAGCATCATTAACTGCTACAAGGGTAAAGGAGGTGCCCTAGATAGGGGAAACTATAGAGGCATTAAATTAATTGACCAGGTCATGAAGGTCACAGAAAAAGTTATAGCGCAACTAATCAGAGAGAAAATTGATCTAGACGAAATGCAGTTCGGGTTTGTGTCAAGTAAAAGTACCACAGACGCCCTTTTCCTTGTACAGGAGAAGTACCTAGCTAAAAGTAAACCCCTATACTTAGCTTTTGTTGACTTGGAGAAAGCATTTGACAGAGTCCCCCGCGCCATTATCTGGTGGGCCCTTAGAAAACTAAGGGTTGATGAATGGCTGGTGAGAGCTATACAAGCCATGTATAAAGAAACAGCCAGCAAGGTTAGAATTAACAACGAATATAGTGAAGAATTTAGCGTAAAAGTTGGTGTTCATCAAGGCTCTGTCCTTAGCCCCCTCCTATTTATTATTGCCCTTTAGGCTATAACAGAGGAGTTCAAGACTTGCTGCCCATGGGAACTTCCATATGCAGATGATCTAAAGCTCATAGCTGAACTAGAGAAGAAATTCCAAACTTGGAAGCATGGCCTAGAATCAAAAGGCCTTAAAATTAACTTGTCTAAGACTAAAGTTCTAGTATGTAGGAAGAAAAATAGAGCACCCTCTGGGAAATGACCATGCTCAGTGTGTAGGAAAGGAGTAGGCAGAAATTCCATTTTATGTCCCAAATGCAAAGTATGGGTGCATAAAAGATGTAGTGGGATCACAGGTAAGCTATCTAAGAACGTAGATTTTATATGTGGCCGGTGCTCAGGTGCAATAACTAGCAAGTGCCCACAAGATACTAGCTCCTTCCATTGCCCAGATGACTCTATAGAAATAGTGGACACCTTCCGTTACATGGCTGACAAAATCAGCAGTGGTGGAGGGTGCTCAGAAAGTACAGTAGCCAGAAATCAGAACGGGATGGAAAAAGTTCGGAGAGCTTATACCACTATTGGCCACTAAAGGTTCTCTCTAAAAATGGAAGGCAGACTGTATGATGCCTGCATATGAACAGCTATGTTACATGGCAGTGAGACATGGCTTTGTGTGCAGAGGATCTGCGCAGACTGGAGAGGAACGAAGCATGCATGCTCCGTTGGATGTGTAATAGTAATATACATGAATGGCAAAGCATAAATGAACTAAGTGAGAAATTAGGTATAAGAGGGATCAGATGCTGTTTACTCGAGAGAAGGCTACGTTGGTATGGTCACATGATGCGCATGAAAGACGACAGCTGTATGAAAAAGTGCAGGGCGATCAAAATAGATGGAAGTTATGGAGTAGGTAGACCCAGAAAAACCTGGGACGATTTGATAAATTCCAACCTTACACCTCTCTAAGACAATGTCACTGGACCAAGATCGTTAGCGCTACGCAGTAATACAGAATGCCTGCCTTGTCTAAGTACAAAGCGAAACCTACAGTCAGTAGGCACCTCTTAATCAAATATACACCTCCAATCCACTGCCCCAACTCCCCCACCTCTTTCTCTGTAAAATTATGTTGGTACCACAACATCCAGTCCTAAATAAATGAGGTCGTGTAGATGTCACGACATAAAAACACACAGTCCACGCTGTAATGTGACTGTGTAGGTAACACGGTAAAAACCTCCCAGTCCACACTGTAAACGTGGATGGTGTTAGGAAGGGCATCCAGCCATAGAAAACCTGCCAGATAGTCCTAAATGAGCAAGACGACCAATCTTGCCTCAAGTGGGACAATTCCCGTCTAAACCCATGCTAGCGTGGAAGATAGACATTAAACGATGATGATTAGACATGCTATGTATTGGGGCTGTGCCCTTACAACTTCATGAAGAGTTAAGGGCCTTTCCTGTCCTTTTTGCAATGAAAGGGTGAAAGACAGTCAGAATATGAACCATAAACCCCCTTATTTGAAGGAGTTCTCTACTTTCTCTGTATCTCATCTTTCAGGGAACTTATGCAACAGTCTTCAAAGGTAAAAGTAGACTAACAGATAACTTGGTTGCACTTAAAGAAATTCGTCTTGAACATGAAGAAGGAGCTCCGTGTACGGCCATCAGAGAAGGTATGTTGTATATCTTTTATTGTGGAGGGGTCAGTTGACTCTCTGTCTCTGGTGTGTGTGGTCGTTGCTTAACACTGTGGGTGTTTTGTGGTTGGTCAACACTGGGTGTGTGTGGTGGTGTCGACACTGTATGTTTGGTCTGTCAACGCTATGTAGAGGTCAGTAGACTGAGTTTCATCTGTCAACACTGTGTGTGTAATCGTTAGTAGACAGTAGGTGGGTGTGTGTATGTAGTGGTCAGTCTCTGCTTCTAACATAATGTCCTCTCTCTTTTTCTGTTTTTCAGTCTCACTCTTACGAGAATTGAAACATTCAAACATTGTAACATTACATGATATAATTCACACCGATAAATCGCTAACTCTAGTCTTTGAATATTTGGTAAGTATTTAATTCCATGAGAATTTAGCTTGACTTTCTTTTACCTTCAGTTTTCTAACATTTTGATGTTTTTTTTGTTAGTTCATTTTAAAAATCTCTGTAGTAACATTTGATATGTATAAGACATCAAAAAGGTCCGTTTTGGTCTTAGACTTGTGTAAAGTCCCCTACATGTCTATGATAGTTACAATGTGAATCTATAAGATACTCTGTGAGTCTAAGAGATTCACTGTTGTATCTGTGAAGCCCCCTATGAGGTCCCCTGTTGTATCTATGAGACCCTCAGTATGTATATGAGGTCACCTGTTGGATCTCTGGGTGGCCCCTTGTTCTATCTATGTGGACACGTATATTGTGTGAGGTTGCCTGTTGGATCTGTGAGGCCCTCTGTTGGTTCTAAGACTTCTATGAGGATATTATATGTTCTCTTGAATGAAATGTAGAATTTAAAAGATAAAGAGAAAAAAAAGTAAAATAAAAACAAAACAAGATTGACAGAAATGAGAATATGTAAAATAATTGTTTCTACTTTTGGCACAAGGCCAACAATTATTCCAGTGTATTACTGGTACTTTATTTTATCGACCCAGTAAGGATGAAAGGCAAAGTTAACCTCAACGGGATTTATACTCGGACCATAAAGGGCCGTAACTCTTGCTGCAAAGCATGGCGTCAGACCCTCTACCTATACTGTCAATCCACTGCGGAATATGATAGTATTTGGTGCTTCCTATCATTAAAACACAAGAACCTTCCTACAAGATATCTCATAGGAGACTAGCTAAGCCTGCACAGCTGTGAGCTGTAACTATAGCAATGCAGTGTGAAAGAAATCTCAATTATCTGAAGTAGATGAACTTCCACCATACAGGTAAATTCTGTTATAACGAATTTTTTCAGTATAACGAAATTTTTTTCAATCCCTGAGGTAATAAACAAACACTTGATTTGTTTTGGACTATCTCGTTATAAAGGATTTTTCGCTATAATGGAATTTCACTATATTTCTTATTACTTCCCTTGTTACCTCCCTTGAATTATTCTATTTACAAACACTCGATGTGTTTTGGACTATCTCGTTATAATGGAATTTCACTGTATATTTCTTATTACTTCCCTTGTTACCTCCCTTGAATTACTCTATTTACTAGTTCCATCGTCACACACCACCCTTACATGGCTACAGTTCGGCCTTTCATTAGCGTTTGTGTTTCTCTTGCAGGAAAAAGATCTCAAACAATACATGGATGACTGTGGTAACATAATGAGTATGACTAATGTAACAGTAAGTGGTACACTTTATGACAGGTCTTATATTGAAACTTGTGGCTGGTCTTTCAATGAAACTTATGACCGGTCTTACATTGAAACATACAACTGATCTTACACTGAAACATATGACTGGTCTTACATTGAAACATACAACTGATCTTACATTGAAACATATGACTGGTTTTACATTGAAATACACACATGTGACTTACCTTTCTGATTTATAGTTATTGTTTTACATTCATTTTTCCATGCTTGTAAAGACTTGCTGAAACTGGAGCTTACCCCAGTTTCTTGGGAGTTACATGACTGACTCCTGGGTAGGATGCCAATCTATTACAGGACTAAACTCTCCTTCCTTCCCCCATCATCCATCTGCCTATCTATCTCCACTATTGTAATGGAATCATAGGGGTGTTGTAGTGACATACTTGTTTTGAACATTTTAAAATCTGGCAGAGCCTGTCCCATCTTCAGGTCTGGGCACAGCTGATTTTTCCAGAGAAGGGGGAGAGAGAGAGTGATAGAAAGGAAGTGAAAAGGATATATAAAGGAAGAATTGAACACTACTTAACTGGTATTATTTTGTCAAGCTAGATAGGATGAAAGGCAAAGTTAACCTCGACTGGTTTTAAACTCAGAATGCAGAGAACTACAACAAATACTGCAAATAGATTCTATTTGATATTCTAACGACTCTGCCAATTCCAACACCACCTCTCCATCTTTAGAACAACCAAATAATTCATTGTTTTTCTCTTTTGTATTTCCAGCTTTTTCTATTTCAACTGTTACGTGGTTTATCCTACTGTCATCGCCGTCGCGTCCTACACCGAGATTTAAAACCCCAAAATCTATTGATTAATGAACGAGGAGAGCTCAAACTAGCAGATTTTGGTAATTATTTTGCCTGAATTTTCTTTGGTCATTTTAATGTCCACTTTCCCTGCTACCTTAACCAACCCCTTGACCTCTACCTTAACCAACCCCTTGACCACTACCTTAACCAACCCCTTGACCACTACCTTAACAAACCCCTTGACCACTACCTTAAACCCCTTGACCACTATCTTAACAAACCCCTTGACCACTACCTTAACAAACCCCTTGACCACTATCTTAACAAACCCCTTGACCACTACCTTAAACCCCTTGACCACTACCTTAACAAACTCCTTGACCACTACCTTAAACCCCTTGACCACTATCTTAACAAACCCCTTGACCAATATGTTCTGGTTACTCCAGTAGAATGTAATATCTTTGTGTTGTAGTTAATATATATCTCTGTTTTTCCATGTTATCTGTGCAGGACTAGCGCGAGCCAAATCTATACCCACTAAAACCTATTCAAATGAAGTAGTTACACTATGGTAAGTTAACACTACCTTATCTTGTTGTGAGACTGCAGGTTTGGAGGGAAGTCATCACCATCATTACTATCATCATCACCATCATCACCACCACCATCATCATTACTATCATCACCTTCATCAACATCATCATCATCATTACTATTACCATCACTGTCATCACCACCACTATCATTACTATCATCAACATCATCATCATCACTATTATCATCACCATCATCATTACTATCACTATCATCATCGCCACCACCATCATTACTTTCATCATTACTATTATCATCACTATTACTATCATCATTATCACTATCATCCTCACTATCGCCATCATCATTGTCATTATCGCTATCATCAATACTATCACTATCTTAGTCTTAGATTCTTCCGCGCTGTTCGGCGCATCGATCAGTAAGTAGTCGCCAACGGTCACGATCAGCGGCAACTTTTTCGAGACCGTGCCAGGTGATGTTGGCTGCCATCAGGTCCTTCCGGGACGTTCGTCGCCAGGTGATCCTTGGGCAACTCCGCCTCCGTTTACCACCAGACGGAGTCTAGTTCATCGCTGTTTTCGAATGCCATTCATTTGGCAGACGCAGAATATGGCCAGCCAGACGGCACCGACGCTCCGTGACCACTCTCTGTAGCGTCCACGACTCGGCTCTCCGCAGGATCTCCTCGTTTCGTTCTCGATCGCGCCAGGACACACGAAGGATCTTTCGCAGGCACCGCTGGTGGAAAGCGTTCAGCCGTCTCTTTATTTTTTCCGTACTCTTCCAGGTCTTGCTCTCATAAAGCACTGTCGGCAGCATGATGCTCTTGTACAGGCGGAGCTTGGTCTTGGTGCTAATACATGAAGACGACCAGACTTGGCACAGCCGCTGGAAAACTGCGGCTCCTTTGCTGATCCGACAGTTGATGTCGAGCTCCACGTCGCCGCTGCTTGTGAGAATGCTGCACAGATAGGTGAAGTGATCAACTTCCTCAAGGTCCTGTTGGTTGACTCTGATCACTGGACCTGTGTTGCTGGCCATTCTTATGACCTTGGTCTTTTTGGTGTTGATTCTCAGGCCGATCTTTTCAGCACTCTCTTGTAGGGATGTTGTTAAGGCCTGCAGATCTGCACTGTTTTCAGCAATCAAAGCGGTCATCAGCAAATGCCAGGTCCCTCAGCCTCAACTACCCTCTCCATGGGATTCCTTGACTGGGTCCTTCATCCATTCGCCTTAGTACAAAATCGGCTGCCAGCAGGAACAACAGTGGAGAGAGAATGCAACCCTGTCTGACTCCGGAGACAATGTCAAAGAACTCCGTCACACCGGACTCAGTCCGCACGCAGCAGCTGGAGTTTTCATACAGGGCCTTAAAAATGGCGATCAATCTTGCAGGAATGCCATACCGTTGCGCAACATTCCACAGCGACTCCCGGTGTACACTATCGAATGCCTTCTGGAAATCAATAAAATTGACCGCCAAAGGCTGCTGTAGCTCAACGCATTGTTCGAGAATGTTGCATAGTTTAAAGATCTATCTGTTCCGTGCAAGATCGATTTTTTTTTCGGAAGCCGGCTTGTTGCTCCCGGAGCACAGAGTCGACAGCCTGCGGGAGTCAATGCAGCAGCACAGTGCAGAACGCCTTGCCTGGGACTGACAGCAATGTAATACCATGCCAGTTGTTGCGGTCTGCCAGGTTTCCCTACTTCGGCAGTTTGACGATGACACCGCGCTGCCACTCAAGGGGAACCCGACCAACTCTCCAGCAGTGGTTCATCAAGTCTGTCAACGCCGTTATCGTGTTCTCCTCACCGAATTTGAGCAGCTCAGCAGAGATCTCATCCAGTCAGCCTGCTTTGCCGTTCCTCAAGTGGCTAATCGTCTCTTGCTTGGTGATATGGCCCTCGCAGACTTTGAGTACCTCAGTGGTTGCTGGAGCCTCTGCGGTCAAGTCTATCAGGGCGACTGGATTTGGTTGGTTCAGCGTCTCCCGGAAGTGCTCCATCCATCTCTGCTCCTGTTCCGCTCCAGTGGTCAATATCTTGCCATTTTTGTCCTCTACTGGCATGCTGGCACCGCTCGACATTCCTGTCAACTCCCTCACGATGCGGAACAGTGCTTTTGTGTCGTTTCGACCAGCAGCTTCCTCTGCCTCAGCACCCTTTTTCTCCAGCCAGTCACGTTTGTGCCACCTGCAGCTTCGCTTTACCAGTCGGTCGATTTGGCAGTATACAGCATCTCTTTTCTTTTGGTCTTCCTCCGATCTAGCAGAATCTCGCTCGACTTTTGCCTTTTTTCGTCTGTCAATCAGGTCCCACGTTGGTTCTTGGATCCATTTTTGCCTCCTCGATCCTCGTCTTCGGCCAATAGTTTCTTGTGCTGCCTCAGTCACCGCTGTCGTGAACATCGTCCATTGATCTTCCAGATCTGCAGCCTCACTCAACTGCTGGGATCGGTTGTGTAGCGCCAGTTGGTAGAGTCACGCTTGACCGGGATACTTCAGCTTCTCCACTGAATATGGCTTTGGTCTTTCCTGACGTGTCCGTTTCTTCAGGTGCAGCTAAAGTTCCGCACACAGTAGGTGTTGGTCTGAGCCCACGTCCGCATCTCGGTACACTGACGTCACGTACCGAGGACCACCAACGCTGGTTGATGCAGATGTAGTCGATCTCGTTTCAGCTTTTCTGGTCCGGAGACTGCCAAGTAGCCTTGTGAATCGCCTTGTGTTTGAAATAGGTGTTGCTAATGCACAAGCTGTTGATGGTACAAAATAGCTGCAGTCTCTCACCGTTGTCCGTGGTGACCACAGCAGAACCGTATGGCCTAGTGACCACAGCCGAACCGTATGGCCTGTTCCAGTCCCTGTCTGTTGCAGCTAATCTGAGTGTTGAAATCACCGATCAGTAGTTTGATGTCATGGCTGGGCAAGTTATTAAATGTGTCCTGCAGCTGTACGTAGAAGGTGTCCTTGTCGATGTTGGTTGCGTCATCAATCGGTGCGTAGCCCTGAACAACAGTGATTTTCGCATCTAAACTATAATAAAGTAAGGAGTGCGGGACTGCGTCCAGAATATATTTTTTTACTCCGTTTGTAAAATTACTTTGAATAAATAATGAATGAATATTACATAATTTATCTACTAAATTTCGTAACTCTTGATTAAATATATTTTATTGCTTATTTAAAGATTCACTTATAAAAACATTGCATATATTTCCGTCACTAATTTTCTCCTAATGCAGTTTATATATAATATCGTCTTTTTTAATCATGGATTACTTTACTGATTGCATAAGAGAGTGTAACACAGTCTCTCTTCAATTTCTGTGTATATTGTCAATTACAATTTTATTTGACATATCATATCTACATGCATATATTCTTGCATATAATATCAATATGTACACTACACATGCTAGCAGAAAACTTTATGTACACTACACATGCTAGCAGAAAACTTTTCTGCTAGTCATCATTAAAGCAGGGATTAGCCTAGTGGACTCTATGATCCACTTGTGACCTTTGCCCTGTCATCTGCATTGCCTTGCCCCTTCTTCCCATCATCTTTGGCTACATCTTTGTTGGTCTTCCCCTTCCTCTACTTCCTTTCACATCTCTTTGCAATCATCCTCTCACAGTCACTTTCATCGTTAGATGAGGTTTATCTAAATTGTCTTCTTGCTATTTTCCAGGTATCGACCTCCAGATGTCTTACTTGGATCCACAGAGTACTCAACACCCATCGATATGTGGTCAGTACATATTTGTTATTTTTCTGTTTCGAGGGGGAGGGGTAGGTAGCAACTATGACATGTTTCACGACCTATTAATAATAATGAAAATGATTGTGTACAGTGCTCAGGTGCACTACAAGTCACCAAAGGTTCATGTAAAGTATAGAATTAGGTACAAATGTCAGGAAAGTGATCAGTGTATGAGTTATGATATATACACAGACACACACATAAGCATGCGTGTGTATGGAGGGGGATTATCAGATAGGGAGGGAAAAGAGCACCACTAAACTAGGGACTTGGCCTAAAATGCTTATAACAGAGTGGACTGTGTTGAAGGTACCCAAAGGCCGGGTGGTAGTGATAAATCTTGTATGAGGGGTTAAGTATAACACTTAAGCGAGGTAAGCTACGGTGGGATTTCAGCTCAGAGATACAAGAGGTCATTTGTGAGAAAGGGAAGGGCAGTGTGTCTGATACTTTTCAGACCCCTTTAGAACTGATGGGAGGGTGCTAGTGAGGGAAGTAGGTATCCTCAAGCTAGAAGTTTGGCCTGAAATACTGGCAACAGTGTGGTTTTTACTAAAGGTACTCTTGGGCCAGGTTGTAGTGTTGGTTGATGGAATATGTCTACCACTGAATCTAAGTAGGTTTTGGGAGATGTAGAAGATTGACCAGTGGTGTGGATGGAAGATGTAGGAGATTGAACAGCAGTATGGCTTGGAGACAAGGTTGACCAGTGGTGTGGATAGATGGAGATTGACCAGTGGTATTGATAGGAGACAAGATTGACCAGTGGTGTGGATCGGAGATGTAGGAGGTTGACCAGCGGTGTGGATGAGAGGCTCAAGGTTGACTAGTGGTGTGGATGAGAAACAAGGTTGACCAGTGGTGTGGCTGGGAGACATGAGATTGACCGGTGGTGTGACTGGGAGACATGAGATTGACCAGTGGTGTGGCTGGGAGACATGAGGTTGACCAGTGGTATGGCTGGGAGACATGAGGTTGACCAGTGGTGTGGATGTGATGTATTTCCTGCCGGTTTAACCCTCAAGTCTCTTTTCCACTCTTTCGCTCTCTCCCACCTTCTCTAATCTGTGACCTTCTATTACAGGGGTGTTGGCTGTATATTCTACGAAATGGCATGTGGACGCCCGCTGTTCCCAGGGACCGCAGTTGAGGATGAACTTCATCAAATTTTCAAAATCCTAGGTACTCCAACTGAAGCAACCTTTCCCGGTATAACTGCCCATCAAGACTTTCACTCAAATAATTTCCCATTTTATGAGGCGGAGTCTTTACTAAATATTGCTCCAAGGTAAGAACTAACATCACTATCATCATTTAATGTCCATCTATCCCTGCTGGATGGGTTGTAGGGGTCATCATAGACCATGTCAGTATTTAATCAGAGTTGCTGACCTGTTGGGCGGGCCAGGAGACCCACATTTCACTTACTACATACGATCCTGTGCACTTGGTGTGTTGTATCATGTCTAAGCATATATGTATGTGTGTGTGTGTATATATATATATATCATCATCATCATTTTACATCCGCTTTTCCCTGCTTGCAAGGGTGGGACGGGTCCTATTCAGTACAGCATCTCTCCACTTGTCACGGTCCTTCGTCATCTCCTCCGTGAGCTTCAGCAATCTGAGGTCTGCTCTCACCACCTTCGCCCATGTTTTTCGTGGTCTTCCTCTACTGGGATTTCTTGGCACTTCTTTTATTCCTCTTATACAGTTTCTCTCTCAACTCATCTATGCTTGGTCGTTCATGCACATTGACATTGCACATCCAACGGAGCATGCTTGCTTCATTTCTCTCCAGCCGTCGCATATCCTCTGCAGTTGCTGCCCGTGTCTCACTACCATGCAGCATCACGCACCTCACACAGGCATCATATAACCGGCCTTCCGTACGTAGGGAAAAACCCTTCTTTGTCAACAGAGAAAGCAGCTCCCTAAACTTCTTCCAACCTGTCCTTATTGTAGATACTAATGCCTCTGAACACCTCCCTCCCATGCTAATCTGATCACCTAGGTACCAGAAGCTATCAACCACTTCCATAGAACCCACCTGCATTTGAAAAATGTGTCTATCAATGCGACTTCTACTGTCAAATTTACCTGTACATCTACTGCATACGTATTTCTCCCTACCTGTTAGTTTGCCTGCTATCCCACTACATCTCTTGTGTACCCAAGATCTGCATTGTGCACATTTTAAAGAATTTATGCCAGTTCCTTTTCTGCATATCGAACATGGCTATTTCCCTGACGGAATCAGAGTTTTGTCCTTTTTTTACTCATCAACACTTTTATTTTAGCTAGGTTCACTCTCAGTCCTCTTGATTCCAACTGCTGTTTCCATAGCCAGAATTTATTCTCTGGCTCCTCTACTGATTCTGCTATAAGAACCAGATCGTCACCATAGAGAAGTTCCTATGGACAGCCAATCTTAAACTCCTCTGTTATGGCTTGGGGGACTATAATGAACAAGAGCAGGCTGAGGACTGAACCCTGATGTACTCCTACTTGTATCTGGAATTCCTCACTAAACTCCATTCCTACCCTCACTTACTGACAGTACCTATGTACAAAGTTTGCACTGTCCTCACAAGCCATTCCTCAACACTTAGTTTCCTTAGGGACCACCAGATGACAGATCGAGGTACCCTATCAAAGGTCTTCTCTAGGTCAACAAAAGCTAAATATAGTGGCTTATTCTTCTCTAAGAACTTCTCTTGTAATTGCCTCACTAAGAAGAGGGCATCTGTTGTACTTTTCCCAGGCACAAAATCAAACTGCATCTCATCTAGTTTGACCCTTTCTCTAATTAGTTGTGCTAATATTCTCTCTGCCACTTTCATAACTTGATCCATCAGTTTTATGCCCCTATAATTGCTCCTCTCCAGAGCATCCCCTTTACCTTTGTAGCAATTTATGAGAATACTGCTGCACCAGTTTTTAGGTATGACACCGCCATATATAGCCTGATTGATGATGCGTGCAACCAGTTTAGTGTCTATGTCCCCTGATGCCTTCAGCATCTCAGCAACTATGCTCGACAGTCCAGCGGCCTTACCATTTTTCATTTTCTTATTCGCCTTTTGGACCCTATATTCGTCAATCACAATAGCTGGTCCCTCCGTCGGATCTGCTGAGGTAATTTCTCTCTCTTTCATTCGTTCTCCACATTCATCAGTCTCTCATAATGACTTCCAGGCCTCCTTTTTCTGATCATTTGTGACACTAAGTACACCGGCTCAATTCCGGACACATTTATCTCCAACAACATCCTGATTTGCATTGACACACTGCCTTGCAATGTGGAACAACGACGTCTCTGATTTTCCCGTCGCAGAATATTGGCAAATGTCCTACTTTCAGCTTCCCTGCGTGCTAAGTACACCTGACGTCTAGCTTCTCTCTTAGCGGCTGTATATCCTTCTCTACTCCCACCCTTTTTCCAAGCATTCCATGCTAGTCTTTTGTCTCGAATAGCCCTATCTACCATGCTGTTCCACCACCAGGTCACTCTCTGTCTGGTTGGAGCTCTGCTCTAGCCACAAGTTTTATCAGTAGCCTGCAGTAAGTTGTCACGTAAGAAATTCCAGTTATCATCTACGAGGGGGGGATCAAAAAGTTTGCGGAATTTTATCGTAGTAAGAAAAAAATAGGTTAAAACAATATTAAATATATCAGAACATTGTCACTGGGTGTTTACCTTGCTTTTAGTCACCTGTAGTTAGTTATGCGTGGACTATTGTACAGTACTGACACACTTTTAAAAACCTCTTTTTGGAACAATGGAAAATAGTTATTTTGAGATAAGATCGAATATCAAGTTTCTGGTGAAACTCAAATGGAAAGGGACACAGATTATGGAGGCTTTAGTTAAAGTTTACGGTACTACTGCTCCAAAGAAAACTGCTGTCTACAAGTGGATTCAGCGATTTAAACAATGGAGAGACGACTTTGAAAACGACCATCGCAGTGGAAGACTAGGAACATCAAAAAATGACCAAACGTTGAGGCTGCTCAGACTTTAATTGAAGAAGATCGAAGAATAACAGCTAATCAGTTAGCTAAGTCCCTAGACATTTCATATGGTTCAGCAAATTCAATTCTGCACGATAATTTGGGACTAAGCAAGCTTTCAGTGTGATGGGTCCCAAAAGAGTTGCGCCCTGATCAGCTGATTCTTTGAAGTGATCTGTCTTTGGCAATATTAAACAAAATTGAAGTTGATGAAGAGCATTTCCTGACCAGAATCATCACCGGAGATGAAACCTGGATCTACCAGTCTGATCCTGAATCCAAACAGCAGTCAAAACAGTGGCTTCCACGTGGATCATCGGGGCCAATCAAGTTCAAATCTCAAAAGTCGGATAAAAAAGTGATGGCCACCATTTTCTGGGATTCAGATGGGGTAATACTAATAGATTATCTTGAAGGTCAAAGAACTGTGACAGGAGCTTACTATGCAAATGTTTTAAGGAAACTGAAAGAGGCATTAGTCAAGAAACGAAAAGGGTGGGATCTTGTTTTACCATGACAATGCACCAGCGCATTCTGCACGGGTTGCAAAAGAAGTTCTTCGAGAATTTCGATGGGAAGAGCTTCCTCACCCCCCTTATAGTCCAGATGTAGCCCCATCAGACTTTTTCCTCTTTCCAAAACTCAAAGAAATGCTAAAAAGAACCCGTTTTAGTGGTGTTGAAGAAGCTAAAAACACTGCCAACACATGGCTTCGAACAAGGCCTCCAACTTTCTTTAGAGATGGCTTACGAAGCTGGAAGCATCGCCTTGTGAAGTGTATTGACCTGGATGGCAACTATGTAGAAAAATAAATTGAAGGTAAATCATATTTTTTGAAAAATAGAATATTTTCTGAAAAATTCTGCGAACTTTTTGATCCCCCCTCATATGTCATACGACTCAAAATCGTCTTCTTTTTCATCATACACATCTTGAAGGGCTTTGCTAAATTTGTATTTTAGTGAAAGGTCTTTTCCTTCCTGTATGTCTCATTCTGTCTCTTGCTTACTGAGATATCACTAACAACTAACCTATGCTGTGGGGTACATTCTTCCCCGGGGTATGCCTTGGTATTTTACACCATCTGCCTGTCCCGCTGCCTAACTCGTAAGAAGTCAATCTGGCTTATGTGCTCTCCTGATTTTTAGGTGTTTAGGTGGTTGGCAGGTTTCTGGAAGTTAGTGTTGCAAATAGTCAGTGTACTTGCATTACAAAATTCTAGAAGTCTCACTCCTTCTTCATTTCTTGAGCCATAACCGTGCCACCATGTACCCCAGTGTATCCATCCTGGAGCTGACCAACATGACCATTGAAGTCCCCTGCTAGCATAATGATTTCTCCGTCCTCTGTCATTGCGGCTGTTTGTAAAAGTTGCTCGTAAAAGCAGTCTTTCTCTTCTTTACCTAGGCCTGCCTGGGGAGCATAGGCAGAGATGATTGTCAGTAGTCTCCTACCTACAGCTAATCTAAGCTTAATTATTCTATTATTAACTCGAACTACCTCTATTGTCTTATCGATCCATCTCTCAGCCAGGAAAATGCCTACTCATCCTTACCTACCCAGAAAAGCTTATAACTAAGATGTTTGCCTGCGATTAGTCTCGCAGAGGCACCTCTCCATCTCTGCCCTTGCATGCAGCACACATCTACTTGCCTTCTCTCCAGCATCTCCGCTATTTCACCAGATCTACCTGTGAGAGTGCCAACATTAAGTGTTGCAACTCTGAGATGCGACGTCTTCATATTCTTGTTCCTTTCCTGTAGTGTGATTGCTTGAAGACGCTCGGTGGGTTTTCGCACATGGCCTCACCAGCCACCCCACTACCGTGCGCAGCCCTAACATGGTTAGTGTTGTTGCTGTTGATGCAGTTGTTGCAATTCTCATTTGTTGTGCTCATAGTTTTTGGCAGTAGTATATACACTGGTTGGATGCCTTTCCTAACACCAGCACCACTTTACAACATGGACTGGGTGCTTTTGTTTGTGCCACCAGCACTAGAGACAATGTCTTACTGGACTCATGGGCCCTCTCTACCTTTCCATTTTACAGCATGATCATAACAATAATAATAACACTATTAATAATTATTAATTAATTCTATTGTGCAATGCCTGTGCATGAAGAATATTTTTAAAGTGAGGAAAGACTGTGCACAGAGCCAATCCCACACTCTGAGTGACAGTAGCTATAACCCGAAAAGAAGAAAAGATCAACATCATCGGTAACTACTGAGCCGCAGGTTTTATGTCGGAGTTATCTCAGTTTCCTGAGATGCCTTCTCCTAGAAGAATGCCCTGACAAGAGCTAGGGGTCCTTCACTCCCAGTGGTTTAACTGCGCGACTGGATATCCAGCCTGATTATTTCTATGTCCCCATGCATAAAAAAAAAAAATCACTTACTTATATACACACACACACACACACACTCACCAACACTCATGCATACAAACACACACACACACATATATTGCCATCATTACTGATACAAGATCATGTCAACTGTTGACTTTCGAAAGAGTTTGTATAATTGAAGCCGTGTGTTACTGTGCAGTATTATTATAATAATTGTTTTACAGCATAGAGCTATGGCCCTCCACGCTCCGGGTTCAAATCCCACCTTGGTCAACCCTGTTCTTCATCCCCACGGAGTCGACAAAGCAAGGCACCAGCAATGCGCTGGGACAATTGCTGCTCCGTGCCAGCAGCAGAATATATATATATATATATAATGAAGGCAAATGGCTTAGTGGTTAGAGCATTGGGCTTGCAATTGAAAGGTTGTGAGTTCAATTCTTAGACCGGGTGATGTTGTTTCCCTGAGCAAGACACTTCATTTCACATTGCTCCAGTTTACTCAGCTGTATAAATGAGGTGATAGGACTGGGGACCCTATCATTCCACTGCAAAGTAGTCGTCGAGGTGCCACGACAAAAAAGCACCCAGCCCACACTGTAAAGTGGACCTGTAGGCGCCACGGAAAAAAAGCACCCAGCACTCACTGTAAATGAGGTTGGTGTTAGGAGGGGCATCCAGCTGTAGAAATCAAGCCAGAATCAGTTCCCATCCCACCCTTGCAAGCAGGGAAAAGCGGATGTAAAATGATGTTATATATATATATGTTGTCCCCAAAAAATGTATACACACTTTGATTACCTGTACAGACAATATTTATTAGAATGCTGTTAAAATGTGTATACATTTTGGGGGGGGGGGGGGGGGGGCAACCCTTTATATATACTAGCAGAAAAACCACCATTCGGGTGGTTTTCTGCTTGCATGTGTAGTGTGTATATTGATATTATATGCATGTAGATATGATACATCAAATGAAATCGTAATTGACAAAATACACAGAAATTTAACGAAGACTGTGTTACACTCTCTTATGTAATCAGTACGTAATCCATGATACATTAAAAAAAGACAATATATATCTGCTAGCATGTGTAGTGTGTATATTGATATTATACGCAAGTATATATACATGTAGATATGATCAAATATAATCGTAATTGACAATATACACAGAAATTGAACGAAGGCTGTGTTACACTGTCTTATGTAATCAGTAGCGTAATCCATGATACATTAAAAAAAGACGATATTATATATAAACTGCATTAGGTGGAAATTAGTGACAGAAATATATGAATATTTATTTAAACGATCACTAACCGGAAGTGTTGACATTTGAAAATTTTAAAGAAGTGATTCTTTAAATAAGTAATAAAATATCAACACTTCTGGTTAGTGACCATTTAAATAAATATTCATATATTTCTGTCACTAATTTCCACCTAATGCAGTTTATATATAATATCGTCTTTTTTTAATGTATCATGGATTACACTAGTGATTACATAAGACAGTTGACCAGGTGATGTGTTGTTTCCTTGAGCAAGACACTTTATTTCACATTGCTCCAGTTTACTCAGCTGTAGAAATGAGATGATAGGGACTGGGGTCTATATCATTCCACTGTAGAGTGGTCGTGGAGGTGCCACGGCAAAAAAGCACCCAGCCCACACTGTAAAATGGACGTGTAGGCGCCACGGAAAAAAAGCACCCAGTAAATGAGGTTGGTGTTAGGAAGGGCATTCAGCTGTAGAAATCAAGCCAGAATCAGTTCCCGTCCCACCCTTGCAAGCAGGGAAAAGCGGCCGTAAAATGAATGAATGAACAGCCACAAAATTTAGTAGATAAATTATGTAATATTCATTCATTATTTATTCAAAGTAATCCAACTTATTTTACTAAGGGGATAAAAAATTATAAACTGTATGCAGTCCCGCACTTCTTACTTTATTATAGTTTAGATATATACAAGGTTTGACATCAGGAATGGCATCCAGCCATTCTGCTACAAAATCTCATTCAATCCAGGCCAGCCATGAAACTAATAATGATAATAATATTTATTTATTATGGTAAATATATCTTTATAGCCCTAGGATCATAATCTTGGTTTCTGTCTATTTTATACAAGACTAGCAGAGGTACCTGGCAATGCTCAGGTATTAAATAGCATTTATGTTAATACTTCAGTGCTTCTTCGCAAACTATACTTGTACAAAATCATTTTTTTTTCTACTCAATATGTGCCAATTCTGAGTGTTCAAATTCATTTGTAGAACATACATAGTCCATGTGCCAATTTTGGTGAAAATCGGTTGCGAACTCCAGAAGTTAGATGCTCAGATCAAGAGTGTGTTGTTAGTCCTCTAAGGAACTGAAAGCATATGATATATATATATATATATATACAAAGTGTTAAAACGATCAAATTTTAGTTTAGAACATTTATTTGCTGACAATTGTTTCTTCCAGAGGGAAGTCTGGAATCATCGGAGCATAGGGAATGTCGAAACATGTGACTAAAATCCTAGTCATTTAGAACATTTAGGGTACATAATTGTTGTTAGTGTTATGCCTATGACACTAACAACAATTATGTACCCTAAATGTTCTAAATGACTAGGATTTTAGTCACGTTTCGACATTCCCTATGCTCCGATGATTCCAGACTTCCCTCTGGAAGAAACAATTGTCAGCAAATAAATGTTCTAAACTAAAATTTGATCGTTTTAACACTTTGCATTGAGCCTTTTGTCATACCGGTAACCGGCTAGTACTTAGTACTACCCTCCATATTTATAGTTGTATTATATATATATAACGCAGGAAGTGTGGTAAGGGACCACATGGACCATAACGCACCGTCGAAACGGTTTGAGCTCTGCCGTCGGGGTTAAACTTTTTCCTATATATATATATATTATAAGATCAGATTAAAGTTTAAGCAAAGAATCGCTGCTTTCACCCTTAACAGGATCTTCTGAAACTAAAAAAATCAATCTGTGGACGCAGAAGTAAATATTTCGAAAAACGTTGCAACCGAATGAAAACAGGAAGACAATACTTTGGTTCATGAAGACGTTCCTTGGCAATGAACGGAAAAAAGCGAAGATAATACGTCATTATGTGGAGTGATGAGAACAATTACACGCAAAGACAAAACCACCTTTATGGTATAAATGAAGTCGTAGACTAATATTCTATTTAGAATAGCCCGATGATTCTTGGCTCCGGAGTATAAAAATAATGTAAATAAAGTTGTTAAATGGACATGACAGAGGTTATTAAAATAGTACATATATACACATACATATACGTGTATACACACACCATGCATATATATATATATATATATATATATATATATATATATATATATATGTGTGTGTGTGTGGACATTGTAACTTCCCCGAACACACACAGTCACAGTACATCTTGTGTGAAAGAGAAAGTGACGTATGGTTGAAGAAGAGGGAGAGTTAAACTTTGTAAAGAATAAATAAATGAAAGTTAAAGTTATCTAATGCTGCTATCATTTTCTCCCCTCCCCAACCCCTTCACTCTCTTTCTTTCTCATACCCTCTCTCTCTTTTTCTCTACAGAATGGAGAACAATCAAGAACGCGCAGATCTCTCTCTCTCTGTCTTTATATATATATATAAATGAAAGGTATAGAAAGTATTGTAGCAAGAAGCCAACAGTATTCCATAATATGTATGTGTGTGTGTGTGTAAACCAGCATTCGTCGCCATTCTCTCTATCTGAATATCCTGTACCTCTCTCTGTATAATGGTATATCTCACTCTCTCTCTACTTCTCCCTCTCTCTCTTTAGATGTATATGTCTGTGTGTGTGTGTGTGTGTGTGTGTAGTTTTCATACAACCAACCAATATTTATCTAGGGGCCACATTAGACAAAAACTTGAAAATTTTATGACTCCAAAACACTCCTGGGACCATAACGCATGTTTGTTCCAAATTTGAAGCAAATTGGTTGTAAACTGTAGAAGTTTTAACTGTGGGTATGAACATACAACACACATCCTCAGTTTTATATATATAGATAAGTAAAGTGACTTGTTCAAGGTCCCAGCCTAGTATCCTGTATGTTTGAAATTCTCCTTAGGTAATCTATCTTTCTATAATAAATGTAGAACTGTATTTCTTGTCTTCTTTGTGTTTTCCAGGTTAGATGGAGATGGTTTAGACCTGCTTGAGAAATTTCTAGTGGTAAGTGTTCCTTTATATATACTTTATATATATATATATCTCATTCATTTTCATTTCATTTTTACGTCCGCTTTTTCCATGCTTGCAAGGATGGGACAGGAACTCATGCTGGCTTGATTTCTACAGCTGAATGCCCTTCCTAACACCAACCTCATTTACAGTGAGTGCTGGGTGCTTTTTTGCCATGGCACCTCCACGACCACTTTGCAGTGAAATGATATGGACCCCAGTCCCTATCATCTCATTTCTACAGCTGAGTAAACTGGAGCAATGTGAAATAAAGTTTCTTGCTCAAAGAAACAACACATCACCCGGTCTGAGAATTGAACTCACAACCTTTCAATTGCAAGGCCAATGCTCTAACCACATATATATTAAAATAACAAATTAAAGTTTTAGCAAAGAATCGCTGCTTTCACCCTTAACGGGATCTTCTGAAACTAAAAAAAATCAATCCGTGAACAGATTGATTTTTTTTTTTTAGGGTGAAAGCAGCGATTCTTTGCTTAAACTTTAATCTGTTATTTTAATAAATATTTGCTTTAGGGTTCTTATATATTTGAAATATATTTATCCTTATCCTACCGTCCCACCCTTGCAAGCAGGGAAAAAAGCGGACTTAAAACGAAATGATGATGATGATGATTATCGAACCCTCTTTGGATTTTAGTCTTCACATTTATTATTATTACTATATATATATATATATATATATATATATGTATATACACACTTGTGTATGTGCATACATATGTGTGTGTGTATATATATATGCGGGTGTATGGAAGCCGCGGAGTGGGGAGACCCAAGAAGACCTGAGCAATGACACACGACCGTGACCTCTGGCGTCACGCAGTAATACAGAAGACCCGACCCCCCCACAGGAACAAGCCGAAGCTGAAGCATATAGATAATATGGCCCCACATCCTCCCACTGCAAAGTGGTCGTGGAGGTGCCACGGCAAAAAAGCACCCAGCCCACACTGTAAAGTGGACATGTAGGCGCCACGAAAAAGCACCCAGCACTCACTGTAAATGAGGTTGGTGTTAGGAAGGTCATCCAGCTGTAGAAATCAAGCCAGAATCAGTTCCTGTATGAGCAAGACAAGGTCAGCCGACCAGACACTGCTCACAACAGGACAACCCGTCTAACCCATGCTAGCATGGAAGAACGGACGTAAAACGATGATGATGATGATGTATATATATATATATAGAGAGAGAGTGAGAGCAAACAATATGTAGGAAAATGTGGTACTAATTTTAGTGATCTCCCTTAATTATGTATATTTTCCTACATATTGTTTGCTGTATATCTGTACAAAATGGTGGGTTTCTCAAAAGATATGTGCCACTCTCTCCTCTCTGTAGCAAACAAGCTCTGCTTTCACCCAAAATGGGATCATCTGAAACTTGTTTTATCAAGTCCTCTTTGTATTTTGGTCTTCGTATTTATTATTACTGTGTGTGTATTACTGCGCCAACATAGCGATATACAATACCGACATACACACACGTGTATGTAGGTATTGTATATTGTATATATGTATGTATATATGTGTGTGTGTATGTAGGTATTGTATATATATGTATATATATATATATGTGTGTTTTTTATATACTAAACCATTTAGTATATGTATTTACCATTTTAGTATGAAGCTAGGAAAAGAATGAGCGCAGCTGAAGCATTGAAGCATCCATTCTTTAGGTGTCTTGGTCCAAGTGTTCACAAGATCCCTGACAGTAAGTTATTGAGGCTTTTATTGAATAAACTCTACTATTTTATGTAGTTTTGTTTTATACCACTGTTTGTTTAGAATTAGCTACACCATATTGTCTAGCCCATGCTAGTTTGGAAAAATTGACGTTAAACGGTGATGATGATAACTTTGTGAGTCTTATGAGGCGGCTAAAAGGGATCATTGATCCAAGGAAGGACATCTGGCTGTAAAACAGGGCCTGAAATAGGAGTCTGTGATGAATATGAAGTCTGTCTTGAGACCTTTAGCAAGGTATTGACAAGATCTGTCCTTATTCGCTTACTGAGTGAGGCGGAACTCATCAAATCAAACCAAGGAAACAATGTTTCTGTTATTCTTTCTATTGCTGTTACTATCTACTGATCACAACTCCTGGCAGAAAGAGCAACTCTCAAATCAGACCAAGAAAACAATGTTTCCACTGATCTTTCCATTGCTGATACTATCTACTGGTCACAACTCCTGAAATAAAGGACATAATGCATCGTCCAGTCCAGGAATTGAACTCACAACCTCATGATTAGCAAGGAAAGTGGCCTTAAAATGCTTGTTGTATGTTGTTCTGTATATTATATTACATTATGTGTATCCAGTTTAGAATATATACACTGGTGTGTTTATTGCAAGAGGTGACTAAAAGAGCTTCTGTAAGGTATGGTATTTGGCTGTAAAACATTGCCACAAAAACGACCCTATGATGAAGCCTGCATGGTTAACCCAACTTTAGCAAGGAAAACAGCCTTCACCTTTTCATTACCCTATTTCTAATGAAAGCCAGTTTATTATTTTGAAAATAATGAAGAATTTGGAAAGATTTAATAAAATAACTTTCTCATTATTTAGCTGGTTTTTGTAACATAGGTTATCAAAGGTTCTTACATAAAATTATGCTGGAATGTTTTTAAATAAATATAATATATATTCCACACTGTAAATGTGGTTGGTGTTAGGAAGGGCATCCAGCCGTAGAAAGCCTGCCAGATAGTCCTATACGAGCGAGACACTGTCACCCGACCAACCTTGCCTCAAGTGGCACAACTCCAGTCTAACCCATGCTAGCATGGAAGATGGACATTAAACGATGACGATGATGATGATAAACATTATAAAATAAACAGCTTAGATTGTAGAACCAGGGGTGATTTCATGTAGTTTTTTATCAAATGGGTTAAAATGTTTGTTGTTGTTTTGAATCACAATTAATAAGCAACAGTGTTGTTGGGTATTACAGGTTTCCAATGCATCACTAATTGATTTACTACATTTCTGACAATGAAAGTATCAAGGGAGTCTTTGTAACTTGATGCAGAATAAATATTGCGAGGGATTTTGTTTTCCTTTCTCTCTAACTAGTGCTAATATCCTTTGCCAATATACAACAGTGAAAGGGTATTCACACAGATATAGCAGAGAGCAGTAGCTCAGAGTAAAAACTGACTCAGACCATGAAAGCCCATTTAAACCATGGAAAATAAGCATAAAAAGGATGAAAAAGTTAATTGTTACTAAACAAATCCCTCCAGCTTTTCAGTTATTTTCAATATAGTTTGAAAATTA
The DNA here is from genome assembly GCA_964016885.1 of Eledone cirrhosa. Classification (NCBI taxonomy): domain Eukaryota; kingdom Metazoa; phylum Mollusca; class Cephalopoda; order Octopoda; family Eledonidae; genus Eledone; species Eledone cirrhosa. Next base: position 234,263 of record OZ024751.1, read on the forward strand.
TAGGCATTCCCTTTCATTAGAAATATGGTAATGAAAGAGTTAATAAAACTGATTTAAAAAAAAAAAATTACTCTCATCATCATTAACCCTCTAGCATTTAAACCGGCTGTAGCCGCCCAGAATTCTCTCACCACATTCTATTCAAACTGGCTATAACCAGTTGCTCATACTTATGTTACGGTATTGTTCTCAAAATAAATATCAAAATCTCATAGGTTTGATATTATGTGAGGTAAAGCCTTTACCGTGAAAATACAAAAGTAAATATAGAGTACCCTCTCTCTCTTTATATATATATATTACTCTCATCATCATTAACCACTCTCTCTCTCTACTTTTAGCTACGTCAATATTTGCAGTTCCGGGTATAGTTCTACATCGAGATCCTGGTATCCGTTCTTCCTCAGTGGCAACTTCAGGTAAATAATGAATTGTCCTCAAATAAGTTATATTTCATGGTAATTATCCTGCTAATTAAGGTCAGAGAAAGACATGTAGTGTGATGTAGGAAATACCTGGATGTTAAGTTCTTTCCAAAGTTCTATTTCTCATGAAGGGCACTTAGATTTTAAGTCCATTTTTATGGACAAGATTTTTAAAAGATTATTATTTGCGGTAAAAATACAATAGTAAATATAAAGTAATGTAAATGTTAAAGGAAACACAAGCTGTGTATTTTATTAGGAATATGATGGAATATATTCTCTAAAAGCAGGTAGTAAAGCTGCAAAAATATTTAGGATTAGGAAATTCTTGTCTCTAATTTTTCCAATTCATTATTTCATGGGCGGTGGATTGGCAGTATCGGTAGAGGGTCGGACGCCATGCTTTACAGCATAGTTACGGCCCTTTAAGGTCTGCGTTCAAATCCTGCCGAGGTTAACTTTGCCTTTCATCCTTATGGGGTCGATAAAATAAAGTACCAGTAATGAACTGGGTAATTGCTGGCCTTGTGCCAAAAGTAGAAACAATTATTTCATGGTTTCAGCCTGATAAGATATTCTTTCCATTCCAGGGAACCGAAGACGTCAGAGTATGCTCTTTTGAAAATTTGCTGACAACACTGCTACAAACTGTGATTAATTAACCTTTTTTTTTTTTTTTTTTTGGGTTAGTAACCAAAGATTGACTTAGTCAACTTGTACTGTACTTAGTAAAAAAGAAAAGAAAAAAAAACAGTTTTGTGACCACAGATATGAAGCAAAAAAACAACAACCAGTGAAAGCAAGGCAGAGCATATCCATTATATTTCAACCATGATACTACTACTACTACTACTACTGTGCCAATCACCAACCTTTGGGCCTCTCTCTTTCTCTCTATATATATATATATATATATATATTTCTCTCTGTTTCTCTCTTTCTACCTCTCTCTCCCACTTCATGGGTACACTATATTCTGGATTTGATCTCCAACTACTGCCACACTTAAATACTTAAGCTCACATCACTGAACATTGTGTTGGGTTGGACCGTTCACTATCTGTGGAGAGAAGGTGGTGTTTTCACTAACTGTAGAGGGCAGTGCAGGGTGATACGTTCACTGGAGGTTGATATGTTCACTAATCTGTAGAGGACAGGGTAAGGTGAGGAGGTGACGGTGTGTTCACTATGGAGGGAGGAGGTGTGATGGTGTTCACTATAGGGGGGAGGTGTGATGGTGTTCGCTATAGGGGGGAGGAGGTGTGATGGTGTTCGCTATAGGGGGAGGAGGTGTGATGGTGTTCACTATGGAGGTAGGGGGTATGTTCACTGAGTGAGACTGTTCACTATCTTTAGACAGTGTGGCAGGGTGATGAGCTGATGGTGTGATCATTATCTGTGGAGGGACAACGGGGCAGGGTGAGGGGATGTGTTCACCGTCTATGGAGGGGTGTTCACTGTCTGTGGGAGGGTGAAAGGGTCATGATGTGTTCACCGTCTGTGAGAGGGTGAAAGGGTCACGATGTGTTCACCGTCTGTGGAAGAGTGAGGGGGTGATAATGTGTTCACTGTCTGTGGGAAGGTGATGATGTGTCCACCATCTGTGGCGGGGTGATGTGTTCACCATCTGTAGGGAGTAAACCAAATTTTTTTTTTTTATTTATGTATTTATTTGTCATTTCTCTCAAAAATATTACATATTAAAATAGCTCTCTGTTAAAAACTGAGAACAATAACAACAACGACTAATGTCATGTTTAAATGTACGGTGTGCTGCGGAGAATGTGACATCAAAAGGAAATAATCTGCTGATGGTATTATTTAGGTCTGTAGAACACTTTCAGTTCCATTTCTTCTTCTTGTCACATGTCAACTTCTAGCTGAATGTCAAATGCAAAGCAAAAACAAAAGATAGAGAAAAAAATGTTAAAATTTACATTTAATTCAGTTCCTTCCTTTAAAGAAGATTATTATTGTTTCTTCCATCTTTAAAATAGTATTTAGAATTTATATATTCCTCATTGCCATTAATGGCAGTTGCAGTAGAGCATCAGACACCATACTTTGCAGCATAGAGTTATGGCTCTTTACGTTCTAATTTCAAATCCCGCCGCGGTTAGCTTACAGGGTCGATAAAATAAAGCACCAGTAATGCACTGGGGTAATTGCTGGCCTTGTGCCAAAAGTAGAAACAATTGTTGTCTAGAAACTTCTCATATCCATAGAATGGTGTGTAGTGTTTAGAAAGTTGTCACTGCCATAATGGACATGTCATTTAATTATAGGATTTATATGTAACTATAATAAACAGGTTGCTCAAAATATTTTTAGATCTCCTTGGAACTCCTTCCAGCTGTCATTTCTGTGTTCTTAAATGGTCCAAACTTGTCATTTATGCATTCAGCTAGGCCAGTTTATAGTTATACATTGATGTGACTATTTTCATAGAAACATGTGATAGTTAGTTTCACTAAGGTTCTGGGGTTGCATTAAAATCTGAATATTATGAAATGTGGTGTGTTTTACCTGAAAATTCAGACCTGTCTGGTCTAAAGTTGACATTGTTCTTAGTAAGAAACCTGACATGATCCTTGGTCACAAAACCGAGTTACTCCTTAATGATGATGGTAACATGGTATGGTCCTTGATGACTAGATCCGATGCATTCCTAGCTGACAAAAAGGTTGACATGGTCTTTGGGGATGAAAACTGATGCATTCCTGGCTGGCAAAAGTTGATATGGTCTTTGCTGATAGAAGCTGGCACATCCCTTGGTGGCAAAAGTTGACATGGTCCTTAATGGTGGAATCTATTGCATTCCTGGATAACAAAAGTTGACATGGTATAGTCCTTGGTGACGCTGACATTGAAGTATGTTCTTCTGTGATGGAGACATTAACATTAGAATGGTGTTTCATTGCTGTTACTGGGTTTCACTGTGAAAAGACCAACACCAGATCACTGTCAGAAAATCAACACCTGAGCCACTGTCATGATCAACACCTGAATCAATGTCAGATGACCAACACCTGAGCCACTGTCAGAGAATCAACACCAGAACATTGTGCTAAAGCAGGGGTGGAGAACTGTTTCAATTTAAAAAGGCCATTTTTAACTTAAGAAATAGAATTAAGACTATCAAAGCTGCATATTATTAGTAGCAAAAATAAATATAAGGAAACCTGAATTTAGCTAACTTTTTTTCTTACTGAATGTGATTTTTTGCTTTGAATCTTATTTGAAACTGCTTCAGTGTCCGAGTTATAAGTTGAGACTTCTATTTCAATACAAGATTACAGATTTAATACATTATAATAACAATTTTAGAGTGTGTAAAAGCCAAGATAGGCTAAAGAGACTCGTGTAGCTCCAGAGCTGCGTGTTTCCACCTCATCCTTGGATAAATTCTCTCTCTCTCTCTCTCTCAGAATTAAAGATAAACAATGAAGAATTTACACCACATGTACAACTATGCAATAATTCTCTAACCTCTCACTCCATTAACACACTGTATTAAGGGGAGGCTACTCTATTGGCAACATAAGGCACCTAGAGCATGCTGAAAGCTAAGAACATCAGACAAAATAGTTTGCAGCATGTAGTTGTGACCTTTTGCATTCTCAGTTCAAATTCCATTGAGGTCAGCTTTGCATTTCATCCTTCTAGGAGGATGTTTAATAAAATAAAGTACCAGTCGTGTACTGGAGTTGATAGATTTTCTCTCCCCATTCCCCCTGAAAAAAAATTGCTATCCTACTGTCTAAATTTGAAATAATTGTTCTTTGATTTTTCAATTAAACCTACATCATCATCATCATCATAATATGCACGCACACACACATGCAAAAGCCTACACACAAATTATTTGTAACTGGAACTAAATATGGTCTTTATGTAGCAGAACCTATTATTATTATTATGAGGTTTGGCAGTATTGGTAGAACATCAGACACCATGCTTTGCAGCATAGAGTTATGGCCATTTACGTTCTGAGTTCAAATCTCGCCAAGGTTAACTTTGCCTTTCATCCTTACGGGTCGATAAAATAGAGTACCAGTAATGTACTGGGGTTGATTTAATCAAACTTTCACCTCCCCCAAAAATTGCTGGTCTTGTGTCTAAAGTAGAAACAATTATTTTCGGGCAGTGGATTGGTAGTAATCAATTGTGTCAGATAACATGAACAGTCATATGTTGAGACCGAAGGGACCACTAATCATGGGAGTACTCGATGGGGAGATGCTTGGCGCCATCGACAGAATTTTACATATTTCTATATCTATATACACACACACACACCACCCAGCAGTATTCTCTCTCTCACTGCTAAATAATCCATATCTAATATCTTCATATCTCTCTTTCTCAATGCCTCTCCTAAACGGAACAGTTGTTGTTTTATTTTTCAGTAATCCTCCTGTCACTTCCCCTCACCTCTCTCTCTAACTGAAACCTTCTCTCACTTCTTCTCCTTCTCCCCAACTGAAAGATTCTTTTTCTTTCCAATTATATTTACAATAGATATAGCAAATACAAAGTGTGACTTGTCTCTTTCTTTGCCAGAGTTGATCTTCTGGATGTCATGGATGATGTTGTTGTTGTTACACAGACCTTCCTCCTCTTCCCTCTCTCATATTTCCACCAAACCATTATTCTTTATGAGAGAAACTTTTGTTTCAGAAAAACAACCACCACCACCACTACCACCATGGCCACCACCCATGTTAACAAACATGGGGTTATTCTTCACTGTATGTTGGACATATCTATTAAAATACTCATTCTCACTCACAAACCATTATCATTTTAATAATAATAGTATTAGCAGTAGTAGTAGTAATAATACAAATGTTTTAAGTCCCTTTTCTTCGCTAAATCGGAGATGTTACTCTAGCAGGCCCCATGACAAGCATTATACAGATCATGGGGTTGTCTTTGAAGAAATGGTTTGCAGCCAAAGGTGCCAACCCTTTTAGTTTCCTTGTAAGACATGCATGGATGCATTGTACCTATTGTAAATAATAATAATAATTTCTTGGGTTTTTCCTGAGATATTTTTTTGTTAAAGAAATGAATTAGTTGATCGATCCCTGGAAACTTGTCGGTTACCATGGTGGAGTTTGATCTCAGAAGTATGAGGGGGAGGGGTGGAGCACTGAAATAGATGTGGGGAATTATTTTTGTTGCTCTACTGATTGTCACTTATCCACCATCAACAATATACCATGACTAAAGACTAAATTATTGTCATATATCATAAATACCTCTCTCTCTCTCTCCATGTAGCCCAGTGTGAGTGACAGCATTGGGAGGGATGGCTGTGTTGCATGGTAGTGTGATGACAGCTGTTACACTGTACTGTGAGGGATTGCTGTGTTACACTAGTGTGTGACTGGTATATGTTACACTACAGTGTGGGTGACAGCTGCGTCACTGTGATGGAAGGCTGTCACACTACTTGAGTGACTGCTGTGTCACATTCCACTGAGTGGTAACTGTCACACTGCACTGGGAGTGATGGCTATGTTGCACGGTAGTGTGACTGACGGCTGTGGCACACTACTGTGAGTGACTGCTGTGTCACACTGCACCTTTTAAACCATCTTACAGTTGCAAAAGTTTAAACCAATTAGTAATTTGATGGTTTTTCTCTCCTTAATTATCTAATTAGTATCAATTAGAAAAGTAAGATCTATAGTAGTTGATGTCACATTATGCTGTGACTATCAAAATTACTTATCCATTTATATGGAAATATATTTCTTCTCTTCTCAAAACTATTTTCCTTTTTTTTTTTAAAAAACCTTTTGGGTTCCAACATACCTCCATCTCTGGTTCTATGAAACAAAACTACCCATTTTAAAGGGTTCCTATTTAAAATAAAATTTTCCAACATAATAACCTTTTTGTTAAGTTCTGTTACAAATGCCATCTCAATTATGAAATAGTTAATAAATTTTAGTAAACCCCTCCAAACTCTTCATTGATTAATTGAAATATAATATATTTCATTAGAAATATGATCACAAAAGAGGTTTTTTAAAATAATGTTTAAAAAAAGATTCTTTGTCTTAGCCCTTTAGCATTTACATTACTCTATATCTACTATTATATTTTCACAGTAAAGGCTTTACCTCACATATCGAATCTATGAGATTTTTATATTATTTATTTTGAGAACAATACCTTAATGTCGGTATGAACAGAAAGTGGTGAGAGAATTATAGCCGGTTGAAATGCTAAAGGGTTAAATGTAAAACTTTTGAAATGGAGGTGTTTTCTTTATGTTGAACTTCAGTTTCATCAAATGTAATGAGAATTGTTTGTTTTAGTAGATGTAAATATGGTATGGTATGGTCCCGTAACTCCTGATGGGGTCATAGGGACCCTGTATTAGCAGCCAGCATTTCTTGGGCATTTTAAGCCTGGCAGAGCCCAACCCTTTCAAGGCCTAGATGTAAATATGATGAGAAAACAATGATGATTTCCCCTCTTTAATTAATGACACCCACACAGGCTGTGTAGAGGCTCATTCAGTGTTTGCAGGTGTGATGATGAAATTTAAATCTTCATCTTAACTCTGATCCAACAAACTGATGATCGAGGGTTTAACACCAACACCACCACCACCACTACCTTGGGTCTCTATTGCAAATATTGAGGTCAGATCTCTGGTTTGGAGGTTTACTTCCCTCTCCCATCAGTCATGAAAGCCCTATAAAGGGACATGGGTACTAATCTAACCTCTCTGATTAAATTAGAAACAATTTTTTTTAAATTTTATATATATATATATATATCCAGCCAGATCAGTTGGAGACAGTTGCTTCTGACAGGACCCACTGGAAGGAGTGGTTGAGGACTCTGCCTCCACACGACCCTCTCAGAAATAAGTGGGCAAAGAAAAGAAGAGATATATATATCATGTTTAATATAGAAATGGTTTCTACTGGACAAGAACTGTTCCATTCAAATGATTTCTTTTGAATGAAACAGTTCAAGTCTTGTAGAAGCCATTTCTATATCAAACATGTTTACACTCTACTAATGTATTGAGTACTTTACTAACTGTGGTTACCACCCATTGAACTCGGAACTCACACACATACACATATATATATATACACACATAAGTGTGTGTGTGTATGCATCCATATTTAGGGAGGAATTGGAGGTGTTGATGCTCTCTTCAGATTTTACGTTGTTCCATCGATTACACTCTACTAATGTATTGAGTGCCTTACTGTGATTACCCCCGATTGAACCCATATATATATATGTAGTTGACAGCTGAGAGAAAAGACTACTCAATACTATTTATCACAGGGTCATCAGACAAGAAATAGGTAGTAACATAACCACTACCATGCTAGGCAATATATCGATCTTCCACGATCAATTGACCCTCTGAAACGATTGTAAAACAATGAACTAATTATCTACCTATCTCTGACTTCTATTTTGTTTTCATTGTTCTATACACACACCCATGGGAACTTCTATACGCAGATGATCTAACGCTCATAGCTGAATCTATGGCTGAACTAGAGAAGAAATTCCAAACATGGAAGTATGGCCTAGAATCAAAAAGCCTTAAAGTTAACTTGTCTAAGACTAAAGTTCTAGTATGTATAAAGGAAAATAAGGCACAGGTGCCCTCTGGGAAATGGCCATACTTAGTGTGTAGATAGAAATTCTATTCCATGCCCCAAATGCAAACTATGGGTACATAAAAGATGTAGTTGGATCTCAGGTAAACTATCTAAGAATGTAGATTTTATATGTGGTCAATGCTCAGGTGCAATAAGTAGCGAGTGCCCACAGGATACTAGCTCCTTCTATTGCCCAGATGGTTCTATAGAAATAGCAGACACTTTCCGTTACCTGGGTGATGAAATCAGCAGTGGTGGAGGGTGTTCTGAAAGTACAGTAGCCAGAGTTAGAATGGGATGGAAAAAGTTCAGAGAGCTTATACCGCTGTTGACCACAAAAGGTTTCTCTCTAAAAATGAAAGGCAGATTGTATTATGCTTGTATACGAACAGCAATGTTATATGGGCATTCATTGTGTGCAAATTGGAAAGGAATGAAGCATGCATGCTCCGTTGGATGTGTAATAGTAATATACACGAATGGCAAAACATAAACGAACTGAGAAATTAGGAATAAGAGGGATCAAATGTTGTGTGCTGGAGAGGAGATTGCGTTGGTATGGACATGTCATGCATATGAAGGACGACAGCTGTATAAAAAAAGTGCAGAGCGATCAAAATTGATGGTAACTACGGAGTGGGTAGACCAAGAAAAACCTGGGACAAGGTGATAAGAACTGAACTTGCTCACTAACACTTCTCACAGACAATGTCACTGGATCGAGATCTTTGGCGCTATGTAGTTATACAGAAGACTTCTCTTGCATACAAGCTTAAACCTACAGTCACTAGGCACCTCTTAACCCAATATACACCCCACACACCCTACTCCATCCTCCCATTTCCCTCCACTGTAAAGTGGTCATGTAGGAGACAACAAAAAGCACCCAATCCACACTGTAAAGCGGTCGTGTAGGAGACACGGTAAAAAGGCTCACAGACCACACTGTAAATGTGGTTGGTGTTGGGTAGGGCATCCAGCCGTAGAAAACCTACCAGAAACAGTTCTATATGAGCGAGACAGTCTCCTGACCAATCTTGCCAAGTGGGACAAAACCGTCTAACCCATGCTAGCATGGAAGATGGACATTAAACGATGATGATATATATATATATATATATATATAAATAAAAGATTGGAGGCCATATTCAATTGATTGAGGTTTATTTGAAACTCTGTTATACATATTTCACCGAGGACTATCAGTTATGATAGCCTGAGCTCTTCAGACGGCAAAACCTAAAATAAACATTGAAAGTTCCTAAGAAACCTTTAAATTTGGAAAAATCCAATAATTTCCCCGAAAAAGATTTTCTTTTCATGATACAGGGGTCGGTTGAACGTGTTATGTTGTTTCTTCGATAACCGGTCCCTGTATCTATCTCTATATATATAGAGAGATAGATACAGGGGCTGGCTGTCGAAGAAACAACACAACACGTTCAACCAGCCCTTTGCAAGCAGGGAAAAGCGGACGTAAAATGATGATGAGATATATATATGTATGTATGTCAGGACTAAGAGGAATAATTGGGTAAATTTTTGTCTATTTTTTCTTCACACTTATTTAGCTCAGATTAATTATTTATTTAGTTAATTCCTTCTGGTAAATTTTGTCTGTTTTTTCTTCAAACTTAGAATTTTATATATATATACTGACCTTGCACACTTACATCTCTCTAACACAATGTTACTGGATTAAGATCTTTGGCGCCACACAATAATACAGAAGACCTGTCTTCCCTACATGCAAAGTTAAACCTACAGTCAGTAGGCCCCTCCTAACCAAATATACACCCCTACTCCATCCTCCCACTCCCACCAACACAACCCTTTCTCTGTAAAGTTATGTTGGTACCTCAACATCCAGTCTACACTAAAGAGGTTGTGTAGGTGTCACAACAAAAAGCATACAGTCCACACTGTAATGTGGCCGTGTAAGAAACATGGTAAAAAGGCTCCCAGCCCACACAGTAAATGTGGTTGGTGTTAGGAAGGGCATCCAGCCATAGAAAACCTGCCAGATACAGTCCTATACGAGCGAGACAGTCACCCGATCAATCTTGCCTCAAGTGGGACAATTCCTGTCTAACACATGCTAGCGTGGAAGATAGATATTAAACGATGATGATATCCTCCACAGCCCAGAGATAGGGCCGACAATTATTTCCGACCAGGGTTCATATATATATTTTTTAAAAGTATTTACCCTGTTAACATTTGTTTTAGATACCCCCCTCAATCGGCTAATACTTTTTTTGGTGAGGGGGGTTATTTTGTTGGTATTTTTTCTTTTGTTTTTCCCCATACCCCCAACTTTAAACCTCCACCCTCTCCATCATATTTAAAAAACATCATCTTGTTTGTTTGTTTTTCTTTTTGTGTTTTATCATTAACTGTTGAGGGGAGGGGAGAAGATATATATATATATATATATACACACCGCCACACTCCTCCATTTTCCAAGTGATAAGAAAACTGAAGCAAGGGAGGGGTGTGTGAATATCATCACCCTCTTCCCCCACTCCAAAATATTCCCTTCTTCCACACACACATACAGAAACTACCATTCACACTCTTCACTTGATAATAATAATTATTATATTATTATTGGAATACAATTGTTTTCAGAATGCACAAAAATTTATTTTCTCGTGTTTTTGCTATCTTTTTCACCCTGCATGAATATGTGTGTGTGTCTATATATATATACATATATGTGTGTGTGTGTATATATGTATAGTGTGTGTATTTATATACATACACACCCACACACAGATGTATACATGGAAGTTCAGACATTGTATATTTAAAATAAATCACACATTTAAGACAAAGGAGGAAGAAAAGTTAGTCCTGTCTGGGGATTGAACCCTCATCTTTCTCCAGGAAATATTTTAATTCCACTCGCAGTAGATTTTCATTCTCTTCCACCCCACCCCCTCATTTCTATTTATTTATTGATGTTTTTTGTTTTTCTTTTTAATTTTGATTGTGTATATATATATATTTATATATATGCACACAAACATGCATGTTTGTGTACATATATATACACACAGGCATTCATATATATATATATATACACATATGTGGTTGATGGCTGAGCGAAAAGAGTACTCAATACTTGAATAGTGAATTTTGTTACTCTGGAGTTTGTGATAAACAGGCAAAATTCCAGGGTAACAAGACTCACTATTAGCCTTAATAAAATGAAATATATATATATAATAAATATAACACATCAGTAGAACTTACTGTATCTCTCTGTTCCTATATATATATAAATGAGTATGTGTTGGTTGCTTACCGACACTTCGGTATGCAGGTTGGAGCACTCAATGAAATGCACAGGTGGGTCAGTCTACTCAGGAGTAATTTAAAAACAAGAAGTGTAAGTCAACAAGTTAAAAATAACTTTGTTTATTCATATTCGCTGCAATATATATTTCGGTAATAACCATTATTCAACAGCTATGACATCATCAGGCAGCTAAAACTTGAACAGGAAAACATTATGATGGAACAGAGTTTACCTTCTTAATTCGTTGATATGCCCAGATCCGAAGCATGGTGTTATTTACTCAAAATATTGGTGGCTTAATCAAAGAGCTGGTTTTATTTATATATATATATAATGTGTGTGCTTATATATATATATGTGTAAATATACATATATATATACACACACATAATGTGTATGCATGTATGTATGTGTGTAAATATACATAGGTGTATATATATATATATATATATGTGTAATGTGTGTGTGTGTATATACATATGCCACTGTATCATATCAGATCCATCATTTCCCAGCTACCTTCGTTGACTCCTCTCTTTAAATATGGGACACACTAGTTTGTCCTATCCTTCATAAAGGGTTACAAGTATAAATGACTCCTACTCATCTCTATCTCCCACTTTTTTTTCTTGTGTGATTTAAGCAAGCTTTTTGTTTCTTTTATTTCATTTTGTTATTAAATCTGATAAAACAATTTTTTTACTAGTTTATTTTTTATTCTTAGTTTTGTTGTTTTTTTTTTTGTATTTTCCTTCCTCCTCCCCCTCCATACATTTACTTCTAACAACAATTTCTTTTTATTTTCATAAATGTATAATAATGAAAATTATTGTATACAGTGCTTGGGCGCACTACAACTCACCAAAGGTGTATGGTTAGTACATAGGATAATGTAGAAATGTCAGGAAAGTGAAAAGTATGTGGCAGGTCTCTCTGACTTTGAGTGCTGAGAATATAAAGTTAATATCAAGAATGATGTGCTTATATATGGAGATGTTATAAAATAGGATGAAGACCCTTAAAAGATGGAAAAAGAAGTTGCCATCAGCCACTGAAGAATTGAACCGGCAACTTCTTTTTCTGACTTTCAACCCTTTAGCATTTAAACCGGTCGTATCCAGCCAGAATTATTCCACTTCTTTCTGTTCAAACCAACTGTAACCGGCCGCTCATACTGATGTTAAGGTATTGTTCTCAAAATCTCATAGAATCGATATTATGTGAGAAAACCCCTTACTGTGAAAATATAAAGAGTAAAGTGTTAAGAGTTCACTGGAGGAGTCGAAACACAACCAGTTTTTAAAGAACCCTAATTCCACAGTAGGCACAAAGTTTCAAATAGTATTTTAGATAAAATATATGAAAATTAGGTTATGTAATCCCCCGTACCCCTCCCCCTAATTAAATACCCTAATTTTCTATATTAATCATATAATCTCTAACACATATATACTAAATTGCTTATGGATATGAAACATTTGATCATATTCCACTGTAGAAACCTTGTTAAAACATTGAGATATAAGACAATTGGTAGGTAGGTACCCTCTCAACATGGTAAATAAACCACTTCATTGGCTGATATGCCTGCTACATACAAATGAGCTTCCATTTCGAGATCAATAGATGGAAAAACACATGACCACGAACATCAAAAGGCTTAATTGGCAATAAAATTAAAGAAGATGTAACAAACTTAAAGATAATCAAATTTTCTCCAGTAACAACTAAAGTGAAAGAATTTCCATTAGAAGTTGTTGATACTTTAAGGTCAGATCAAAAAATATCTGTACGAAATGTCCCTCGGTATTTAGACAGGGTTTGTTTCTGAGCAGCAAGATCACCTGGTAAAATCCATCATGCAAGGTGGTTAACACATGCAAACAGAATTCTTCGCTTATATATTTCGGAAAAAAATCCCCAAAATAATATGGATTAAATCTCACCCAAAGTTACATGAAGGAGCAAGTAATTTTTGGTATATGGCAGATCATAAAGAAGTTATTAAGAAATCGTTAAAAACTAATTCATTTTTTGCCCATTCGGAGAATATTTTACTGACATGCTGAATGATGGAAGAAGACAAATTGCGAGGTGTAGGGTGATCGCATACTTTCTAAAATTTGTTAATTTATTTCTCACACCAAAGTGAACACCAAGCAATATGTGGAATCAGAATATAAAATGGTTCTGCTAAGCTTTAAAAGATGTCCAAGAAATTGGGGATCAAAGAGGAAAAGATAGTGGATTGGTAGGAACAGTTCAGATGTCTTGTTTGGTTTCTTCTAGCTCTCGGTTCTTGGCTAGTAGACATCATAATCTCCCCCTCTCTTACATACACCCATAACTCTTCTTGGAGTTTTAGAGTATTAAATGGGCAGAGCCCATTTCCTCTCCAGATCTCGATTTCTTCCAGAGGAGGAGGGAAAAAGAGATATAGAGGAAGAATCGACCAGATTATTGGACTGGACTGGTACTTTTTCAGCGACTTTGGAAAGATCAATGGCAAAGTTGACCTTGATGGGATTTGAACTCGGAGAACTTGAATAAATACAACAAAGTATTTATCCAACTCTGCCAATTCACCACCTATAGACACCATGTATGCTTGTGTATACGTCACAGCTCCATTTTAAGTACAACATTTATGTTTTGAATTGAGAGTTTGCATGTCCAGTAGATAAGTAGTATTGTCATTGAAAAGGTGCAACTTATACACTATATAATGTATATATATATTAAAAATTTTAAGAAAACGAATGATAGAAAATTATTATTTATTCATACATCTCTACGAACGTTTCTACGTGGCTAGAGTATCACATCCATTTCCAGAGAAACTGGAGATTACCAGTTAACAATTATCTCCATTATGTGTACTTTATCTCAAATGTATCTTTTCAGGAAATATACAGAACAAAATAACAATTAATACCATAAGACAATACCAAGAAAATGAGACGATTCAAACAAGTTTATAAATTTATCTGTGCTTTTTTTTTTTTATACAGGAAACAGTATGTTATAACTAGGAATTGGTTACAGCAGGGGTTAAAGATTTTCTTTATAAAATTAGGGTAGTTTGTTCAGTTATTTATAAGAGAAAAATTTGAAAATATTTTGTAGATTTTCTCGTTGGTTAATGTCCTATGCAAGTATAGAAGAAATTGTATATATGGAGCTAAAAATATTCTCATATATATATATATATAGCAAATGTATATAATTACTTATTATTTTTCTAATCAGATTCTAAAAATAGAACCAGATTATTATTTATATATGAGAATATTTTTAGCTCCATATATACAATTTTTTCTATACTTACATAGGACATTAACTAACAAGAACATCTACTAAATATTTTCAAATGCTCTGCTACCTGAACCACCCTTAATCATCCAGTTTTTTTTGCTCCTGAAGAACAGAGGATGGTAAAATGCATCGAGCTTATCTCATCTTACCAATAGTGAAGTATTACACTAACTTCATTCAATGCACACTACACATACTAGCAGAAAAACCACCCTTCGGTGGTTTTTCTGCTAGTATGTGTAGTGTGCATATTGATATTATATGCATGTAGATATAGTACGTCAAATAAAATCGTAATTGAGAATATGCACAGAAATTGAAGAGAGACTGTGTTACAGTGTCTTCTGTGATCAGTAAAGTAATCCATGATACATTTAGAGCATTGGCCTTGCAATCAAAGGTTGTGAGTTCAATTCTCAGACCGGGTGATGTGTTGTTTCCTTGAGCAAGCCACTTTATTTCACATTGCTCCAGTTTACTCAGCTGTAGAAATGAAATGATAGGGACTGGGGTCCCTATCATTTCACTGCAAAGTGGTCGTGGAGGTGCCACGGCAAAAAAGCACCCAGCATTCACTGTAAATGAGGTTGGTGTTAGGAAGGGCATCCAGCTGTAGAAATCAAGCCAGAATCAGTTCCCGTCCCACTCTTGCAAGCAGGGAAAAGTGGACGTAAAATGATGATGATGATTTAAAAAAGATATAAACTGCATTACAGTGAAATGTTATGAAAACAAAAAAGGAGAAAATTAGCGACTAATATGAACCTTATATAACGATGCAAGTATATATAATTGTTTCTACTTTAGGCACAAGGCCAGCAATTACCCAGTACATTACTGGTACTTTATTTTATCGACCCCGTAAGGATGAAAGGCAAAGTTAACCTCGGCGGGATTTGAACTCAGACTGTAAAGTGATGTAACTATGCTAGAAAGCATGGCATCCAACCCTCTACCATTACTGCCAAGTAATAATATATAAGCGATGTGATATAGCGTCCATTATATTCAAACCGGAAATATTGACATTTGAAAATTTTAAAAGAAGTGAATCTTGAAATAAGCAATAATATTATGTGTATTTAATCAAGAATTACGAAATTTACTATATAAATTTTGTAATATTCATTCATTATTTATTCAAAGTAATCCAACTTATTTTACTAACAGGATAAAAAAATATATTCAGGACACAGTCCTGCACTCCTCCCTTTATTATCTCTCTCTATATAAAATTATTTGTCTCTCTGTCTGTCTGTTTCCTATGCAGCTTCAAACGGCTCGACAAAATCAAATCAAATTTTACAATGTAATAGTATTAGAACTCGGGAGTGTCAACATATAATTTTATTTTCATTTGGATGAAAACAATATAACATTTTATCTAAAATAATCTTTCTATAGTCAACTATAGTAAAGGACATTTTATACCACCACCACCACGACAATGTCACATTTTGTATATGAGTGTGTATGTGTCTGTGAGTGGGTGTGTTTGCGAGTTCATTACGTACGTTAGGCCTCAGAGAATTAAACACACACACACATCTGCACATACATATAGCCTTAGTAAGTTGCATACACATTATCTTCACACAGAGAATTAAACATACACAGATATACATATTTGATGACTGACAAGTAATAGGTGCGTGTGAATGTATATCTGTGTGTGTCTGTCTTAGTATGTGTGTGAAAGTGTAGGTGTGCATGAATGTATGTTTGTGTGTGTGAGTGTATGTGATAATTTTTATTTGGATTAAAACAATAGTAAACAACACAATGACTAGCCATCACATTTTGTCTATGAATGCGTATGTGCCTGTGAGTGTGTGTTTGTGCGTTCGTTAGGTACGTTATTAAATACACACACACATCTACACATACATATGTGACGACTGACAAAAAAAAAGGAGGTGATAAGCTATGTGTATGTCTGTATGTGTATATGAAAGTATGTGTGTGAATATGCAGCAACAATTTATTCATTTGGACACCATAAAAAAATGACACAATGAATATTGTTTACCCTAAGGGGCTTCAAGATTGACAGATTTTCATTTCTAAATTCTATTATTACAATTTTGATATTTTTAAAATAAAATATAGATATTTTGAAATAATTATGAGAAAAAAAAACATATCTTCATATATATTGTTTACTAATCTGAATATAAAAAACAGTAACCCGGGCAACGCCGGGTAATTCAGCTAGTATTATGATATATATATAGAGGGTGTTCAAAAAAATTTTTTAAATAATGTTGAACCAGTTCAGACTGACCCCAATATACAAAGAATTCTGACACTGAGTGTGCAAGTGGCTGCGCATTCTACAGACATGTAGGTTTTATTAGAAATATGATCACAAAAGAATTCAATTCTATGTCAGCCTTGTGTTCAAAGGTTTAAAATTACCAACCACACCTATCTCTTGGGTGTTTTTTGATGGGTTCACATCTGATTAAGGGATTCATACAAACAGGAAAAAAAATAGCAAATTATCAGGGGAGACAACTGGTGCAAAGCTGTATATTACAGATAATTAGGATATATATATACACACACACATATATATATAAACATATACACACACATATATATATATCACAGACTAATAACCTCAAGATAAAATCAAAATTCATCAGTTATATTTGGTTTAACCCTTTAGCATTTACATTAATCTATAGTTACTATAGTATTTTCATGGTAAAGTCTTTACCTCGAGTAATTACCTCACATAATATCGAATCTATGAGATTGATATTTATTTTGAAAACAATACATTAACATTAGTATGACTGGCCAGTTACAGCCAATTTGAACAGAAAGAGGTGAAAGAATTCCAGCCGGATATAGCTGGTTTAAATGCTCAAGGGTTAAAGTAAACAGTGATAATGGAACCAGCTAGAGTAATGTTGTGAAGGCATGATGTTTGGTGGTTATAGTGTTGGCACTCACAATCATATAGTCATAAGTTAGATTTCCAGATTGTTAAAAATCACAACACATCACACAAAGTACTTCATTCCACAGGGCCTCTTCGAGTGAGAAAGTCTTGTCCTCTTAGTCACTTAAAGCTGGTGAAACCAGGATAAGCTCTAGTCTTTATGCAAGTATGAAAAAAGGACGTAAAACTATAACTATGGCAGTATTTTTTCAATCTTTATTTATCCCATACCCCACTTTGGATCTCATAAAATACATATGCCCTACCATGATCAGATAAAGTTAGTGCATATATACACACACTGTAAATGTGGTTGGTGTTAGGAAAGGCATCCAGCTGTAGAATTCTAGCCAGAAACAGCTCTGTATGAGCAGGACATGGTCACCTGACCCAACTTGCCTCAAATGGGACAACCCGTCTAACCCATGCTAGCATGGAAAGTGGACGTTAAACGATGATGATATATATATATATATATATATGGACTCATAATTCCTGACGGCGTCATTGGGGCACCTTATTGATATCAGCATTTCTTGAGCATTTTAAAACTGGCAGAGCCCATCTCTCCAGATCTGAATACAGCTCATTT
>OZ024751.1:255000-262500 GCA_964016885.1 Eledone cirrhosa
ATATCCCACACGGATAAAAATATAAGGAAAAGAAATTGAAAATGCAACTGGAGTCTTTTAAGAACATTTATTTACTTTACTTTTTTCACAGTTCTTATGATTTTCAAATGTAAAATTGAGATGGATGATTTGTGTTTCTGTTGTGGTTTGTCTCACATCAGATTTGAGACAAACCACAACAGAAACACAAATCATGTCTCTCATCAGGTGTGAGACAAACCACAACAGAAACACAAATCATGTCTCTCATCTGATGTGAGACAAACCACAACAGAAACACAAATCATCCATCTCAATTTTACATTTGAAAATCATAAGAACTGAGAAAAAAGTAAAGTAAATAAATATTCTTAAAAGACTCCAGTTGCATTTTCAATTTCTTTCCCTTATATATACCCTGTATGCACACTCTTTTGTGTGATTGCAACAAATGTTTATGAGAAAATATCATAACTGTCTGTTATTTGAATATCCATTAGAGTTATCTACTAAACTCTTATGATATTCAGAAAGTACTGGAAGATGGTGCTTGATAAAGGACAGTGAAGGGTTCTGTTGAGTTTTATTGTTAGAGTGAAGGGTTCTGTTGAGTTTTATTGACAATAGGCAAATGATTTGGCTTAAAGATGTAAAAAATAAAGATTAAATATAATTAAGATATAAAACTGGATGGATTTAATAATTAAAATATATTGTGTATATGTTCAGTCTCTGCTATTAATAAGGTCTCTTGTAGCATATCTTCATCTTTAGCAATTTTCACAAAGCGTACACTACAAACGAGGGCAAGGGCTTGCAGACCAACACAGACTACAAAGATCATTCTGTTGCCATGTTGGAAGACATCTTCATGTAGCAGGAGAAGCACAATACATGAAATAAGATTGAGAGGTATACGGAACCAGTTCATGATGTTAGTTCTATGGCTCTCTGGAATAATGTTATTGCGGAGAAATCCCATAGCAGGGAAATATAGGCCAACCCCAACTTCAAATATGAGGAAAGACGTGAAAGATAAAGCAGTGTTGGGGTGGGTAGGATTGGTTGATATCACACATAAAATGTTGGCAAATAATGCTATAATTACAGAACTAAGAAGCAGATTTGTCACAGGAACATTCTTTGAGGATGCAATCTGATACAGACCTGACCCTATCAAAATGCATATCATGAAACTGGAGAAGACAATACCTAGGGAGAATTTCTCCCTATCTAAAATTGGAGTCCACAGAAAGATGATGATATAGATAACACTTTCATATGAGGATTCAATGGCCCCAATCAGGAAAACCTTTTCACGAGTCAGAGTTTTCTTCAGACCTTCAAAGCAAAGTTTCTGAAAATTTACTTTATGTCCACTGTAGTTTTCATTCCAGTGAGTCGACATCATGACGCCAGCAAAAATAAGAAACGGAATGGCCAATATGTAAGGTGCAACTGGTCCAAGGCCAAACCATTCGGAGAAAATATTTGCAGTTAATCCAGCTAAAATAGCCAACACTCCATTCCAAAATGACGCTTTAGTAAAAGTAACAGCTATCCATTCTTTAGGGAAGTCATGAGTTTCTGTGTGTTCGTGAATGTACCACGCCTCAAATGCAGAAAACAAAACTGAGGTTGCAACGCCGCCAATCAAACGACCCAAAAGCAACACGCCATAGTTGCGAGACAGTTTCATCAAACATGATACAGAATATAGAATTGTAAAGAGAATGCACAACTTTTTACGACCGAACTGATCGGCAGCAAGAGGAATCCATGTTCCAAGAAGGACTGTTGACGCAAAACCAAAGACATAGAGTACAGCAATTTGTTCCTCTTGGAATCCATAGTAGTTGTAAAGTTTATAGAGGTATGGGCCTTGAAGCCAGTCGGCAAACATTGCTGCAAGATATGCAGAAAAATAACCTCGCTGGAACTTCAAGAATTGGGGATTGTTGCCCATTAAGATATCCTTTTTAAGACGGTAGACTATCATTTGTAAGAGACTGGCCAAAATGGCCAGAACCAGGAACACAGCATATAATACAACCATGGTGACAACAGCTAGGTGAAATAACTGGAAATAATTCCACAGTTCTCTGACACCTCAACTGTAAAAAATAAAAAAAACAAAAAAGAAGTTAACAGATGGCTGTTATCACATATATGTGTGTGTGTGTGTATATATATATATATATATATAATGAACAAACAAAGTACAGGAGGCAATTGTACACAGTTATATTAGGTTCATGCTTGGTGGAAGTAGAGGAGGTTTCGACGTTTCGGACAGAAATCTTTCGTCAGGAAAGTTCGGATAGGGGGAGAACAGAAACTCCTTATATATATATATATATATATATATATATATATATATAAATATATAAATCAAACTAATAGGTAGCTCGCCTAATAGAAGTAATTGGCGAATCTTGCGAGGGCGCTTGGTTGTTCCAGCGCATCAGCCTGACCATCACCGGAGGCAACACTGCGAGCGTGCTGGCTTGCCTCAAAAATCATTAGAGAGGTTTCCCAGTACTCCTCGCGACGCTGTTGTCTTGCTCTGGTGTTGGCTCGGTTGTCCACCCTTTCCTTTATATTTTCTTTAATATTGCAACATTAAAGGAATATATCTTATAATGTAATTTAAGCATTTGTAATATATACAGGGAAAAGAACAATATATCTTATGATAACACACAGTATTTTGTATATATACAAAGCACATATATCAAGGAAGAATATGTACTTCCCTATACCTACATATATCTATTAATTTGAATTACTGTTACTCTGGACAAATGTCTATAGAGCTTTTCAATTGAGAACACAAATAGACATAATTGATAAGGTTTGATACCTTAATTTTATACATACATAGAGAGGGAGTGTAAGAAGAGGGAAGGAATTAGATTCGTAATGAATAAAATGGTAAATTATATTCTAAAAAGAATGTTATTCTTTCCGTATTTGTACGTTATGTTCCAAATTCAACACGTTTATTTTGGATTCGGTATTAAAATATGTTTAGTTTTGACACCAAGATATAAACGATATATATATATATGAAGTTAACAGCATTTGTGAAAGTTTTAATAACTAAAATGTGACTCTTCTTCGCTGTTATTTCAACACGACCAGAGACGTACAACTATGAAATTATTTAATTTCATTATTTAGTTAATCTAACGAAAGATGAGATTTTCACACGCACAAAACAATTGAAAATTAAATTTCAACTGTCAAATATATAGAAATACGACGGGTTATTTTTTTCCATATCTTCCAGTTTATCTGGCGACGAATAAACAAGTAATTCTTTCTAATGAATATTAAAACATATAAATAATGTAAAAATTAAAATGTGTTTTGTAAAGTATATTTTGTAATTTACATGGCTAAAATTAATTTTTTTTAATTAACACAAAGTATGTTGTATAATTTCTATTAATGAAAAAAGTAATTTTTTTGCGTATTGGAATTAACAAAATGAATCCGAAACTAACGTATTCAATCTGAAACCAACATATCGAATCTTAATTAACGTACAAGTATAAATAATTAGAATTCTCTTAACAAAAACAACTTATGTGAATAACGAGGTTAGGAAGGTGAGGGGAAGTTGAAAGTGTTGGTTAGATGTGAAAACATTATGAAATATTATTGTTTAAACAGTGTAGAAGCGTGACGTGGCAACGCACATACAAAGGAAAGAGGGCTGCGGTTTTCACTCAAATAGGTAAGAAAGAGAGAAAACATGTGGTGACACGAACTTAAAGAAATAGCAGCCAAATATATCTCCCTCAAATCACACGTTTAAAACGTACACATTACATAATTGTTTCTACTATTGGCACAAGGCCAGCAAATACCCAGTACATTACTGGTACTTTATTTTATCGACCCCATTACATAATATAAGTTCGCTATGCTTGAACAACAAGAATAAAGGTGGGTTAGTCGGTGATTATAAAAAGAATTTTCTTTTTAACATAAGGCAAGATGCTTAATATGACAGATGCAGGCCTAGGTTACCCAGTATGCAAAATAAGCGCATTTTTAGGGCATCTAGAAAAAGAAGGGCACCTCTGTATTCAATTTAAATGCATTATAGATTCCAGTATATATATATTATTCAAAATGTTAATAAATGAAAAATATTCTCATAATCAAAATATATATTTTATTATACATATTTCAAAGGTACAATGGTGTTTAAGTACGTTTTCATCAGACAAATTATATGATTTGATATGTGACATATCGCTACAGTTTTGAGTACTCAATTCCAGTATTGGCAGTGATATATATATATATATATATATATATATATACACACACATACATATACATACATACATACATACATATACATACATACATATACATACATATACATACATACATACATACACATACATACATATACATACATACATACATATACATACATACATACACATACATACATATATATATATATATACATACATATACATACATATATACACATACATATATATACAGACATACATACATATACATACATACATACATATACATACATAGATATACATACATAGATATACATACATATACATACATATATATATATATATATATATATATATATATATATATATATATATATATATATATATATATATATATATATACATGCATATATATATACATACATATATATATACATATGGTGGCTGCCAACTCATTTTCGAGTACGGCCACTACTTTATATCCATGTAGGAGAACCCCTACCGATGCGCTGAACGAATGTGACTTTTTAGTCCAGCCAGCGACTTGAAAACTCTGGTACAAACACTACACTTGTGACAATTATTGACACATAGTGCTGGGCCCATGGTACAATGTGATGACAAGTGCAGAGAGATCTCCAGATATAAAGCAATGCCTGTGCCATGAAGCTTTTATAGTGAGCAAAGGCACTGCACAAAGCCAGTCCCACTCTCTTAACCAAGATGATATTTACCAAAAAGAAGAACAAGTCAACATCATTGGATACCATCAGGGTTGCAGGTGTTATATTAGAGTTTTCCTTCTAGAATTCTGCCTTGACAAAGGCTAAGGGGTCATCTCTCCCGGGGCTAAGGGGTCATCTCTCCCGGATATATATGTATATATGTATATATATGTATATGTATACATACATATATATATATACATACATATATATATACATACATACATACATACATATATATACATACATACATACATATATATACATACATACATACATATATGTATATACATACATATATATATATATATACATACATATATATATATACATACATATATATATATACATACATATATATATATACATACATATATACATATACATATATATATATACATATATATATATACATACATATATAACTTTGAAATGTTTTGGCCAGTATTGGCCCAGGCCATGTCTAACTTAATAGCACCACCTGGCGAAGTCTTTCAATTCAGGATTTGGGCACCATGGCCCATTCGAGAAGAGAATTACTGTTTGCGGAGACATATCCGGGTGTGGGTGGTTTGTCCGGGATTACTTGGAGGAATTTGTCCAAAGACTTCTTGAATTTTGTGTGGTCAGTTTCTGTTTTGACGTGTCCTGGTGTGATGTTGAAGAGAGCAGGGCCGATTGAGGTGAAATAATTGTGCCGTATTGTTGTTATGAGTTGCGATTTAGATTTTTGTATGGGACGGATAGCACGGGGCCCAAGCCTTGGGTGTATCTTGAAGGCGATGCCAACATCATTTGGGCAGTGATGATGGAACATTTTCCACATCATGCAGATAATATAACGCTCACGGCGACGTTGGAGTGAGTAAAGTTTCAGGTTTTCTAGTCGACCCCAGTAGTCAAGGTCTGACATGCCATCTATCTTTTTCGTGATTGCCCTTTGAGGAGCTTCAAGTTTCATGATACTTTGTTTCGTGTGGGGAGACCACAGTGGACAACAGTATTCAAGGTGTGGTCGGGCAAAAGTAGAGAAGAGAAGGATAATGGTGTGGGAATCTCTCGACTGGAAGGTTCTGAGGATCCAGGAACACATTCTGCGGGCCATGTCAACTTTGCTGCTTATATGCGTGGCCCAGCTTATGTTGCTGTCCACGGTTACTCCCAAGTCTCTGATGTTGTTAGATGCCACGAGAGTTTCCCCGGAGGGAAGGGAGTACGGGAGTTTCAGAGCATCCTCTTTTCCAAAGTGGATCAGTTCGAATTTGTCTTCGTTCAGTAACATGTTGTTCTTTTCCGCCCATTGGGTAACAGCCAGTAGGTCTGACTGAAGGCTTATCCGGTCATCCACGCCATTGATGACCTTTTGGAGCTTGGAATCATCAGTGAAAATTTTAATGTTGCTGTGTTTGATGATGTCAGTGATGTCATTAATATAGATGATGAAGAGAAGTGGGCCCAACACAGTGCCTTGTGGGACCCCACTACTGACTTTGGCTGGGCTGGATTTGACTCCTTCAACTACAACATGTTGGGTTCTGTTTGACAGGAAGCTCTTGATCCACTGCAGCAGCTTTCCAGTGACACCAATATTGGACAGCTTTCTCAGTAGAATGTTATGATCAACTCTGTCAAAGGCCTTGCTGAAATCAAGGTAGATAACATCAGTGTTGGAACCCTCTCCCAAGGCTCTCAAAATGTCATCAAAGTGATGCAGTAGCTGCGTCAGGCAATCCCTTCCATTACGGAATCCATGCTGGTTGGAGTTCAGCATATTGTTACTCTCAAGGAAGTGGGTCATTCGCGATCTCACCACTCTCTCAAATACCTTAATGATATGAGAGGTGAGTGAGATTGGACGGTAATTCACGGCAAGGGATTTGTTTCCCTTTTTGAAAACTGGGACAACAGACTGGGATAGAAGGTTTTCTGGCACATATCCAGCATCCAGTGAGTTCCGCCACAGATTGGCAAGAGGAGATGCAAGTTGGTGTTGACACGCCTTCAAGACACAAGCAGGGAACCTATCGGGACCTACTGCTGAATTATGCTTGATTTCCTTTATTGCCGCTAAGACATCAGGGGTGCCAAACGTTATGTCCGATAAGG
Organism: Eledone cirrhosa; assembly: GCA_964016885.1. Lineage (NCBI taxonomy): Eukaryota > Metazoa > Mollusca > Cephalopoda > Octopoda > Eledonidae > Eledone > Eledone cirrhosa. The sequence continues at coordinate 262,088 of OZ024751.1, forward strand.
TGTAATGGGGAGTAACATCGCCGATACAGCCCAGATCGGCCATATCAGGATTGCTGAAAACAGAGCAGTATTGTTTCTGCAGTATCTCACCCATGGTTTTAGCATTGTCTTGAAGAGTGCCATTTTCATCAATTCGAGGGCCAACAGTAGAGCCAGTGATTTTGTGTTTTTTTGCAAATGAAAAGAACACTTTGGGATTGAGTTTGATCTTCTCAATGGCCCAGGCCTCTTCAGCTCTTCTCTGATTGTTGATGAGGGACATTATGTTGTTTTGGAGGTTATGTTTTTTAATCTCTAGTGATGAAATGGCAGTCAAGTTGATGTGTTGCTGCTGACAGTATTTCAGCTTATTGATTTTTTTGTTCGTTCTCTTAATTTTTCTGATGAGCGTTTTTCTATTTCTAGGGATTCTG
>OZ024751.1:267500-270000 GCA_964016885.1 Eledone cirrhosa
TCTTTGGACAAATTCCTCCAAGTAATCCCGGACAAACCACCCACACCCGGATATGTCTCCGCAAACAGTAATTCTCTTCTCGAATGGGCCATGGTGCCCAAATCCTGAATTGAAAGACTTCGCCAGGTGGTGCTATTAAGTTAGACATGGCCTGGGCCAATACTGGCCAAAACATTTCAAAGTTATTCAAAGTTATATATACATATATGGTGGCTGCCAACTCGTTTTCGAGTACGGCCACTACTTTATATCCATGTAGGAGAACCCCTACCGATACGCTGAACGAGTGTGACTTTTTAGTCCAGCCAGCAACTTGAAAACTCTGGTACAAACACTACACTTGTGACAATTATTGACACATAGTGCTGGGCCCATGGTACCATGTAATGACAAGTGCAGAGAGATCTCCAGATACAAAGCAATGCCTGTGCCGTGAAGCTTTTATAGTGAGCAAAGGCACTGCACAAAGCCAGTCCCACTCTCTTAACCAAGATGATATTTACCAAAAAGAAGAACAAGTCAACATCATTGGATACCATCAGGGTTGCAGGTGTTATATCAGAGTTTTCCTTCTCCTAGAATTCTGCCTTGACAAAGGCTAAGGGGTCATCTCTCCCGGTGATTTTGGATGGCCATTGACTCTTAAGAGCTCCTTTGCCCTTTGACAGGTTTTGTTTTTAGTCCTGCAGGATGTCCAAAGTCACCCTCCTCACCAAGAAACCTTAGTGGGGTTGCCAGTTTAGTCGCCAACGACCCGACCATGAGACAGGTTGTACTGGGATACATGTTACCAGTAGCACCAAGTGGTGACCTGACATATACATATATACATACATATATACATACATATATATATATACATATATATATACATACATATATATATATACATACATATATATATATATATACACATATATATATATATACATACATATATATATACATACATATATATATATACATACATATATATATATACATACATATATATATATACATACATATATATATATACATACATATATATATATATACATACATATATATATATACATACATACATATATATATATACATACATACATATATATATATACATACATATATATACATACATACATATATATACATACATACATATATATACATACATACATATATATACATACATACATATATATACATACATATATATACATACACACATACATACATATATATACATACACACATACATACATATATATACATACACATACATACACATACATACATACATACATACATATATATATATACATACATATATATACATACATATATATACATACATATATATATATACATACATATATATACATACATATATATACATACATATATATATATACATACATATATATACATACATATATATACATACATATATATATATACATACATACATATATATACATACATATATATATACACATACATATAACTGGAAAAAAACATTCGAGCTATCACCCAGCACCACCCTCCACTATCACCCCACTGCACAAACTCCCATTGCTGCCATTAACAAACAAACAAATTAACAACACACCAAAACAATTAAAACCATCCACTCTCGCCTCTACATTTTTGCTTAACGCCCAAGGCATCAGCCCTTCCACCAATACTCAAAAATGGAAGATCAAATTCCTGGAGGACTGGATTGATGTCCATCCAAACCACATCCCTTTCTTCGTCCTCACTGAAACCCATCTCAGTAACCTCCACTTGGAAGCCGAGGTGAAAGTGAAAAATTTCAAAGCCATCCGTGCTGATCGCGCTGGCAGAAGAAAGGGCGGAACTGCCATTTATGTCCATAATTCTTTCTCAACAGAGGCTATGAACATATTCACTAATGGATACTGTGAGGCAGTCACTGTATTCAGTCAAACCAACAACCTATTGGTAGTTGGGCTCTATAGGCCACCCCAAACGCCTGTACCATGCTTCAAGGAATGCCTCAACAGCATAAAGTGTTTCATCCAAGAGTGTCACCCTGACAACATCTTAATGATGGGGGACTTCAACCTCCCCGGAGTTGACTGGTCCACAAACACCCTGCCACCAGGTTCTTCTGCCTCAACCTCTGACAGGGAAGCTGTGGAATCGCTTCTTGACTTCATGGATGATTTCTTCCTATCCCAACTAGTGCTCGAACCAACGAGGTGCCACAAAAACGTCCTAGACTTAATTTTCAGCAATCACACTGACAATATCCACAATATTGCAGTGGAGAAAACTCTACTCTCTGATCATGACATGGTTCTCTGTGATCTGAGATTCCACCGTCCAATATACAAACCCAATGTCATTTCTCCTGTCCATCCGTTTGACGCTATGGATTTCCACAATGCAAACTGGGAAGCGATCAGTCATGATCTTGCACATGTCGACTGGTCCTTCACGCACACTCATACACCCACTAACATCAAAAAGTCCTGGCAGACATTTGTGGACACTG
>OZ024751.1:289045-406545 GCA_964016885.1 Eledone cirrhosa
TTATAGAAACTGTTGTCAATATTATAAATAATTTTGGTAAAGATTACCTTCATGAAGATATAAAAGCATTATATACATATTTTCTTTCTCGTGTTTCGTAAATCCTTTAAATTTGTTTTCATAAAATTTGAATTTTAGAAATTAAACATAATTATAATATTAATACAAATACCTATTAACTTTTAAAACCTAAAATATTATTCATTACCCTGAAATAACTTAAATTAAATAATTTGAAAATTAACCGCCAACTATATTATTTTGGACATGTGTTGCATATATGGAAATCTGTGTATATAAACTTGAACATAAATTACTCCCCTTTGTCTCTCTCTCTCTCTTTAATCATATTTCATCTATTTTTTCAAGCCACCTACTAAGTATATTATCACATCAGCTGTTTCTTCCTCTATGCTTTCCTTTCCCTCCTCTTTCTCCAGTAGTTTTTAAAAGTTAAAAAAATTTATAACTGTTACATTGATGCCATGTATTTCTTAAACTCTATTACACGCACCCTCTCTATTGTTTGTATTATGTTATCTCATGTTCTCAATATTAGGGTATAAATATTGAGTTTTGTCATAAGTTAATCACTACCATGACTGAATCTTAACCATCTACTATGTCAGGGTATGTCATGTATCATTTTATTTTATCTGATGAGGACGTACTGTTGAACTTAACTCAGTACCTCTGAAATATGAATAATAAAATATAATTGATCACAAGAATATCTATTTTGTTAATATTTTGAATTAATTATATATATATGTGTGTGTGGGGGGGGGTGAGTTTTATTGTAGTACAATAAAGCAATGCAGATATCGGATAAGTAGCACTCTACAGTTTGTAGGACTGGAGTATAAATAATATAAGATCAAAAGATGGTTAAAAGAGTTCCAGTTATTTTATTATGCGCATTTCAAAACCAAATATCATCATGAGATGACATTTGATATGTTGATTTAAAACTTCACTATTCACAAGTGTTTTTTAACCTTCATATCATATATCCCTATTTTATCTGAAGAAAACGCAAATGTCATCTCATGATGATATTTGTTTTTGAAATGCGCATAATAAAATACTTGGAACTCTTTTAACCATCTTTTGATCTTATATTATATATATATATATATATATATATATATATATATATATATATATATATATTAAAATAACAGATTAAAGTTTAAGCAAAGAATCGCTGTTTTCACCCTTAACGGGATCTTCTGGAAATAAAATAATAAATCTGTGAACGCAGAAGTAAATATTTCGAAAAACGTTACACACTATATATATATACACACACAATATATATATATATATACACACACACACACACACACACACACACACCGCGTCATAATGACGTAATGCAGACAGCCAGGCATAGACAGATATAAGGGCGCAACGTAATATCTATGTATCTATCTAAAAAGAGAAAGACTAGGAGAGAGAGAGAAAGAGATCGCTAAATCTCCTAATGCGGTCCCTAGGGCATTGAAAATTTGAAATTTCTTTTGCTCAGAACACTCACTAGGACAATAAGTATTACATGTGTAACGTTTGAAAACAATCGGTTGGGTGGTTCTCCAGTGTTAGTGATTGTACAGACAGACAAACAAACAGACATTCTCTGTTTTAGTAATATAGATGTATATATATATATATATTTGTGTGTGTGTGTGTGTGTGTGTGTGTGTGTGTGTGTGTGTGTGTGTGTGTGTGTGTGTGTGTGTGTGTGTGTGTGTGTGTGTGTGTGTGAATGAATTCCGTCGGAAAAGTACAGGAAAAAAGAGTGCTCTATGTAGGTTACAGAGCTTATTAGTTATGTAATAAACAACATAAGATAATTATTTCATTTACCAGTGGTTTCTTGAAAGCAGGTATTTTATCTGTTTTCAGTCGTCGAATGAATAAAAAAAACATGGTGTTTTTATTAAATATGGATTCGAAAACAAAAATATTTAAGAAATATGAAAGTGAGGCTGAGAAACAAACGGACAAAAAGAAGGGTAGAAAAATATATATAATTATATATAAAAATCAATAAATATCCAGAACGTAAGCAGACATACTAAACCACGCACATATACTTAAAAGGTACGAAGACGTATACTTTATCACATAAGCGTATTAGCGTTTACAAACAGGGACATAAATAGAGGCGGTGTGCGGAGTCCGGAGGCCGAGTGTTTGTATGTGAGGATATGCACGTGTGTGTGTGTTTTTGTGTGGTGTGGTGTGGGTGTATGGTTGCGTGTGTGCGAAAATAGCGTAAGTGTTTGTGTGTGTGTGTGTTTTCCTGAATGTTTTCCCGCGGATTGTAGGAAGAGATGGTTAAAAATCCGAGTATAACAGGGTGGGTGCCTGGAGCGGTGTGACCAGTGGTGTAGAATCATTGGTATGGTGTGGAGAGTTGTGTGTATGAAGTAGAGAGTTGTGGGGTGCGCGCGGAACAGGAAGTGGTCAGAGGTTCAAGGCAGGGCGAAGGAGGGAGGAGATAGCAGTAGGAGGGTGACAGACAGGCAGTGGTAGCATGAAGGCAGACGGACGGGTGTTAGAGATGGTCTGTATGTATGTGTGGAATGTGTGTGTGCGGAGGTGCGGTGGACAGGGAAGAGGATGGGTATGTAAGAAAGCTTGAAGGAGAGGGTGGCGGTGTGTGTGTGTGTGGGGGGGGTTATTAGTGGAGGTGTTAGTGGGAGTGTGGGGGTGGGGGTACTGCGGAGGGGGGAGAAGGTACTGGGGACAGTATGAGTGAGTGTAATGTACTGGTGCGTGTGTGTGTGGTAGAGTGGGTGTTAGTATTATTAGTGGGGGGGGGTGAGTAGGGGTTAGTGGTGGTAGTGTGGGTCTGGAGTGGGTGGTTTATCGGTGTGCACGTGGGTGTGAATGAGTGTGTGTGTGCTGGTGTGTGTGGTGAGGGGGAATGTGGGTTGGGGGATGTTTAGTATTATTAGTGGTGGGGTGATTGGATGTATGGGTGGGGGTTAGTGGTGGTAGTAGGGTGTGTGAATAGTGTGAGTGAGTGTGTATATGTACTGGTGAGGGTGTGGGTGCACGTGTGATAGGGGGAGGAGTGGGGTGTTAGTATTATTAGTTGTGGGGTGGGCCAAGGGGTGACGGGTGGCTGGAAGTGGAGGAAACGGTGTTTTAGTGGTGTTAGTAGGCGGGTGTAGGGGAGGGGGATGGTCGAAGGTTAAAGGGAGAGGGGTGGAGAGTTCAGGCCGGGCGGGTGTGGGTCTGTAGGGTGAAGATGGTGTTGCTCGACCCTAAGGCGGGGGTCCCATGGCATTCGATCAGGCCACAGACGGTGAGATGGTGGGCGGAGTGTCCAGGGAAACCAAAATGGCGGGCGATAGGAGAACTCCCGCCGGGACGAATATCTCGGAGGTGCTCGGTGAACCGATCCGCCAGGCGACGTCCGGTCTGTCCGACATAGGTTGCGCTGCACTCCGTCAAGCGGAGTCCGTAGACGAGGTTGGAGGAGGTGCAGCGGAAGGCATGCCGGACTGAGAGAGAGTGGCCGTTGGGACCCTAGAAGGTGGTGGTTTTGGTGATGTGGTGGCAAGTGTGACAGCGAGATCTGGAGCAGGGAAGGGAACCGGTGGGGGTGGGGGAGACGGAGGGTAGGGAGCTGCGGACGAGGAGGGAGCGGCGGTTGCGCGTGCGGTTGAAAGAGAGGAGGGTGGGGATGGGAAGATGGGGGAGGTGGAGGGGTCGGACTGGAGGCGTCGGAAGAGGCGAAGGATGGTGCGATGGAGGGGTAGGGTGGATGGGTGGTAGGTGAGGGGGAAGAGGAGATGGTGGGTGAGGGCGTTGGGTGAGGGCGGTGGAGCGGTCTGCTGCGCGGGCGCGAATGAGGGCGGCATGGACGGGGGAGGAGAGTAACCTCTCCGGATGTAATGGCTGACCAGAGACAGGGCCTGAGTCTCAAAGTCAGCATCTCGGCTGCAGAGGCAGCGGATCCGGAGGTGTTGGGGAGTAGAGAATGGAGTGGTTGGTGTGTGTAGGGTGAGGGAGGTGATGTCGAGGTAGGAGTGGGAGTCGGTGGGTTTGAAGAAGGCGGAGGTAACGAGAGAGCGGTGGGAGGCGTCGATGGCGACGGAGATGTCCAAGAAGTGGACGTGCGTGGTGGAGATAGAGGTGGAGGGAGGGTGGAAAGAGCAGACGGGGAGAAAGGAGTCGAGCTGTTCTCGGGTGAGGGTCGTGGCTCCGATGTAGTCGTCGATGTACCGACCGTACAGTTCGGGCGTGGGGCCGGTGTACCGGGAAAAGATTTAGGCCTCAACATGGCCAACGAAAAGGTCGGCATAGTTGGGGCCCACTCTTGTGCCCATGGCTACTCAGTGACCTGCTGGTAAAACTCACCCGAGAAGGAGAAGCAGTTAAGGGTGAGGACCAGCTCGGCTAGGAGAATGAGGGTGGGGTGGAGGGGACGAGGGAGGGGAAAAGGTCGAGGTAGTGCCGGAAGACACGTAGGCCATCGGCGTGGGGGATGACCGTGTAAAGTGACTTAATGTCTAGGATGAAGAGGAGGGGTGTGGGCCAAGTGGGAAAGTGAGGGAGTTAAACAGGCGGAGGGCGTGGTTGGTGTCGGAGATGTGGGAGGGGAGGGCGGTGACAGGGGGGGGGGGGTCGAGAAAGGCGAAGATGAGTTCAGTGGGGCAGTTGCAGACGGAGACGATGGGGTGGCCGAGGTTGTCGGGTTTGTGAATCTTGGGAAGGAAGTAGATGGTGGGGGTGCGGGGGTGCGGACGATGAGGTGGGAGGTGGTGGGCGGGAGGAGGAGACGAGGTGTTGGATGGTGAAGGAAACTTGTTGGTAGAGGGGGGTAGGGTCGGAATATAGAGAGCGGTAGAAGAGGGGGTTACGGAGCTGCCTGAGGACTTCGGCCGTGTAGAAGTCAGCGCGTCACACCACCACGGCGCCTCCCTTGTCCGCCGGTTTGATGACAATGTTGTCATTACGGAGGGAGAGGAGAACGAGGAGTTCGACCCGTGAGATGTTATTCCGTTTGGAACGGAGGCGGAAGTGGAAGCGATTTACTGCGCTACGGCAGGCGTCGACGAACGCGTCCAGGGTACCAAATTGCCCGGGTGCCGGCGTCCAAAAAAATGGTCGTCGGCCCAGGGCGTGAAAGGGATCTGGGACGTTCGGGGCCGGTGGGGTGTTGTAGAAGTGTGCATGTAGCTTGGTGCGTCGCACAAATCGCTCGACCTCCGCTCGGGTGCGGAACTCGTCGCTGTACGGGGTGTGGGGTGTGAAACGCAGGCCTCTACTGAGGAGTGAGCGCTCAGGTGCGGAGAGGGGGGGTCAGGGGGTATGGTGACAACAAGTGGGGTGGGGGAGATGGGTTAGCGGCGTGAGAAGGGAGTGATGGGGTGGGATGGAGGGGGGAGATGGGTAGGGACGTGAGATGGGGGGGGGAGCTTGTGGGCTTTGGTGGAGGTGAGGAAGGAAAAGAGGTCGTGGTTGAGGTTTTTGATGAAGAGGAAGTTGGAGTGGGCGAGGAATGGGTGGCACGCGGAGTGGAGGCAGAGGAGGGGGGAGAGCGTGGTCGAAGTTGCGGATGGTGGAGAAGGAGGAACATGCATATACTTACGTTGCTTTGTATATACTTTGGTTTATATATCTAATCCATCCAACCCAGGGCCTTCTCACACTTGTGGAAGGAATCCCTCCTTGGTAGCCCTCCACCGCTTTCTGTTTGGTTTTGGTCAAGGGTGTAGCCGTACTCGTCGCGCTTGACAAATTGCGGGTTGGTGAGGCTATTTAACCCATAGCTAGGGTGGCCGTTGACTCTGAGGAGTTCATCCGCCATTTTAACAGCTCGTGTTTTGTTTTGTGCTGCTGGGAAGTACTTGATGCGTTGCTATCCCTAGGTTTTTCAGTGGTGCTGGTTACACAAGAAAGGAAGTGATGTGAACCTACAACAACGTGGTTTACGTATATATAAATTGTATATTTACAATATTTATGTATTTTATTAAGTTTTATATATATATATATATATATACATAAATAACATTACAAATATAATTGATAAATACAAATATAAAAACATATAACAAATGCAATTAACTATTGCTCGGAACCTTACAAAAACAACACCAAAATATGACCAGAGCGAGAGAAAGAAGAAAAAGAAGGGGGGGGGGGGGAATAGCAAAAACTACCATCAATTCACCACCAAGTGCGACAATCGGGCGCACATCATAAGGGTCTATGGAATACTTTGAGGCAAGCTAAGGCGCTGAAACAACCAGGCACCCTTACGGGCATCACCTGACACCTCAGTAAAGTGAGCCGCCAGCGATGACAAGAACTTCGCTGTCAGCGGCCCAGCTCCCCCCAAACACCACAGGCTGGAAAAAATAATTACTGGATAAATGCAGGTATTTACGAATGTTATTCCGTTCAGCAACGGAAGCAGTGACCCCACGTTTACCGCGACGTCCATGATGTGGGAGGGAGCAAAAGAGTCACTGACTGTGGCGTCCCAGATGAGACATCTATCTCTTACCCAGGGATAGAGGGTAAGGCCGTCAGGTCTCTTCCCATCACCTCTGAGTAATCCAGCCGGCTCCAGAACTGAGCAAGTATTTACCCGAGCTTGGGTCTGTTTAATGATTAGGTTTAGCTCAGTGTGGAGAGATATTCGAAAAATATAAAGGGAGGTAACTTAGGATTAGGAAGGGAGGTAATTTAGATGCCGAAAGGAAAAAAAAACTTTTAATATTTACCTTTGAATGTAAAAACAAAAGGAAAATCCTCGATAGAGCAATCTGGGACCCAACTAGCAAACAAACAGACAACTTGTTTAACCCCAGCAACCACCGAACGAGACTGTGATTTTATCCTCAGCCAAATTGATTTAGTATACCCTCGCTTTCCCCGCACACAGGATTCAATGTCGCAATACTGCTCGGAGGACGTATATTACATAAATCTAATTTCTTTATGTAAAGCTGCTGGTTATATGTATTTTAATAGCTGTTGGCTACAAATTCAGTCTTTTTAGAATATTTCAAACTTATAGTTACAAGTATAAACAAAGCGGTTGAAATATGTGGGACTCGCTGCCAAAAACTGACCTGCCAACTCACCCCGTCCGATAGGGAGATCTCACCCACTTTGGACTGGCTGACAGATGTCTTCTTTTGTGGAAATGGATATAGCTTTCATAATGTAAAATCTCCCCATTTTGCCTCATTTCTCCCCGTTTTAGAGCATTTTTTTTTTCATTTTTCTTTAGGCTTTTAGAGGTTGGCAGGTCTGCCAAAAGCCCTAACAATAGCCGCTTAATTTCGTTGTACACATTTCAAATTCTAAATGTTCCCAGCCTTTCTTAAGTCAAAGCCGCTTTGTTTACACTTTTAAAATCAATAGATTCAAAATCTTCTAGAAATATGGAATTGAAGACGAACAGCTTTTTAGCCTAGTGATTAATGATCTCACCAAGCATCCGAGAGATGAGAAGTCGATTCCTCACATGCATTTCTGTTCTCTTTTTTCCGTTTTTATTAATAGAGATCGGTTAGTATTATTGTGAGTACTCAATACCGAAGTAGAGTTTTAATACTCATTTTATTAAGGCTAAATAGTGACTTTTCTTACTCTAGAGTTTCGCCTGTTTATCTCAGGGTCATTTGACACTGTGATAAATAAGCGAAACTCCAGAGTAACAAGACTCACTATTTAGCCTTAATAAAATGAATATATATATATATAACCATACATATGCATATTATATATATCCACGCATATGTATACCATGTTTATATAAGCATGGGTTGGGAATCTACATTTGAACAAAAATATCCGTGTAATATTCTTCTTTGACGGAGTTACCTCCCATGATGCAACTACATCACTTGTGTTTCTTGAATGAGAACAATGAAATAGCGACTGAAGTGCGTTGATTAATATAATCAACTAATATATATGTATATATACAGGGTGTGGACGATATTTGTTCGCAATTTTCAACTGCTAATTTTATGCAATTTTTTTTTTACTTCCGTTGTCACTCTTGTCTTCATAAAAACAGTGACTATATTTCCATTATTTATTTTCCGAATAATTGGTTATGAATAATTTTGTACCTCCAAATTTGTGGAAGAGACACGGAGTTCTTCTTGGAACCCGCGCCGGGAGGACAAATAAAGAAATTTCAGACTTTTTCAGCGTCAGCAGGATTATGGTGGAAAAGGTCAGAAAGTAATTGGAAGATTCAGGATTCGACTACGAAGCAACATCAGAGAGGAAAACACATGATCAACAATCTGACGCCTTCAGAACGCCCGAGTTCGTCGCTGAAGTTCAGGATATCATCAACAATGAACCTAGCAAGTCGATGCGTGCCATTGCAAGGGAGAAAGGCGTGGATGAAAAGCTCATTAGGCTGGTGGTACGTGAAGACATTCGCTACGTTTCATACAAGATGAGGAAAGGACAATTTCTGTCAAAGGCGATTCAAGAAAAGCGACTGAAGCACGCAAAGAAGTTGATCAACAAGTTGAAACACCCACTGGAGCCAGACATGCTGTGGTTTTTCTCCAACGAGAAAAACTTCTGCCAAGACCAGAAGATCAACTCCCAGAACAACAGGTAGCTCGCTGTCTCATCTAAAGACGTGCCCAGAGTCATGCAGACAAAGTTTCCAGCGACAACATTGGTCTTAGGTGTCGTCAGCAGTGAAGGTGACGTCATGCTACCTCACTTCTTCCCCGAGGGCCTCAAGCTGAACACCGATGGCTACATCCGCGTTCTGAGCGAGGTAGTAAAGCCCTGGATCGACCAGGTAGCTGCAGGTAGGCCGTACGTGTGGCAGCAAGACTCAGCGCCCTGCCATACCATCCGAAAGACACAAGCCTGGCTGTCAGAGAACTTCGTCGACCACACTTCACCTGACATCTGGCCTCCCAGCTCGCCTGACTGCAACCCCCTCGACTTCTTTGTGTGGGGCGCAGTGGAACGAGACACCAACAGATCTAGCTGCAATACGAAAGACGATCTGAAGGCCAGGATCACAAGTGCCTTTAGGGGCCTAAGTCGGGGGACAGTGACGAAGGCCTGTAGCCGGTTCCGAGGCCGTCATCAAAGCCAATGACGGGTTTATCGAGTGAGATCGAAAGAACAAGTCATGAAGACAAACTGACCCAAGTTTGATAAATAAATCTTAAAAAATAAAACTACTGTGTTATTTTTTCCAAATTTCGTCCGCACCCTGTATATATGATATATATATGTATATATATATGATATATGTGTATATATATATGTAATATATATATATGATATATGTGTCAGGGGCGAAGGGTGCATGCATGCGTTATAGAATCTTGAGTTGATCAATTGCGTCGGTTGAAGCAAGCAAAATTTTGGCTGCTTACTAAATCGTAGACACATAAAAAGATAACACACAAACACACGACAGCGTCAGATAAACCAAGCAGAATTTTGGCTGCTTGCTAAATCGTAGACACATAAAAAGACACACAAACACACGACAGCGTCGGTTGAAGCAAGCAAAATTTTGGCTGCTTACTAAATCGTAGACACATAAAAAGATAACACACACACTAGATAACACTACATGCGACTTTGACCGGGAGGGGAATTGGGAGGGGGAGGCTGCACAGCCCCACTTTCCGCCATGGCTATTGGACTGCATGCCCTGCTTTCCAGGTTACCCTTCGCCACTGATATGTGTATATATATATGATATATGTGTTTATATGTAATATATATATATATGTATATGTATGTATAGTATATTTGGCAATATACCGTATGTTTAATTAAAAACATTTAGAAGACCATATCGGTTTTAAAGTAGTGACTATGTCACTTCTTTTCGGCGAAAGAAGGGAGAGAAGCTGACAGTCTGTTTCACTCTGGTTGGCGATCATCAGAGCCACGTACCCCCCCCCCCCCCCCCCTGCTTCTGCCGAAAATTATAGAACCTGGATTCTTATAGAAATCTAGTAATAATCAGGAACTGATTATACAGAGCGATTGCTGGTCCAGCAAAAATTAGGTATTAGGATTGGTGCTCTGAAATAGCAATGTATACATGTATGTATAGTCTTCTAAATGTTTTTAATTAAACATACAGTATATTGCCAAATATACTATACATACATCGCTATTTCAGGTCACCAATCCCAATACCTGATTTGTGCTGGACTGGCAATCGCTCTGTGTAATCAGTTCCTGATTATTACTGGAATTCTATAAGAATCCAGGTTCTATTATGTTTGGCGGAAACAGAGGGTGCGTGGCTCTGATGATCGCCAACCAGCGTGAAACAGACTGTTAGCTTCTCTCCCTTCTTTTGCCGAAAAGAAGTGACATAGTCACTACTTTAAAACCGATAGTGTATGGTCTTCTAAATGTTTTTAATTAAACATACGGTATATTGCCAAATATACTATACATACATTCATGTATACATCACTATTTCAGAGCCCCAATACTAATATCTAATATATATATATATGATATATGTGTATATATATGTAATATATATATATATATATATATATATATATATAAATTCCGACCTTACACACTTACACCTCTCCAAGACAATGTCACTGGACCGAGATCTTTGGCGCTACGCCGTAATACAGAAGACCCGCCTTGCCTAAGTACAAAGCGAAACCTACAGATAGTAGGCACCTCTTAACCAAAAATACACCCCCCATCCCACTACCCCTACTCCCACCCCCATCTCTATAAAGTTATGTTGGTACCACAACATCCACTCCTAAATAAATAAGGTTGTGTAGGTGTTACGACAAAAAAACACACAGTCCACACTGTAATGTGGCCATGTAGGTAACACGGTAAAAACCTCCCAGTCCACACTGTAAACATGGTTGGTGTTAGGAAGGGCATCCAGCCGTAGAAAACCTGCCAGACAGTCCTAGACGAGCAAGACAACCAATCCTGCCCCAAGTGGGACAATTCCCGTCTAAACCAATGCTAGCGTGGAAGATAGTCATTAAACGATGATGATGATGATGATGATGATATATATAGTAGAATCAGTAAAGGAGCTAGAGAATAAATTCTGGCTATGGAAACAGCAGTTGGAATCAAGAGGCCTGAGAGTGAACATAGCTAAAACAAAGGCGTTGATAAGTTGTGAAAAGCACAAAACTCTGATTCCATCAGGGAAATGGCCATGTTTGATATGTAGGAAAGGAACTGGCATAAATTCCATAAAATGTACGCAATGCAGATCTTGGGTACACAAGAGATGTAGTGGGATAGTAGGCAAACTAACAGGTAGGGAAAACTATATATGCAGTAGATGTACAGGGAAAGTTGGCAGTAGTAATCGCTGTGATAGACTCATTTTTCCAATGCAGGTGGGTTCTATAGAAGTGGTTGATAGCTTCCGGTACCTAGGTGATCAGATTAGCATGGGAGGGGGGGGGGGTCCGAGGCCTAGAATAAGGACGGGTTGGAAGAAGTTTAGGGAGCTGCTCCCTCTGTTGACAAAGAAGGGTTTCTCCCTGCGTACGAAAGGACGGTTATATGATGCCTGTGTGAGATGCGTGATGCTGCATGGTAGTGAGACATGGGCAGCTACTGCAGAAGATATGCTACAGCTGGAGAGAAATGAAGCAAGTATGCTCCATTGGATATGCAATGTCAATGTGCGTGAACGACCAAGCATAGATGAGTTGAGAAAGAAACTGGGTATAGGAGGGACAAGTTGTGGTGTGCAGGAGAGAAGGCTGAGATGGTATGGATATGTGATGCGCATGGAGGATGACCGATGCGTGAAGAAGTGCCAGGAAGTCCCAGTGGAGGGAAGATGTAGTAGAGGTAGACCTCGAAAAACATGGGCGGAGGTGGTGTGAGCAGACCTCAGATCGCTGAAACTCACCGAGGAGATGACGAAGGACCGTGGCAAGTGGAGAGATGCTGTGCTGAATAGGACTCGTCCAACCCTTGCAAGCAGGGAAAAGTGGACGTAAAATGATGATGATGATATATATGCATATATGTAATCTGAGTTTTTCGAATATTGATAATAATATTTGATTCATTTGCAATTATACAAAGAGCCTATTTTTTAAGCCATGTCAGTTGAATGACTCCGTAATTCTTGCTTTTGTGTTGGCATGCAAATATATATATATATGAGGGTTGGCTAAAAGTTCATAGGCTGACCAAGATACTCATGGAATGGCCAAATGAGGTTGATTTTTCAACATAATGCCTTGAAAGAAACAATGCAGTTATTAATAAGAAGAGTTGAAATTACGTCAGCCTATGAACTTTTCAGCTGACCCTCATATAACGCTCAAAGTGAAATTGTTCTATTAATTATTGCTCAAAGAAACTTAATAACAACGTAAGTGAAATAATAGGAGTTTAATGAATTACAGATTCTAAACAAGAGTCCTTTTCTTACTTGGGAATCCTCATAATATAACTGGTATCACTATTATATGGCAGTCACCTCTAATCTGTTGGCAGTTTTAAAACAACAAAGAAAGAGTTATAGCACAGCTGATTAGGGACCGGGTGAATATAGACGAGATGCAATTTGGGTTTGTACCAGGGAAAGGCACCACTGATGCCCTCTTCCTTGTGAGGCAATTACAGGAAAAGTACCTAGCTAAAAGTAAGCCACTCTACTTGGCATTTGTCGACCTTGAGAAAGCCTTTGACAGAGTTCCACGTGCAGTAATCTGGTGGGCTCTTAGAAAACTAGGAGTAGATGAATGGCTTGTGAAAGCGGTACAAGCCATGTATAGGGGAGCAGTCAGCAAAGTTAGGATTGGCAATGAGTATAGCGAGGAATTTAGCGTACAGGTTGGGGTCCACCAGGGCTCTGTTCTTAGCCCTCTCCTGTTCATCATAGTCCTGCAGGCAATAACGGAGGAGTTTAAGACCGGATGCCCATGGGAACTCCTGTATGCTGATGACCTCGCACTCATAGCTGAATCTATGGTAGAACTAGAGAATAAATTCCAAACCTGGAAGCAGGGACTAGAGAGAAAGGGCCTCAAAGTCAACATGACAAAGACTAAGGTCCTTATAAGTAGACGAGAAAACAGAACCCAGATCCCCTCAGGGAAATGGCCTTGCTCAGTATGTAGGAAAGGTGTAGGTAGGAACTCCATTCTCTGCCCCAAATGCAAACAATGGGTACACAAGAGATGTAGCGGGATCTCAGGAAGCTTAATTAAGAATGTAGGATTCACATG
Organism: Eledone cirrhosa; assembly: GCA_964016885.1. Classification (NCBI taxonomy): domain Eukaryota; kingdom Metazoa; phylum Mollusca; class Cephalopoda; order Octopoda; family Eledonidae; genus Eledone; species Eledone cirrhosa. Next base: position 302,290 of record OZ024751.1, read on the forward strand.
CAGCAGCTGTGCTGAAACAGCAAGCAAACAGCCACAGGAAACAAGTACCACCAATCTCTGGGAGGGCCCTGTAGAAACAGTAGACAGCTTCTGCTACCTAGGTGACCGAATTAGCAACGGAGGTGGGTGCTCAGAAAGTACAATAACTAGGGTAAGAACGGGATGGAAGAAGTTTAGGGAACTACTACCACTGCTAGCTGCAAAAGGCTTCTCCCTCAGAATGAAAGGCAGACTGTATGATGCGTGTATCCGAACAGCGATGTTGCATGGTAGTGAGACCTGGACGCTGAAGGTGGAAGACTTACGTAGATTAGAGAGAAACGAAGCCTGCATGCTCCGATGGATGTGTAACAGTAATATACGTGAACGACAAAGCATAAAGGAATTGAGAGAGAGACTGAGCATAAGAGGAATCAAATGCTGCGTGCAGGAGAGGCGGTTACGCTGGTATGGACATGTGATGCGTATGAAGGATGACAGCTGCATAAAAAGGTGCAGAGCACTAGAAGTTGATGGAAACCGCGGAGTGGGGAGACCCAAGATGACTTGGGATGAGGTGATAAAAGCCGACCTTACCCAACTACACCTCTCAAAGTCAATGACACACGACCGTGACTTCTGGCGTCACACAGTAATACAGGGTACCCGACCTCCCATGGGTACATGCTGAAGCATATAAACAATATGCCCCCCCCCCCCCACCGCAAGGTGGTCGTGGAGGTGCCACGGCAAAAAAGCACCCAGCCCACACTGTAAAGTGGACGTGTAGGCGCCACGAAAAAGCACCCAGCACTCACTGTAAATGAGGTTGGTGTTAGGAAGGGCATCCAGCTGTAGAAATCAAGCCAGATCAGTTCCTGTATGAGCAAGGCATGGTCAGCCGACCAGACACTGCCCACAACAGGACAACCCGTCTAACCCATGCTAGCGTGGAAGAACGGACGTAAAACGGTGATGATGAAAACACTATAATTGCTGTATAGTGTCTATAGTTACAAGGATAGGTGCTGCACTATTTCTTCTGGCTCTTAACATTCTAATTTCAAATCCAGCTAACATCAACTTTGCCTTTCATCCTTCTGAGGTCAATAAAATAATATACCAGTCATCTCCTGAGACTGATACAATCAACTTTCCTTCCTGCCATAAATTGCTGGCCTTGTGCCAAACTTAAAAGCCATTATTAAAACCAGAACATAAACAAAGGAATGTTCCTCTTGTTATTTCCGGTTTTATCCTGACCAATCCTAAAACTTTTCTTTGATATTTGATTTTCATGTGTTTTCCTTAACACCAAACACCACCAACTTCTGAATCACTAATTTCTAACACATACTTAAGGCTTTAATTTTAACCCTTTGGTTACCTTATTTCTAATAATATATAGTATTTTAACCCTTTTGGTTACCCTATTTCTAATAATATATATTATTTTAACCCTTTTGGTTACCCTATTTCTAATAATATATAGTATTTTACCCTTTTGATTACCCTATTTCTAATAATATATAGTATTTTAACCCTTTTGGTTACCCTATTTCTAATAATATATAGTATTTTAACCCTTTTGGTTACCCTATTTCTAATAATATATAGTATTTTACCCTTTTGATTACCCTATTTCTAATAATATATAGTATTTTACCCTTTTGGTTACCCTATTTCTAATAATATATAGTATGTGTTTCAATTTTAACCCTTTGGTTGCCACATTTCTAATGAAATACAGTCAATATGTTTCAATTTTAACCCTTTGTTACCATATTTCTAATGAAATAAAAAGTCTGTGTGTTTCAATTTAAACTCTTGATTCTTGGGTGAAGTGGAAGGAAATTACAGGAGAGGGAGCCCAAGAAAGACCTAGGAAGAATCTCCGAGAATTTATCCTGAATTGCTGAAGCTCACAGAAGAGATGACAAAGGGATGAAATAAGTGGAGCGACACTGTGCTGCTAAAAACCCCATCCAAACCATGCATGGAAAAGCCAACATAAATCGATGATGATGATGTTTAGTAAAATATATACAGTCTATATGTTTCAATTTTAACCCTTTTGGTACCATATTTCTAATGAAATATAGACTATATGTTTCAAATAGTTTCAGAGCACTTTTTGCTGTGACACCAACACAAACCACTTTACAGTGTGGGCTGGGCACTTTTTGCTGTGACACCAACACAAACCACTTTACAGTGTGGGCTGGGCACTTTTTGTTGTGACACCAACACAACCACTTTACAGTGTGGGCTGGGCACTTTTTGTTGTAACACCAACACAAACCACTTTACAGTGTGGGCTGGGCACTTTTTGTTGTGACACCAACACAAACCACTTTACAGTGTGGACTGGGCACTTTTTGTTGTGACCCCAACACAACCACTTTACAGTGTGGGCTGGGCACTTTTTGTTGTGACACCAACACAACCAGTTTACAGTGTGGGCTGGGACTTTTTGTTGTGACACCAACACAACCACTTTACAGTGTGGGCTGGGACTTTTTGCTGTGACACCAACACAAACCACTTTACAGTGTGGGCTGGGCACTTTTTGCTGTGACACCAACACAAACCACTTTACAGTGTGGGCTAAAACTTCACATATCTCTCTCTCTCTCTCCCCTGATCTCGTTTTCTTTTGCCTTTCACCTCTCTCTCTCTATCTCTCTCCCTCTCTTTTTCTCTCTCTCTCTCTAATGTTCCTCTAATTCCAACATTTTAGAAATTTAAGACCTGAAATTTTAGAAATACAACTCCTAACCTTCTTTTGATACCAAATCACTTGAAACCACACCTGGTTCTAAAATACAAAACTTTATTGTTCTAAAGTGTTTATATTTATCTAAAAACCATACATAAAAATGTTATGTAAGAATCCAGTTTAATAATGAGAAAGTTAGTTATATTACTAAATCTCACCATGAAACTTGGGTAATGACCAAAAGAATATGATTGTGAATACAAGCAGCCGAAATGGGGTTCTTCTGAAAAGTCTTTGGAATAATGTTATTCGATAGAGTGTGTAGCTCAGAAATCAGAGAGTCGGTCCAAGTAGAACCACTACTTCTCCAAATTGAGAGATAACAGCTCCAATACTATGGGCTTGTCTCAGGAAAGAATTGTTGGACAGATTTTTCAGGCAAAACCAACTGGCAGGAGACCCAAGAGTAGACCCCGAGCAAGATGATTGGATAACATCCATGAGTTTGGCTGGTCAAGCTTAGGGATCCAGCCGGATCAGTTGGAGATGATTGCTTCTGACAGGACCCACTGAAAGGAGTGTTTTAGGACTCTGCCCCCACAACCCACCCAAGGAGGGGAGGAGAAGAAGAAGGAGGAGGAGGCTTTGATTTGAGAGGAAACCCCTTTAAAATTGGAGGCTTAATTTCATAGAAACAAAGGTGGTTTGGGGTAGGTTGATCTCAATCTCTAAAGGGTTAATCTATTAATCTACGCTGACTGTGTTGGCAGTACATATTACAAAAATTGGAACAATACAGAAAAGATTAGACAGGTCTCTGTGCACGAATGACATGCAAAATTGTGAAATGTTCCATATTTTATATTAGAAAAAAAATGGAGTGATGTGGGGTTAAGATTACTTAAATTTCAGCAATCGTTGGTTTACATTGAGATAATCCAGAACTACAAGGAGTTGATGTTAGTTATGGTTGACACCTGTTTTAGCAATTTAGGGCTTAGAATGTTAGCCAATATATGTGTGTGTAGATGAGTGCGTGTGTATATATATATATATATATATGAATACACAAATATATATCAGTGTGTCTATGTATACATATGTTCGTGTAAATACACATACACATACATACAAACGTGTGTGTATATATATATAGAGATATATACACACAGATATGTATCAATGTGTGTATGTACATGTAAATACAAACACACATACATGATGGCTGCAAACTCTGCCAAGAGTATTGCAATCGTTTGTCAGATTCAGATGTGGGACGCTCGGATATGGCTTTTCAAGCCTGCTAGAGACTTGCACTCCTTCACACACTGACGACAACTATGGATCTCCCTGGCTTGAGTTCCGGCATCAGGTTGCCCGTGAACCCTCACAATACCGTGGAGATCATACTTCACTGGTTCTCTTTGAACATGGCTGCAACTGTGGCTCCTGAGACCAGATTTGCTCAAGCAAATTTTTCCACACTCTGGGCACTTCAATTCAATGGAGACACCGATCATTTCGAGAGACACCAGGGCATTGCTTACGCACATCCCGTTTGATCTTCTCGTGCTCTATGCATCTGTCCTCAAAATTATGGACTCCATCATTCACCATTCCACGCCAAGTTTCTCTTTCAAGAGCGTCTATCTCCCAGTCAGCCATCATCAAACCAGTTCTTTTCAATGAGTCTTTTACACAATCCTTGAATCAGAGCTTTGGTTTGTGAGGTTGTCTCTTACCCTCACAAAGCTCGCCATACAAGAGTTGTTTTGGGATTCGATCATCCTCCATTCTGCAGAGGTGTCCGGTCCATCGCAAACACCATTGGTGGATGATACTCTCAATGCTCTGACACTCACTTCTCTCAAGGACCTCAACATCACTCACATGCATCTGCCACTTGATACCGAGCATCTTTCTGAGACACTGCTGGTGAAACCGTTCCAGTCTGTGGATATGCCGTTTGTAGGCAACCCATGTCTCACATGCATACAGCAAAGCTGACAGTACACATGCAGCATACACTCTCACCTTGGTCCTCATTGTGATTCTCGACAGCACCAAAGACGGTCGATGAGCCTTCCAAATGACTCACTTGCCTTACTAACACGTAGACCAACTTCTGCATCCAGAGAGCAGGTCATACTCAGAGTACTCCCCAAATACACAAATGGGTCAGCAGCCTTCAGCTTTTGACCATATACGTGTATGGAGGGTTCATTGAAAACTTTATCTGGAGAAAGTTGGTACATGATGACAGTCTTCTTCAGACTGATTGTCAGTCCCAAAGCACTGCACAAATTGGAAAAAGAATCCATAAGGTGTTGCATGTCACTCTGGGAGTGTGCAAAGAGATCACAATCATCTGCATATAAAAATTCTCTGATCAAGGTACTCAGTACCTTAGTGTTGGCAGTGGGACACCTAAGGTTAAACAGCTTGCCGGAAGTGCGATATCTGAGATAGATACCATGTTGACAATCCTTGAAGGCCATGAAGAACACCATCGCGAAACACAGGGCAAACAAAATTGGTGCAGGTATATCACCCTGCTTCACACCATTTTCAACCAAGATTGGCTCAGACAGTTTACCTCCAGCATTCACCCATGCCTGCATGTCACCGTGGAAGAGTTTCAGAAATAATCCACAAAGCCTTCCGATTAACGGTGTCAAATGCCTTGGTCAGATCGATAAAAACTTGGTATAAGTCCATGCGCTTCTCAATGCATTTCTCTTGAAGTTGTTTGGCGGAGAATATCATGTCAACAGTACCTCTGCCATTCCTAAAGCCACATTGGGACTCAGGAAGTACCTCAACAGCAATGTGCTGTATCAATCTGTCCAACAATATCCTGCACAGATAGCAGTGAAATACCTCTGTAGTTGCCACAGTCATCTTTGGCTCCATTTCCTTTGTAAAGTACCACCATCAATGCATCTTTCCAATCCTGTGGCACATCTTCTTCATTCCAAACATTCACAAATAGGTCAGTGAGGCGGTTTAAGGAGTTATCACCAGCACACTTGAAAATCTCGGCACTCAGTCCATCCATTCCAGGTGACTTGCCGCTGTTTAATTTGGCAATGGCCTTCGCCACCTCATCAAATGAAGGAGGATCGGCCATTGCCAGCTTTGTAAGTCTGGATGGAATCAACCAGATGAACTCATCATCAATTTCTGATGGTCTGTTGAGAAGCTCATCAAAGTGGTCATGCCACCTGATCAGGATTTCCTTCAGATCTCTGAGCAATTCCTTGCCATCCCCGGAGCGAAGTGGTGATATTTGTGAACCGGTCGGACCATACACCACCCTGAGCAGACTGTATAGGAGCTTGTATCATGTCTATCTGAGGCCTTCTGCATGGCTCTCAATCGATGTTGCACACGTGCCTTGATCTGCCTGAAGGTCCGGTCACTCCCGTCAGAATGTGTCTCACACAACAATGATGTCAGCCCTTTTTGTTTCTCTTCAAGCAAGGTCTGGATCACTGGATCATTTTCATCGAACCAGTCTTTATGCTTTCTATTGGTATTACCCAAAACTCCAGCACTAACATCATAGATGGTTTTCTTCAATGATTCCCAAGTGTTTTCACATTCCATGAACTCAAGGGACCTCGACAGCTCAGCTCTGACTTTCTCTGTTTTCAGACGAGCCACGTTTAGTTGTTTTGGAAGTGCAACCTTCTTCCCCCTTACTTTGGGCTTCACAACAAATTGAAACTTGGCACGCACCAGACGATGATCAGTCCAACATTCCGCGCCTCGCAATACACGAACCAATGTGATATCCCTGATATCACGTTTTCTCGTTAAAACAAAGTCAATAAGGTGCCACTTCTTGGAACCTGGATGCATCCAAGTTGTCTTATATTTGTCTTTCTGCTGAAAGAGTGTGTTCCCAACAACAAGATCCATCTCAGTGCACATCTGCAACAGAAGAAGGCCATTGTTATTGCACTTACCTTCGCCATGCTTGCCCATCACACTCTAAACTTCCCAGTCATTACCAACACATGCATTAAAATCATCAAGGATGACAATCTTGTCTGCGTAAGGTATACCATGGACCACCTCTCTCAAAGACATGTAGAAACTTAGTTTTTCATCATCACTAGCAAACATAGTAGGACCATACACATTGACCAGAGTCACAAAGCGGTTTTGAATCAGAGGGACTCTCATGGACATTATCCGATCATTGAATCCACAAGGAAGATTTTCCAGCTTTGAAACGATTCCATTCCTGACTGCAAATGCGACCCATGCCTCTCTCCTACAACCCTATGCTCCACCACTCCAATAGAAGGTATATCCTCCCTTCTGTTCTGTGAATTGACCCTCACCTGTCAATCTCGTTTCTGAAAGAGCAACGATGTCCATGCTAAAGCGATCGAGTTCCCTCGACACCAAAGCAGATCTTCTTTCAGGGCGAGTTTTACTGGACTGGGAATCCAGTAAAGTTCTTACATTCCAACATCCAATATTCAGAGATTTGAACCTCCTTGCAGTTGTAGGATGATGACCGGGCCCACGCTGTGGTGCCATGGGATACCTGCTGGGCCAGACCCCTTCACAATAAGTTCCAGAGCCCTTACTGCCATTGACTTCAAGGTGCACTTTTAGGCTACGGCCAGCCACACAAACCTGTAACAGATCCTGAATAAGTGATGCCTGTGCTTTGAAGGTTTTTTAAGTGGGGAAAGGCCTTGCACGCGACCAATCCCACCCGCTGAGCATCAAAAACACTACCCGAAAAGGAGAACTAGTCAATATCATCAGATGCTTCCAAAGCCGCAAGTTTTTTTTCAGAGTTTCCCTCTCTTAGAAAGGTGTTGAGACAACCACAGGGGGCCCTTCACTCCCAGGTAGAAAAAAAAAAAATAAGTACTATTTGGATGGCCGTTGACTGCTGAGTTCCTCCGCCCTTTGCCAGGTCTTGTATTTCATCCCGCAGGGTGTACAAATATCACCCTCCCCACCAAGCAAGCTTGGTGAGGTTGCCGCGGTTTAGTCGCCGATGACCTGACCATGAGACAGGTAGTACTAGGTTACATGTTACCAGTAGCACTCCAGAGCAATCTCATACACACATACATATATACATATATACATACATATTACACATATATCACATACACACGTGTTTGTGTACTTATGTATATGTGTGTATGTATATTTGTATATATATATATTTACCAAAAAGAAGAACAAGTCAACATCATTGGATACCATCTTGGTTAAGAGAGTGGGACTGGCTTTGTGCAGTGCCTTTGCTCACTATAAAAGCTTCACGGCACAGGCATTGCTTTATACCTGGAGATCTCTCTGCACTTGTCGTCACATGGTACCATGGGCCCAGCACTATATGTCAATAATTGTCACAAGTGTAGTGTTTGTACCAGAGTTTTCAAGTCGCTGGCTGGACTAAAAAGTCACACTCGTTCAGCACATCGGTAGGGGTTCTCCTACATGGATATAAAGTAGTGGCCGTACTCGAAAACGAGTTGGCAGCCACCATATATATATATATATATATATATATTCACACACAGTCAGGAAATGGCTGTTGGACAGGCAAGAGCTCAGCCATCAAGACCCGAGTTTCTCTAATATAAGCTATACTCTACTATCCCTAGTATTGAGTACTCTGTTGAGTAATGGTCTAACTAGTTTTAAACTGGTTAAATCCTTATATATATATGCCCCCCCCCCCCGTAGGTCCCCTACACCCCATACCAATGACCAATGGACAACAACAACCACCCATAGTTTGTGGTCCCTATGGTGGTTGGTCCACCGGATCCTCTACTGGTTAGGAGTCAACAAAACCATGTTTATTGAACCTGAGGACCCCCCCCCCCCCGGAGCGGCCCACACAGGAAGAACAATTATCCCAAGGTACTAACCCTATACGCATAAATGAGTGCCCGCAACCGTGCACTGTGTGTGTATACTGGGACTGCGTGAATGTACACACTCATGTGAACACAACGAAATACCAATACCCCAGGCTGGATTTGAAAAATGTTCGAGTGTATGCTTAAGAGTATATTTGTATATGCTCTGTTGTATGAGTGCACATGTGTATATAGACATACACGCGCATCCAAAAGTATAAACGTGTGGGTGGGTATGTATGTCTGTACTAACGGACTCGCCTAAGCTCCAAAGCCCCCAAGCTATTGCTGTGAAGATATATATAACACTCTACCTTTGTCTAGTCTAAACAATAACGCTTCCAAACACCTACTTTACTTTTCTTTAAAAATAACACCCACCTAGTTTTATGTCTGCCTTATACTTGGATATGGGGGCCTCTGTTGTATATATATATGCACTTGTCCGTACATATATACACACACCTGTATGGATTTGTGTGTGTAGATGTGTGTGTGTCTGAGGGGGTAGGTGTGAGTGTATGTACAAGTCAACCAACATAAGTCTTTTTATTTCTAAAATTTCTAAACTCTCTAAGTATTTGACTCCAACCATTATTTTCAGTATTACCACCCCACATTAATTCCCTAATTTGTATGTGTGGATGTGTGTCTCTGTCGGTGGAGGTGGGTGTGAGTGTATGTGCAAGTCAACCTACATAAGTCTTTTTATTTGTAAATTTTCTAGTCTTCTACTCTAACCATATATATACCACTCCTTATAAATTCCTCAAATTAACAATGACCTGTAGTATCTATTTCATACTATTAACCTCAATTGAACATATATCTGACCAGGAATGCTTTTTGTGAAAATCAGTCATATGGATCTATTGTCATCTTGCCTGACAGTTTGAACTTTACAAGACCACCTGCTTCTTTGAGGTCAAATACCAACCCTACTAGCATCTACAAACTGACCAATGAGAATTAAGACTATTCCTGCTGACAACATTAAATTATTCCTAACAAGCTCATATGTCCCAAGGCTCTGATACCATCAACACTATAAACACAGAGCTGGCATATCTAAGATCTGACTAACTGCCTGATGAGGTCATAGCCATTCAATGGCTATCATCGAAATATATATAGCAGTAAATAAAGGATTATGAGTTCATGCAATTGACTTATGTTTCGTCACTATATATATATATATATATATATATATATTTATATGTGATATATATATGTATACATATATATATATGTATACATATTTATATATACACATATGAAATTATAGGCACACATTTATTTATACACACACATATATACACATAGACGCACACTGATATATATATATATATGTATGTATAAACACATATATACACACACTAGTATACTAATACATCATTATCAAAAGTTATAGTAATGATGTATCACCTCCCACTCCCCCCTTCTCCTCCTTACCATCTCTGTTTATTACTAGAAGCCAGTAATAGCTGATATCTCTCTATCTCTTCACATCCTGTTTAAAATGATAGAAACCTTCCATGGAACACTTCAAACTGGAGCCAGTTATTTAAAACCTCCTTACACAAATACACAGATATATACTAAATAAGTTAACTGTCTCTATGTGGATACTTATCGTGCTAGAAATAACAGCCAAATTTTCATATAAATCATATGCTGTCGCTATGTGGCTACCTATAATTGAGACAGACAGAGATATATGTATATGAAGATATAATTCTCTCTTGTATACACCAGGTCCGAACACAAAAAAAAAAAACTCCCACTGCCTCCGTCTCTCCCACTCTCCCACTATTATGAGCAAATGGGTGTCCATATGCTGGCCACCCCACAGCCACAGCAGACAGAATGGAGAAAGTGTTTCTGTGGAGGATGGTAACGGAGACGCTCTGGAAGAGACATTCCAGCTCGTGAGGCTCACACTTGCAAGTAGCCAACTGTGTGCCAATGGTGTTGAGCAGAGAGGTGGCCCTAGGACCAAGGACACCAGAAGTCTCCACTCCCATGGGCTTGACCGCAAACCTGTCGGAGAGTGACCAATATGTCATACTAGAAATAGCAGCCAAATTTTCTTCAAATCTTATGCAACACTGCTGCCTCTATGTTACAACTGATCGTGCGAGAAATTGCAGCCAAATATTTATCAAATCATACACAACTCTGCTGCCTCAATGTGGCTACATATCGTGCTAGAAATAACAGACAAATTTTCATCAAAATCTTCATATGTTTCTGTCTTAAATATACAAAAATACTAAACAACACTGCTACTTCTATGTGGTCACTTATTCTACTAGAAATTGACGTCAAATCTCTTTATACTAAACAATGGTGATGATCTATTGATCTATGTGGCCATTATTCAGCTAGAAATAGCAGTCAAATCTTACTTCAAATTATATGCTACTGTCTTAAATATACAGATATACTAAACAATGATGACAGTCAGACCTCTGTCTGTGGTCAGACAACTATCTGTAGTCAGACCTCTGTGATCAGACCTTTGTAGCCAGACCTCTGTCTGTAGTCAAACCTCTGTAGTCAGACTTCTGCAGCCAGACCTCTGTAGTCAGACTTCTGCAGCCAGACCTCTGTAGTCAGACTTCTGCAGCCAGACCTCTGTCTGTAGTCAAACCTCTGTAGTCAGACTTCTGTAGCCAGACCTCTGTCCGTAGTCAGACTTCTGTAGCCAGACCTCTGTCCGTAGTCAAACCTCTGTAGTCAAACCTCTGTAGTCTGGCCTCTGTAGTCAAACCTCTGTAGTCAGACTTCTGTAGCCAGACCTCTGTCTGTAGTCAAACCTCTGTAAACAGACTTCTGTAGTCAAACCTCTGTAGTCAGACCTCTGTAGTCTGGCCTCTGTAGTCAAACCTCTGTAGTCAGACTTCTGTAGCCAGACCTCTGTCTGTAGTCAAACCTCTGTAGACAGACTTCTGTAGTCAAACCTCTGTAGTCAAACCTCTGTAGTCAGACCTCTGTAGTCTGGCCTCTATCTGTGGTCAGACCTCATTAGTCTTCGAGTAGAAGAAACTAGGAAAATTAGGCTATAGTAAAGATACTTGCTCAAGATGCCTTGCCATGGAATAGAACCCCAGCCATGTAGTTCATCATTTCATTTTACATCCACTTTTCCCTGCTTGCAAAGGTGGGACAGGAACTGATTCTGGCTTGATTTCTACAGCTGGATGCCCTTCCTAACATCAACCTCATTTACAGTGAGTGCTGGGTGCTTTTTTACCGTGGCACCTCCACGACCACTTTGCAGTGGAATGATAGGGACCCCAGTCCCTATCATCTCATTTCTACAGCTGAGTAAACTGGAGCAATGTGAAATAAAGTGTCTTGCTCAAGGAAACAACACATCACCTGGTCTGAGAATTGAACTCACAACCTTTCAATTGCAAGGCCAATACTCTAACCACTAAGCCATGTGCCTCCATGTGCCTCCATTGAAAAACAGAAATACTTTAACCATACAATTGTCTGCACCTGTAAATATGAAAGATGTGAGATAAATGTAAATTTTAATAAGTGAAAAAAATTAAAAATTAAATATTAAATTTCATTTTTTTTTCAAAATAGTTTACAAAAAAAAAAAAATGGTTTATCTTTTTTGTTTGTTTATTTTTTTACTATAAATGATTTTTGTTGGGGTAAAAAAAGAGTCCAGTGGAGTCATGGAGTGCTTTTTTGAAAATTCCTGCAACTACTGTGAAGGTGACATCTCTTTACTAATAGTGAGATGTTTTGTGGGTAAATTACTCTGCCTTCTTATGGGAAGTAGTGAACATGCTGGTGACCTGTTGTACAACCTCTGTAAAGATTAGAGTACCGCCAAAGACTAGGGCAGCGCCAAGCCAATGAAATGTCGTGAATGGATTCTGAAAGTACCAGATTGAGAAAAGCAAACTGACAAATTTCCTCAGGGTTACCACAAGGGTTACGGTTAAAGAAGCACATTCGGTAGTGAGAATAAAGACACTACGTATACACACATACCTGTATAATAGATAAGGAAAGAATATTGATTTTTATTTGGGGCACAACGCTAACACAAGGCCAACAATGTATTTTTGGTGGTGGGAAGGGCAAATTTGTCCATTTGTCATTAACACACACCATACACACACTACCACACACTACATATAGTCGTCTATATTCACTGTCCCTATGTCACTACTACATACCATCACATCTTACACAGTCATCTACATCTACCAACATTTAACTGATATTTTATTGACTCTGGAAGGATGAAAAATAATAATAATGTTTCTACTTTTGGCACAAGGCCAGCAATTACCCCAGTGCATTACTGGTGTTTTATTTTACCAAGCCCTTAAGGATGAAGGGCAAAGCTAACCGTGGCAGGATTTGAACTCAGAATGCAAAGGGCCATAACTCTATGCTGCAAAGCATGTTGTCTGACCCTCTACTGATACTGCCAATCCACCGCCCTTAATAGTAATAATAATGTTGATAGTTGAAAAAAAGGATACTGTGTTAATATATTTCCCAGCAGAAACAACCACATTTTCGGTACAGCATAGTTAATTACAGGTACTATAATTGGAGCTGTAGGATAACAAAAAAAAGAAGGTAGAAAACTTAGGTGAGGGTCCTTTGAAGAAAAATTTAACATTCAAAAATATCTTTACAACATATCATAACACAAATATTTTTATATTATTTGTAATAAATCTTACGATATATTGAAGTGTTTGGGTAATTTGAAATTTGAAGCAGAATCCAAATAGAATACTTATAAATAATAATAGCTTTAATTGGGATTAATAATGTTAGGGACAGAGGAAAGTGACCTGTGGCCACTACAAAGAATCAAATTTTGTGTCTCGCAAATTCTGGTCAAGCATGTTACCACTACACCAAATGACAGCTGACAACAGTTTCTGTCCAAATTAGGAAATGCTTTTGCAGTCTTGTCCACAGGGTGCAGCCCCAACACCGCTGTGTCCTAGGTTCAGAGCCCATCAGCCTCCCTCTTCCCCCTCTCATTCTTCTGTGACCCTAGAGCCCTTGCCTTTCCCTTCATTTTTATTAATAAAATATATAACAGTTTTTGCAACTAAAGCAAGGAGTGGAATGCTGGTATCATTTGAAATGTTGGAATCCAAAGACAGAAATCCCTATGAATAATGGTTTCTGATTTAGGCACAATGCCAACAATTTTGAGGGAGAGGAAAGTCGATTAAATCGACCCCAGTGCATTATTGATACTTTATTTTATTGACTCCCATAAGGATGAAAGGCAAAGCTAACTTTGGCGGGATTTGAACTCAGAGTGTAAAGGGTCGTAACTCTGTGCTGCACAACACATTGTTCGATGCTCTACCGATTACTGTCAATCCACTGCACTATAAGTAATAATAGCTTAAGCAAATTGAGTAAAATACTCCTAGGGATGGAAAATAAAGGGGCAGTAGCTGTCATGTCTCTCAAATTAAACATAAAGGGTCGTAACTCTATGCCATAAAGCATGTCCGATGTTCTGCTAATACTGCCAACAACAATAACAACTATCTCAATTTACATTAAGATAATAATCAGTGGAATATTTTAAAACACTTCACTTACCTGACTGTGAAAATATTAGCACATGTCGGTAAATATCTGGAGCCAGAAGTAAAAATCCAGGAAGTGGAAGAGCATGCTACAATGAGAAATAAAGAAATATTGTACACAGCTCCTCTCTGTGTAAACGAAATAGTCCCTCATCATCACTTAATGTCCCTTTTTCCATGCTAACATGTGTAAATGAAATATATTAAAGCACCCAGTACTCACTGTAGATGAGGTTGGTGTTAGAAAAGGCATCCAGCTGCAGAAACCAAGCCAGAACCTGTATGAGCAAGACCTGGTCACCTGACCTAGACAATTCGTCTAACCCATGCTAGTGTGGAAGATGGACGTAAAACGGTGGTGACAATGATGATGATGGCACTCCATTGGTTACAAGTGTCCCAGTTGATACGATTAACAAAAAAGCCTGCTAGTGAAAATAACGTGTAAGTGGCTGAGCATGCATATCCTTATTCCCGCCACCGGGACACAAACTCATGACCTTACAATTGTGAGCTGAATACCTTAACCTCAAAGCCACGCATCTTCACATGAAATAGTCCCTCATCATCATCTCTTAACGTCTCTTTTTCCATGCTAAGATGGGTTGGATGGATGTCCACAGACCAAGTCAGTACTTAATTGCAGTAACTGACCTTTCAGACGGGCTCAAGGCCTTCATCTCACATATACTCCACCACTTTACAGAGAGGACTGGGTGCATTTTACCATGGTACTGGCACTAGGCAAATTGTCAGGTCCTTAACACAACGTCTTCTCAACCCTTTGTTTAGCATGGTTTCTACAGCTGGGTACCTTTTCTAGTATACAGGATACCTTTTATAGTACCAACCAGTTTATAGTATACAGGGTACCTTTTATAGTACCAACCAGTTTATGGTAGACTGGGCACCTTTTCTCAGAGCACAGACACTAGGGTGGTTGGCCTGTCCTTAACACAACTAAAAAGTTCTTTCAACCCTATGTTTGGCAGGTGAGTAACAGTCGAAACAGAAAGAGCTCAACCATAGGGCAGAAAATTATAATATATATATAATTATAATATATATATTACCCATTCTTATTCATCCCACTTCTCTTTCTCCCTCTCTCTCTCTCTCTCTATATATATATATACACACATATACATATATATACATATATATATATATACCAAAAGCAACAACTACCTCTTATTTTCCATGCAACACCATTATATCGAACCAAAGCCTGGAAGGAAGATTGACTGCCGGGTCCCACCCTGCCTCATATAGCCATGGACAGCCTGGGAAATTCACCTGACTGCAACTGCACGAACCAAAACACCCGAAACACTGTGAATGCAACTGACTCTGCAGTTGCTGCCCATGTCTCACTACCATGCAGCATTGCGCTCCTCACACAGGCATCATATAACCAGCCTTTCGTACGCAGGGAGAAACCCTTCTTCGTCAGCAGAGGAAGCAGCTCCCTAAAATTCTTCCAACCCGTCCTTTTTCTAGATACTATGGCCTGGAACCTCCTTTATATATATATATATATATATATATTTTCCTTTATTTTCTTTATAATCCCATTTTTCCCATTCATCCTTACTCATTTGTACCTTTTCTTATATTTTCCCTTAAATCATCAATGTATTATATTGTCTCCACCGGATTGACTGGGATACCAACTACTTGATTACTTAATTTTTACATTTGTTACATTAGATACTTTAAATATTTCCTGTCATTCTCGATAAGAGGTCAGTTTTTTTCCAATGGAGTCATCACAATTTAATATCCAGCCCTGAACCCAATCCCTAATACGAATATACACTTTAGCCAGTTAGATTTTATTCTTAGTATATTGACTGTTGTATAGTTTTCTGGACTTCTAACTTTTAACGTCTGAAATTTGAAATTTTGGGGATTTTGGGGTCGTGAAACCTTAAATATTTTCTATGATAAGTTATATTAACCATAGCAGTAGGTAACTTTCTCACTTTTGGGTTGATGGTCAGTATATTATCCTGCCATAAACGGGTAGTGGGTACGAAGGCACTAGATACTGCTGGCCACCAAAGCTAGCAGTAAATAAATTTTAGCTGGTCTGAACTCCAACTGACCATATAGGGTTGTCGGGTGAGGTGGTGGGGGACTGGTAAATAGAGAGAACAAATAAGGTTGGTGGTATTCTTGGTTGGAGTTGAGTGGTCAGCCACCCACACCGCTGTGACTAAGCAGGGCTGTCAGGATATTCTGAAAAATTAGAAGGGCGCAGGCACTCAAAGCAAAAACACACATTTTCTTAGTCCGCTCCCTTCCATCCAAAATAGCTTCGGAAATGTTACCTTTTAATCAATTTTTGCTGTCTGGAGAAATCATGATATCTATCGTCATTGAAATATAACGGCTCAAATAATAAAAGACTCATCTTCAACTTCACATTTTCCTCTTTATTAATATATATATACATATATATATGATATATATAGATGATGATGATATACATATATATATACATATATATATATACATATATATATATACATATATATATACATATATATATATACATATATATATACATATATATATATATATATATACATATATATATATACATATATATATATATATACATATATATATATACATATATATATGATATATATAGATGATGATGATATACATATATATATACATATATATATATACATATATATATATACATATATATATATATATACATATATACATATATATATATACATATATGTATATATATATGTATATATATATATATTAATAAAGAGGAAAATATATATACATATATATACATATATATATAAAATTAACTCGAAAATAGAGTTTTGAGATGCGAGTGTATTAGGATTCTAAGGGAAATGGGAAAACTCGGCGTGCATTCATTTTTTCTTTCTCTCCATTCTCTCTCACTGCTCCCTATCTTTCCCCCTCCCACTGTCACCTTCTTCCTCCCCCTCTCTCCCTTCTACAGGCCAGCTCTACTGACGCCAATATTCTTCCTTTCTCGCGATGACTTGGGGTCGATCAGACACACTTCATCTCTCTCTCTCTAACCTGTCCCAATACAAACATCATATGAACGAAGATATTTGTTTCTCCATTACGAGCCTCCTATCCCCTGCAGTAATCTCATTAATTCGTTGAAACTGCAGAAGGTTGACATCTGAAGAGCATTATTTAATGCTTGTGATCTGTTCACTTTCATACATTCTTTTTCCTCCTTCCTGTCTTCTCTTCCTTTCTTCGGGTCAACTCACATCTAACCACGGATCTCTGTCCTTCGAGGTAATATTTTACCCAACGCCACTTCAACAGCGTTTTGCTGTTCTAACAGCTTCCATACACCAAGTTTTCCCATTTCCCTGAGAATATATATATCAAATTAAATTGTTAAAAACTCACAATATTATTTGAACACATATATTTATGTGTATTTCTCTCTTTACTGTGTTATATATATGTGTGTGTGTGTGTGTGTGTGTGTGTGAAGTGGTTGGAGATAGGAAGGGCATCTGGTGATAGAAAACTTGCCACACAAAGGAACAATAGGACTCTTCCTGTCAGTGTTGATAACATGATAAAATGCACCAGGTGCACTCAGTAGAGTGCAGAAAGATATGAAAGTGAGATGCAGCCCCTGGCCCATCTCAGAGGTCAGTAACATTGATTAAATACTGATTTTGTCGGTGATGACTCATCTAATCCTTGCTAGCAGAGAACACAGGTGTTAAATGATGATGGTTTCTGATTTAGGCACAAAGCCAACAATTTTGGGAGAGGGGAAAGTCAATTAAATCGACCCCAGTGCATTACTGTGTCACAAAGTATGTTGTCCAATGCTCTACTGATACTAGCAGGATTTGAACTCACAACATAAAGGAATGGGAACAAAGTCCACAAAACATTTTATCCGACGCTCCACTGGTTCTGCCAATTCATCGTTCTTGATGATGATGATAATAATGAAAAAAATTTATTAAAACATTTAAAAAAGAACGGAAAGTTAAGGTAGGAGTTAATATTGAGTATTGACTTAGTCTGTGACAAACTGTCCAACTCTTGCTAGCAGGCAAAACAGGGGTTAACCCTTTAGTTACCAACCCAGCCAAAACTAGCTCTGGTTCTATGAAATAAAACCACCCAATTTAAAGGTTTCCAATTTAAATTGAAATCTTCCAAAGTAATTTTATATAAAACCCTTACATTAAGTTACTATCTTAATAATGAAATAATTAATAATTTTAGTAAATCCCTCAAAATTCTTCATTAATTACTTAAGATAGAGTATCTTTCATTAGAAATGTGCCCGTGAAAGGGTTAAAGCATTGTGATGATGATGATTAAAAAAATCTATTAAAACCCTTTAAAAGGAACTGAAAGTTAAGATCTACTAAATATAAATAAAATCTTTGAAGCTATGAAAAGATTCAACATTTTCATTTTCATAGGCATAATGTGAAATTTTATTTATATTTTATTTTATTTTTTTTATTACTTGTCTCACTAGCTCTTTTTGATTACCAACTATAAAGAGTACTCAATACTTCTCCTAGTCTGCATGGCTTACTCGTTCTATACGGACGTTTAAATTGAATAAATAAATAAGATAGAAGTTAGTGGCGGTGCCCCACCGTCGGCTGAAACACATAATACTGAAATAGAAGTCAATATTAACTTACATTGAAGAATAACGCTTCAGATGGATGTTTACCAAACTCCTTATATATAACCTCTTGGAAGATTCCCATTCTGGCTGACATAAACAGGGCAAATAACAACAAAAATATTCCTGGAAAGAAAAAAAAAAATGAAGGACGAACAACAACAACAACAGCCGCCAGCATCAGCATCACCACCACCACCACCACCACCACCACCACCGCCGCCATCGTCGTTGTTCACATCATATTACCACCACCACCACAGACCACTATCACCACTACCACACACCACCATCACCATCGCCACCATCACCACACACCACCACCATCACTACCACCCCCACATCACCACTACCACACACGACCACCACCATCCCCCTTACCACCACCCCACCACCATCACCATGGTGACCAATGCCATGTCTGAGATCCAAGCTAAAACTTATCTCCAAGTGAGATTACAGAATCCTGCTTGAAACAGTTGATATCCCAACAGCTGATATCACATGGTGTGGTACTGGGTAGAATAGGGGGAGATGTGGTGGTGGTGGTGGTGGTGGCGGTGATGATGGTGGGAGTGTTGGTTGTGGTGGTAGTAGTGGTGGTGTTGGTGGCAGTGGTGGTTGTGGCAGTGGTGGTTGTGGCAGTGGTGGTGGTGGTGGGAGTGTTGGTTGTGGTGGTAGTAGTGGTGGTGTTGGGGGTTGTGGCAGTGGTGGTGGTGGAAGTGTTGGTTGTGGTGGTGGTGGTGGTTGTGGTGGTGGCAGTGGTGGTGGTTGTAGCAGTGGTGGTGGTGGTGGTGGCGTTAGTGGTTGGTTGTGGTGGTAGTAGTGGTGGTGTTAGTGGCAGTGGTGGTGGTGGTTGTGGCAGTGGTGGTGGGAGTGTTGGTTGTGGTGGTAGTAGTGGTGGTGTTGGTGGTTGTGGCAGTGGTGGTAGTGGTGGTTGTGGCAGTGGTGGTGGGAGTGTTGGTTGTGGTGGTAGTAGTGGTGGTGTTGGGGGTTGTGGCAGTGGTGGTGGTGGTTGTGGTGGTGGCAGTGGTGGTGGTTGTAGCAGTGGTGGTGGTGGTGGTGGCGTTAGTGGTTGGTTGTGGTGGTAGTAGTGGTGGTGTTGGTGGCAGTGGTGGGAGTGTTGGTTGTGGTGGTGGTGTTGGTTGTGGTGGTAGTAGTGGTGGTGGTTGTGGCAGTGGTGGTGGTGGTGGTGGTGGCGTTAGTGGTCGGTTGTGGTGGTAGTAGTGGTGGTGTTGGTGGCAGTGGTGGTGGTGGTTGTGGCAGTGGTGGTGGTGGCGTTGGTGATGGTGGGAGTGTTGGTTGTGGTGGTAGTAGTGGTGGTGGTTGTGGCAGTGGTGGTGGTGGTTGTGGCAGTGGTGGTGGTGGTAGTGGCGTTAGTGGTTGGTTGTGGTGGTAGTAGTGGTGGTGTTGGTGGCAGTGGTGGTGGTGGTTGTGGCAGTGGTGATGGTGGCGTTGGTGATGGTGGGAGTGTTGGTTGTGGTGGTAGTAGTGGTGGTGTTGTTGGCAGTGGTGGTGGTGGTTGTGGCAGTGGTGATGGTGGCGTTGGTGAGAGTGTTGGTTGTGGTGGTAGTAGTGGTGGTGGTGATGGTGACAGTGGTGGTAGTGGTGTATAACAGAGATACATGACAGCCCCCACCACCACCATAAGGTAAGGGACATTTACGGGGGTGGGGCAGTAGAGCAAGAATCACATGAGGTGATACATGAGACACTTTCAAAAATTATATTTGAATATTATTTTATTCATCTCAGTGGAGAAATAAGCATTTCTATGTATATATGTGTGTGTGTGCATATATATATGTATATATGTGTGTGTGTGTGTGTGTGTGTGTGTGTGTGTGCATATATATATGTATATATGTGTGTGTGTGTGCATGTATATATGTGTGTGTGTGCATATATATATGTATATATGTGTGTGTATGTGCATATATATATGTATATATGTGTGTGTGCATATATATATGTATATATGTGTGTGTGTGTGCATATATATATGTATATATGTGTGTGTATGTGCATATATATATGTATATATGTGTGTGCATATATATATGTATATATGTGTGTGTGTGCATATATATATGTATATATGTGTGTGTGTGTGTGCATATATATATGTATATATGTGTGTGTGTGTGCATATATATATATGTATATATGTGTGTGTGCATATATATATGTATGTATGTGTGTGTATGTGCATATATATATGTATATATGTGTGTGTGTGTGCATATATATATGTATATATGTGTGTGTGTGCATATATATATGTATATATATCAGGATGGATTCAGTTAGAAACTGCTCAGCAGAGTATTTGATCGGGACCCCGATGGCTGAGCTCTTGCCATTTCATCAGTTAGTTCCAGCATCTTGAACTAGCTGTTGAAATGGCAAGAGCTCAGCCGATGGGGTCCCAACTCTTTATAATATAACCATACTCTACTACCCCAAGTATCGAATACTCTGTTCAGTAATGGTCTAACCTGTTTCAAACTATATACATATATATATGCGTGTGTATGTATGTGTGTGTACATAAACGTATATGTCTGTGCATGTGTCTATATATATATGGAGGCACATGGCTTAGTGGTTAGAGCATTGGCCTTGCAATCGAAAGGTTGAGAGTTCAATTCTCAGACCGGGTGATGTGTTGTTCCCTTGAGCAAGCCACTTTATTTCACATTGCTCCAGTTTACTCAGCTGTAGAAATGAGATGATAGGGACTGGGGTCCCTATCATTCCACTGCAAAGTGGTCGTGTAGGCGCCACGGAAAAAAAGGCACCCAGCACTCACTGTAAATGAGGTTGGTGTTAGGAAGGGCATCCAGCTGTAGAAATCAAGCCAGAATCAGTTCCCGCCCCACCCTTGCAAGCAGGGAAAAGCGAACGTAAAATGATGATGATGATGATGATATATATAGTGAAATAAGATAAAGATGACTGGTTACTCCTTCATTACGTTTATTGGCTGGTGACGCGCGTTTCGCCACTGACCAGCTCAAGGTTCAATCTGTATCGATCTGACCCGACTCTGTAATCCGCGGCTCGTCAGACCCCTTGTAATCATCATAATCATCATCATCATCGTTTAACGTCTATCTTCCACGCTAGCATGGGTTTAGACGGGAATTGTCCCACTTGAGGCAAGATTGGTTGTCTTGCTCGTATAGGAGTGTCTGGCAGGTTTTCTAACACTGAACGCCCTTCCTAACACCAACCACGTTTACAGTGTGGACTGGGAGGATTTTACCGTGTTACCTACACGGCCACATTACAGTGTGGACTGTGTGTTTTTTTTTTTTTGTTGTGACATCTACACGACCTCATTTATTTAGGACTGGATGTTGTGGTACCAACATAAGTTAACACAGAAAAGAGTGGCGTTGATGGCGGTGGGGGGTGGAGTGGGGTAGTGGGATGAGGTGTATATTTGGTTAAGAGGTACCTACTGACAGTGGGTTTCGCTTTGTACATAGGCAAGGCGGGTCTTCTGTATTACTGCGTAGCACCAAAGATCTCGGTCCAGTGACATTTCTTCGAAAGGTGTAAGTGAGTGTGTAAGGTCGGAATTTATCAGATCGTCCCAGGTTTTTCTGGGTCTACCTACTCCGTAACTTCCATCAATTTTGATCGCCCTGCACTTTTTTATACAGCTGTCGTCTTTCATGCGCATCACGTGACCATATCAAAGCAGTCTTCTCTTGAGTAAACAGCATCTGATCCCTCTTATTCCTAATTTCTCACTTAGTTCATTTATGCTTTGCCCGTCACGTATATTACTATTACACATCCAACGGAGCATGCATGCTTCGTTCCTTGCCAGTCTGCACAGATCCTCTGCACACAATGCCCATGTCTCATTGCAACATAACATTGCTGTTCGTATGCAGGCATCATACAATTTGCCTTTCATTTTTAGAGAGAAACCTTTAGTGGCCAATAGTGGTATAAGCTCTCTGAACTTTTTCCATCCCGTTCTGACTCTGGCTACTGTACTTTCAGAGCACCCTCCACCACTGCTGATTTTGTCACCCAGGTAACGGAAAGTGTCCACTATTTCTATAGAACCATCTGGGCAATAGGAGCTAGTATCCTGTGGGCACTTGCTACTTATTGCACCTGAGCACCGGCCACATATAAAGTCTACGTTCTTAGATAGCTTACCTGTGATCCCACTACATCTTTTATGCACCCATACTTTGCATTTGGGACATAAAATGGAATTTCTGCCTACTCCTTTCCTACACACTGAGCATGGCCATTTCTCAGAGGGGACCTGTGCCCTATTTTCCTTCCTACATACAAGAACTTTAGTCTTAGACAAGTTAACTTTAAGGCCTTTTGATTCTAGGCCATGCTTCCATGTTTGGAATTTCTTCTCTAGTTCAGCCATCGATTCAGCGTATAGAATTCATCTGCATATAGAAGTTCCCATGGGCAGCTGGTCTTGAACTCCTCTGTATAGCCTGAAGAGCAATAATAAATAGGAGGGGGCTAAGGACAGAGCCCTGATGAACACCAACTTTTACATTAAATTCTTCACTATATTCGGGGGGGGGGGGAATAAGTTGGTGGTTCTGGTCGCAGGTTGAAGTGGGTGGTGGTGTGGGGGTGCTGATTGTTGGTAGACAGTTTGGCATGTAGCTGTGGCTAATTTTTGTGTGTGTTCTGGGTGTGGTGTTGATTGTGATAAGGATGAAAGGTTGCGGCATTTATGGTGGTGTGATGATTGTGGTTGTGAGTTGTTAAGGAGGCTCAATTCCATAAGGAGATACATATACAGACACACGTAGTCTGACAAAAATATATTGTAAATATTATGTCGCACCCATCACCCCCACCACCACCAAACACATCGCCATACATCCCACATCTCAGTATCATTGTGTTCTATGTGTCTTCTCTGTCAGGTTTTAACTTGTAACACATCGTAACATCCAATCCTGTAAATATCATGTCGAACAAATCACCCCACCACCACCACCAAACACATCGCCATACATCCACCATCCCTCATTTCAGTACCTTTGTTTTCTCCGTGCTCCCTGTGTCACTTTTTAACCTGTAATCCATCGTAAAATTCGATCCTGTAAATATCATGTCGCACCCATCACCACCACCAAGCACATCGCCATACTTTCACAACCATCAACATCACCAGCATATACCATGTCTATCATCCCTCCCTAAACAACGCATGTGTGTGTGTCTGTGTGTAAGTATGTTTGTACAACCGCCATCCCCACTGGCTATATATATACACATATGTATACAATATATTTGTCAGACTACGTGTGTCTATATATGTATCTCCTTATGGAATGGAGCCCCCTTAACAACTCACAACCACAATATTCACACCACCATAAACACCGCAACCTTTCATCCTTACAACAATCAACAACACCACCCCCACACTACACACAAAAATCAGCCTCAGCTACATGCCAAACTATCTACCAACAACCAGCACCCCCACACCACCACCCACTTCAACCTGGCACCACCAACTTATCACCACACCCACCCCCACACACACTACAGGCAAAAACATCCCTATGAATTAATCCACCAATCAAAACAAACTTTACTGACCACCATAGGAACTTCTGACTTTATCACACAGCATGTATTCATTTTTCCATTACAAGGGGTCTGACGAGCCGTGGTTACAGAGTCAGGTCAGATCAATACAGATCGAACCTTGAGCTGATCAGTGACGAAACGTGATTCACTCTATGTTGTCAGCATCTCTATGGATTTGAACACTGGTTTACACATACAAACACACAGTTATATATAATTATCTATATCTATATAGCCGCCATGTCTATGAAGGTGGGTGGCCTAATGGTTAGGATTTGATATTTATCATTGTAACATCATGGGTTCAATTCTTGGACTAGGTAGCCGATTGTGTTCTTGGGCAAAATACTTCATTTCACATTGCTCCAGTCCACTCAGAATAAAATGAGTGCCAACAGTTGCTGAGGTTCTAACCCTGCAATAGACTGGCCTCCTGTCCAGCGGTATGGGGTTTCTTGTACTCCCAGTCACTTAATGTCCTTGAAACCTGGGTAAGCATTGGCCTGATGTATCTTGGAACTTAGGACAGATTTTCACTTTTTAATGGAAGCAGTGAATAAAAAAGTTAACTTACCTGTGAGCCACATTAAATAGTCATAGTTCGAGTCACTGGTATCTGTACCTTCCTTGGGTTTCTACAAATAATACAAAATAGACATATAAACACATTGATGTCTAAAACATCTAGTTTGGCCCATTAGCATTTATATTACTTTATACTTACTATTGTGTTTTCATGGTAAACACTTTATTTCACATAATTATCTCACATAATATTGAATCTATGAGATTTTTATATTATTTACTAGCAGCAGTACCCAGCGTTGCCTGGGTAGGTAAAATAATATCTGCTTTGATGAAAAGGTGTTGATCTTAGCGACTGCTTCTCTATGACTCATCTATGGCCACACACAGGCCATGCAGGGGAGGGTGGTGATGACCTCTATCAATGAGAAACGCGGGTGACTGACGAAGGGGCATGCTGGGGGAGGGAGGTAATGACCTTAACACTAAGCCAAATTTCCTCACGCTACTTGATTGGAAACCGATGAATTCTCAAATACACAACTAAAAGCTCACACGACGTCAGTGGTCATCGTTTTGCCTTTGACCATCTATAAGATGTGCAATGATAGGTTCTATCGTAGTATAAAAGTTGAACCAAATAAATTGATTTATGTGTGAGGTGGAGCCGAAGTTTCGAATTTGAACGAAATCGGTTGAAAAATGTGGGAGCTAATGATAGGTCGCTGTCGCTGAACAAAAAATGCAAAGTGTAAAGCTACTATAAGATGTGCAATGATAGGTTCTATCGTAGTATAAAAGTTGAACCAAATAAATTGATTTATATGTGAGGTGGAGCCGAAGTTTCGAATTTGAACGAAATCGGTTGAAAAATGTGGGAGCTAGAGCTGAAAAGGCGGAAATTTGAGAGAAAAGGTGGTTATTTTTGAATATTTAAGCAGCTCCCACGCCGTTCCTGAACAAAAAATCCAAAATATAAAGCCACTTTAAGACGTGAAATAATCAGATCTAGCGTAGTGCAAAATTTAAACAAAGTAGGTTGATTAATGTGGGAGCTAAAGCCGAAAAAGTGGAAATTTGAGTCTAAAAGTGGTAATTTTGAATATTTAAGTGGCTGCCACGCCGTCCCTGAACAACAAATGCAAAATAAAAAGCCATTACAGGATGTGCAATGATAAATTCTATTTTGCTTTAAAATTTGAACAAAATCGGTAGCAAAATGTGGGAGCTAGAGCCAAAAATCTTATTTTTCGATACCTAAAAAAAGGTGACCCCCTATTGATTTTTATCTGCAGAATGACCCCGGAATAAAAAGAAAAACGATACGCTGATATATAGAAAACACTCCCCGATGACTAATCTATGAGCCTGTAAAGTTTAATAAATATAAGCAACCGGTTATGGATGGTTTGAACAGAAAGATGTGGGAGAATTCTGGTCGGATACGGTCAGTTTAAATGCTAAAGGGTTAATGTCCAGTCCTAGGTCCTGGGTTCATATCTCACTGGAGGGAGAAAAACAGCAGGAGAACAGCTAGGTGTCATTCATACTCTGGGTGGGCCCATCTCCCTTAAAGTGTTAAGAAGAATCAAGGGCTGAAACATTTGCTTGATGGGAGTTTTCTTCTGAAGAACCTCCTGCTGTCCGCTTGCCTTGTCACAACTCTCCACCTACTGTCCAGTCACAATTGTAATAGCAAAGGAATGCAGCTGCCTTCATAGTGGTTAGAGTGTTGGGCTTATAATCATAATGTTATCATCATCATATTGTTAACATCCATTTTTCCATGCTAGCATTGGTTAGATGGGCTGTCCCATTTGAGGCAAGTTGGGTCAGATTGTAGTGAAACCTGTCCATACCTCGAGCCCTGGGTGACACCTAAAGTTATTCGAGTTATTTCTTCTAACGATAACTACTCACCGTGCTTTGCTTCAATTGGTGACCCGACTTTAGAACACACAGTTTTCTGAGCCATCTATATTTACCAATGATAATCACACAACAATATGGAACAATCACCAGCATCATCGTCCGTACAAGCAGCAATATCCCTGCGGATACCGACATTCTGGCCTCATGATCCTACCATTTGGTTCAGATTCATCGAGGCCCAATTTGAGACGCACCATATTTCGGCAGGCAGGACCAAAATTTCCTATGTTGTCGGGACACTGTAAAAGAAAGACTTGGTTTTACGCCGGCTGAGCTGGTTTATGGCACGACATTGGTATTACCCGGGCAAATGATTGCCCCCGAGTCTAAATACCCAGCAGATCCAATGAACTATATCCATCGCCTGCGGACCTACATGGCAAACCTGCCATCGGTTTCCCCGCACCCTCAAAGCATCACTACGCAAATTCCATCCGACCTACAGCAATGGACACACGTTTTTGTCAGAAGGGACACTATCAGGGCTCCTTTGGAACCACCATACTCGGGGCTCTACTAAGTACTCAAAAGGACACCCAAGCATTTCATTTTGGACATTAATGGAAGGAGGGATGCTGTTAGTGTCGACCGATTAAAAAAAGCTCATGTGGATTTTGATGAACCCTCATCATCAGATCAAGTTAACCCAACACCAGTGCTCCCATTTACCGACAATCCAAACTCTATGCCAACAGCAAGCACTAGATCTGGCCGACGTGTGTACAGGCCATCTCGCTATGCTCAATATGGCTAGTAACATTCCTCATTTCATCGATAATTTGTTCATTTAATTGTTTACTGGTCTTATCTTATAAAGAACATATAACAAAAAAATGTAACGGTTAAAATTTAAAGAAAAAAAAAAATCTATATCTGGAGATGTTAAAAAAAATTAAGTTGTGATGGAAACTTTATGGACATGAACAACAACTAGTGTGTAGGAGAGAAACAGAGTTGAACTAATATAAACTTTTTCTTTTTTCTCCTTGGCCACAACCTGTCTCGTATATGTGTGTCTATACACCCACATGTTTGCTCTGACTATGTATATATATATGTGCCAAGCGTGTGTATATAATGGTGAATTTATCCTGTTTTTCTCCTCTCTTTTTGTCTTATATATATATTTTTGTTTTGTTTTTTCTCTTTCTCTTTCACTAACTTTTCGATTATCGATCGCCGCTCCCGCATCGATCTAGGCAGGGAACTAATGTAGCGAAACCTGTCCACACCTCGAACCCTGGGTGACACCTAAAGGTCAAATTCTAGGTCACCACCCTTTTGGCGTAAACAATTGATGTGTGGGCAATCTCTCGAGGCAGGGGCAGGAAGCTGGTGATATAAATAGCCGGTACCAAGAGAGAGAGAATTCAATCACCACAAGAACTACTACCACTGACTGCAACGAGCAACAAACATTGTCTGGTCACTCGCTGTTTTCACATCAACAACAAAATAACATTGTCAACCTTTGTGACTCGTGGTAACTTATTTGTTACTCTTTTTGATTGAAGTGGAGTAAATTTTATATCAAAAGTAAACTAGTTATTTGAGTTATTTCTTCTAACGATAGCTACTAACCGTGCTTCGCTTCAAGATTACCATGTCTTCCTCATACAAAACTGTTTCTGGCTTGGTTTCTAGGGCTGGATCCCCTTCCTAACACCAACCACATTTACAGTGAGTACTGGGTGCTTTTTTCATGATGCCTACATGACCACTTTACAGTGTGGACTGGATGCCTTTTGTTGTGATGCCAACATGACAACTTTGCAATGTCATGGGTTCAATTCCTAGACCAGGTTGCATGCTGTGTTCTTGCGCAAAACCATTTCATTTCATGTTGCCCCACTCCACTCAGCTGCAAATGAGTATCAGCAGTAACTGGAGGTTAAGCTTCTGATGGACTGGCATCCTTTCAGGAAGCAGGGGTGGGGAGCTTGTATCTTTAGTCACTTAAAGCCAATAAAACTGGAATAAACCTCACCCTGATGAGCCTCCAGACTTGGAACAGACATTAACTTATATTAACTTTCATTGTCATGGTAACCAAGTGCATGTGGGTGTGGTGTACCAAGTGGGTATGGATATCATCTGTTAGGTTAATATGAGACATTATCAATCAGGTGAAATATGAGACATTATCAACCAGGTGGTATATGAGATGTTATCAACCAGGTGGTATATAAGATATTATCAACCAGGTGGTATATAAGATGTTATCAACCAGGTGGTATATAAGACATTATCAACCAGGTGGTATATAAGACATTATCAACCAGGTGGTATATAAGACATTATCAACCAGGTGGTATATAAGACATTATCAACCAGGTGGTATATGAGATGTTATCAACCAGGTGGTATATAAGACATTATCAACCAGGTGGTATATGAGACAATCAAGTTCAGCAAAGTTTTACGTGGATTTAATATAAAAGAAATGTTAAAATAATATGGATACAAGTAGTTTTTGTTTTGTTTTGTTTTTTTTCTACTCTTTAATCACAGAGAAAAGGGTAGTTAGTACCCATGGCCCTTTTCAGGGCCTTCAAGATTAGTGGAAGGGAGGAGCGTTAACTCAATTGAGACACCTACCTAGTTTGAATGCTGCAACAGAATGAAATCACAGATCAAATTAATACTTAAGTGGAGTTACTAATCTCTCAGATGAGCTGGTGGCCTGCATCTCGCTTACATACAGTCCTGCACACTACTGAGTGCTCAGATGAACTAGGAGCTCACATCTTGATAACAGTACTTATCTCAATTTCTGAGCGTACAAGACTTTCTCCTGGACAGGACGCCAGTCCAATGCAGGGTTAAACCCCCAGCTATTGCTGGTACTCATTTTCAGCTGAGTATACTGGAGCAATGTGAAATAAAGTGTTTTACTCAAGAACACAACACACAACCCAGTCAAGGAATTGAACCCATGACATTATTATCGTAGGTCCAACACCCTTACCACAAAGCCAAGTGCCTCCCTATTCAGTTAGTACCAGTTCTTAATGCCCCAATAACATTGGGTTTACTTCCGTGGAGACATTCCACAATCCCCCTCTCTTACCCCTCTTGTGGCTGTATTTCTAATGAAATACTGCATTTTAATTAATTAATGAGGAATTCTTTTTCTATCTCTAGGGGTAATTTACCCAATTTTATAAAGGAATCAAACTTACAACATTAAGATTGTAAGTCCAACGCCCTTACCACTAGGCCATGCACCTCCACCACCAAGGTGAGGTAGGGATATTAGTTTAGTAAAGAGAAGTGAAAACCCTAAACTTACCACATGCTTTGCAGAGGCTATTGTACAAATAACAATACCAACACTGATCATAAACACTGCAAGGTATTTACTTATCTTATATCTGAAATAGAGATATAGAAATATTAATTTATCTCCATCATCACTACCACCAACACCATCACTGCCAATGTCACCACCAGTGTTCCCACCACCATCACCACTAACACTGCCGCCATTATCACTGCCACCACCACCCATATCCTGGTCACCCTATGAATATTTTAGCCGACCCTCATATGATGGTATTTCTGAATGGTTCAGAAAGGATACCTCCAGGGTAAAAGTTCAAAAGATATTATAATGTTTAACAGTTAACCTTTTTATGACCACATTTCTAATGAAATACATTCTATTTTAATTAATTAATAAAAAATTTGGGGGATTTACTAAAATTATTAATTATTTCATTACTAAGATAGTAACTTAATGAGAGGTTCTTATAAAAATCATGTTGGAGGATTTTAATTTAAATTGGAAACCTTTAAAATGTGTGTTTTATTTAATAAAACCAGAGCCAGTTTTGGACAGATTGGTAACTAAAGGGACATAATATTATCTAATCCTTAAATAGATATTTTTAAAAAATTGTTCCACCTCTCATACTGTTGGTCATAAATTTACTACATTGGGACTTTTCTGTGGTTAGAAAACACTAACGATTTTTACATTGCCTTCTAAAAAAAAAAAAAAAACTAACCACTGTTATTTAACAATAGTTTGTGAAGACACAAGGCCTAACCCTTAGGCTGTTGCACTTAGAATCACGAAATGAACACAAGTAATTTATTCTTTGATCTTTAGTTTTCCAGTATAATAGGAAGTTAGATTAAAAACTATTGGTCCAGAACTTAACATGTCATAAAATGATTTAGTGTTCAGACACCAACAATAATAAAGTGCAGCTTTTGACATGCAGTAAAGTAGATCTGAGTCATTGATGCATAATATCATTAGTGGGTAGATATATAAGAAAGTAGATGTGTGTGTGATCCACTACACTGAAATATTTCACCAGATCAATGACAGATGGTGGTGGTGGTCAGGAGTGGTGCAGTATAATGGTGGCAGGTTGAGAGTGGGAATTACAGGAGGTTGAGGATGGGCAGTAGGAGGGAAAGGGTGAGTGTGGGTAGTATAGTAGGGAGAGGAGGTTGAATGTGGGTAGTATAGAAGAGAGAGGTTGAGTGTGGGCAGTGTAGTAGGAGAGGAGGTTGAGTGTGGGCAGTATAGAAGGAACAGCTTGAGTGTGGGCAGTATAGAAGAAACAGGTTGAGTGTGGGTTGTGTAGTAGGGACGGGTTGAGTGTGGGTAGTGTAGAAGGGACAGACAGGTTGATATGGGTAGTGTAGTAGGGACAGGTTGAGAGGGGGTAGTGTAGTAGGGACAGGTTGAGTGTGGGTAGTGTAGTAGGGACAGGTTGTTGTGGGTAGTGTAGAAGGGACAGGTTGAGTGTGGGTAGTGTAGTAGGGACAGGTTGAGTGTGGCTAGTGTAGTAGGGACAGGTTGAGTGTGGGTAGTGTAGAAGGGACAGACAGGTTGATGTGGGTAGTGTAGTAGGGACAGGTTGAGAGTGGGTAGTGTAGTAGGGACAGGTTGAGTGTGGGTAGTGTAGTAGGGACAGGTTGTTGTGGGTAGTGTAGAAGGGACAGGTTGAGTGTGGGTAGTGTAGTAGGGACAGGTTGAGTGTGGTTAGTGTAGTAGGGACAGGTTGAGTGTGGGTAGTGTAGTATGGACAGGTTGAGTGTAGGTAGTGTAGTAGGGACAGGTTGATTGTGGGTAGTGTAGTAGGGACAGGTTGTTGTGGGTAGTGTAGTATGGACAGGTTGAGTGTGGGTAGTGTAGTAGGGACAGGTTGTTGTGGGTAGTGTAGAAGGGACAGGTTGAGTGTGGGTAGTGTAGTAGGGACAGGTTGAGTGTGGCTAATGTAGTAGGGACAGGTTGAGTGTGGGTAGTGTAGAAGGGACAGACAGGTTGATGTGGGTAGTGTAGTAGGGACAGGTTGAGTGTGGGTAGTGTAGTAGGGACAGGTTGTTGTGGGTAGTTTAGAAAGGACAGGTTGAGTGTGGGTAGTGTAGTAGGGACAGGTTGAGTGTGGTTAGTGTAGTAGGGACAGGTTGAGTGTGGGTAGTGTAGTATGGACAGGTTGAGTGTAGGTAGTGTAGTAGGGACAGGTTGATTGTGGGTAGTGTAGTAGGGACAGGTTGTTGTGGGTAGTGTAGTATGGACAGGTTGAGTGTGGGTAGTGTAGTAGGGACAGGTTGAGTGTAGGTAGTGTAGTAGGGACAGGTTGAGTGTGGGTAGTGTAGAAGGGACAGGTTGAGTGTGGCTAGTGTAGTAGGGACAGGTGGAGTGTAGGTAGTGTAGTAGGGACAGGTTGAGTGTAGGTAGTGTAGTAGGGACAGGTTGATTGTGGGTAGTGTAGTAGGGACAGGTTGAGTGTGGGTAGTGTAGAAGGGACAGGTTGAGTGTGGGTAGTGTAGTAGGGACAGGTTGAGTGTAGGTAGTGTAGTAGGGACAGGTTGAGTGTGGGTAGTGTAGAAGGGACAGGTTGAGTGTGGCTAGTATAGTAGGGACAGGTTGAGTGTGGCTAGTGTAGTAGGGACAGGTTGAGTGTAGGTAGTGTAGTAGGGACAGGTTGAGTGTAGGTAGTGTAGTAGGGACAGGTTGAGTGTGGGTAGTGTAGAAGGGACAGGTTGAGTGTGGGTAGTGTAGAAGGGACAGGTTGACTGTGGGTAGTGTAGTAGGGACAGGCTGAGAGTGGGTAGTGTAGTAGGGACTGGTTGAATGTGGGTAGTATAGTAGGGACAGGTTGATGTGGGTACTGTAGAAGGGACAGGTTGATTGTGGGTAGTGTAGTAGGGACAGGTTGTTGTGGGTAGTGTAGTAGGGACAGGTTGAGTGTGGGTAGTGTAGTAGGGACAGGTTGAGTGTAGGTAGTGTAGTAGGGACAGGTTGAGTGTGGGTAGTGTATAAGGGACAGGTTGAGTGTGGGTAGTGTAGAAGGGACAGGTTGAGTGTGGCTAGTGTAGTAGGGACAGGTGGAGTGTAGGTAGTGTAGTAGGGACAGGTTGAGTGTAGGTAGTGTAGTAGGGACAGGTTGATTGTGGGTAGTGTAGTAGGGACAGGTTGAGTGTGGGTAGTGTAGAAGGGACAGGTTGAGTGTGGGTAGTGTAGTAGGGACAGGTTGAGTGTAGGTAGTGTAGTAGGGACAGGTTGAGTGTGGGTAGTGTAGAAGGGACAGGTTGAGTGTGGCTAGTATAGTAGGGACAGGTTGAGTGTGGCTAGTGTAGTAGGGACAGGTTGAGTGTAGGTAGTGTAGTAGGGACAGGTTGAGTGTAGGTAGTGTAGTAGGGACAGGTTGAGTGTGGGTAGTGTAGAAGGGACAGGTTGAGTGTGGGTAGTGTAGAAGGGACAGGTTGATTGTGGGTAGTGTAGTAGGGACAGGCTGAGAGTGGGTAGTGTAGTAGGGACTGGTTGAGTGTGGGTAGTGTAGTAGGGACAGGTTGAGTGGGGGTAGTGTAGAAGGGACAGGTTGATTGTGGGTAGTGTAGTACGGACAGGTTGATTGTGGGTAGTGTAGTAGGGACAGGTTGAGTGTGGGTAGTGTAGTAGGGACAGGTTGAGTGTGGCTAGTGTAGTAGGGACAGGTTGAGAGTGGGTAGTGTAGTAGGGACAGGCTGTTGTGGGTAGTGTAGAAGGGACAGGTTGATTGTGGGTAGTGTAGTAGGGAGAGGTTGTTGTGGGTAGTGTAGTAGGGACAGGTTAATGTGGGTAGTGTAGTAGGGACAGGATGAGTGTGGGTAGTGTAGTAGGGACAGACAGGTTGATGTGGGTAGTGTAGAAGGGACAGGTTGATGTGGGTAGTGTAGTAGGGACAGGTTGAGTGTGGCTAGTGTAGTAGGGACAGTTTGATGTGGGTAGTGTAGTCGGGACAGGTTGATGTGGGTAGTGTAGTAGGGACAGGTTGAGTGTGGGTAGTGTAGCAGGGACAGGCTGAGTGTGGGTAGTGTAGTAGGGACAGGCTGAGTGTGGGTAGTGTAGTAGGGACAGGTTGATTGTGGGTAGTGTAGTAGGGACAGGTTGAGTGTGGGTAGTGTAGTAGGGACAGGTTGAGTGTGGGTAGTGTAGTAGGGACAGGTTGAGTGTGGGTAGTGTAGTAGGGACAGGTTGAGTGTGGGTAGTGTAGTAGGGACAGGTTTAGTGTGGGTAGTGTAGTAGGGACAGGTTAAGTGTGGGTAGTGTAGAAGGGACAGGTTGAGTGTGGCTAGTGTAGTAGGGACAGGCTGAGTGTAGGTAGAGTAGTAGGGACAGGTTGATTGTGGGTAGTGTAGTAGGGACAGGTTGAGTGTGGGTAGTGTAGTAGGGACAGGTTGAGTGTGGCTAGTGTAGTAGGAACAGGCTGAGTGTAGGTAGTGTAGTAGGGACAGATTGAGTGTGGCTAGTGTAGTAGGGACAGGTTGAGTGTGGATAGTGTAGTATGGACAGGTTGAGTGTAGGTAGTGTAGTAGGGACAGGTTGATTGTGGGTAGTGTAGTAGGGACAGGTTGTTGTGGGTAGTGTAGTAGGGACAGGTTGAGTGTAGGTAGTGTAGTAGGGACAGGTTGAGTGTGGGTAGTGTAGAAGGGACAGGTTGAGTGTGGGTAGTGTAGAAGGGACAGGTTGAGTGTGGCTAGTGTAGTAGGGACAAGCTGAGAGTGGGTAGTGTAGTAGGGACTGGTTGAGTGTGGGTAGTGTAGTAGGGACAGGTTGAGTGTGGCTAGTGTAGTAGGGACAGGTTGAGAGTGGGTAGTGTAGTAGGGACAGGCTGTTGTGGGTAGTGTAGAAGGGACAGGTTGATTGTGGGTAGTGTAGAAGGGACAGGTTGATTGTGGGTAGTGTAGTAGGGACAGGCTGAGAGTGGGTAGTGTAGTAGGGACTGGTTGAGTGTGGGTAGTGTAGTAGGGACAGGTTGAGTGGGGGTAGTGTAGAAGGGACAGGTTGATTGTGGGTAGTGTAGTACGGACAGGTTGATTGTGGGTAGTGTAGTAGGGACAGGTTGAGTGTGGGTAGTGTAGTAGGGACAGGTTGAGTGTGGCTAGTGTAGTAGGGACAGGTTGAGAGTGGGTAGTGTAGTAGGGACAGGCTGTTGTGGGTAGTGTAGAAGGGACAGGTTGATTGTGGGTAGTGTAGTAGGGAGAGGTTGTTGTGGGTAGTGTAGTAGGGACAGGTTAATGTGGGTAGTGTAGTAGGGACAGGATGAGTGTGGGTAGTGTAGTAGGGACAGACAGGTTGATGTGGGTAGTGTAGAAGGGACAGGTTGATGTGGGTAGTGTAGTAGGGACAGGTTGAGTGTGGCTAGTGTAGTAGGGACAGTTTGATGTGGGTAGTGTAGTCGGGACAGGTTGATGTGGGTAGTGTAGTAGGGACAGGTTGAGTGTGGGTAGTGTAGCAGGGACAGGCTGAGTGTGGGTAGTGTAGTAGGGACAGGCTGAGTGTGGGTAGTGTAGTAGGGACAGGTTGATTGTGGGTAGTGTAGTAGGGACAGGTTGAGTGTGGGTAGTGTAGTAGGGACAGGTTGAGTGTGGGTAGTGTAGTAGGGACAGGTTGAGTGTGGGTAGTGTAGTAGGGACAGGTTGAGTGTGGGTAGTGTAGTAGGGACAGGTTTAGTGTGGGTAGTGTAGTAGGGACAGGTTAAGTGTGGGTAGTGTAGAAGGGACAGGTTGAGTGTGGCTAGTGTAGTAGGGACAGGCTGAGTGTAGGTAGAGTAGTAGGGACAGGTTGATTGTGGGTAGTGTAGTAGGGACAGGTTGAGTGTGGGTAGTGTAGTAGGGACAGGTTGAGTGTGGCTAGTGTAGTAGGAACAGGCTGAGTGTAGGTAGTGTAGTAGGGACAGGTTGAGTGTGGCTAGTGTAGTAGGGACAGGTTGAGTGTGGATAGTGTAGTATGGACAGGTTGAGTGTAGGTAGTGTAGTAGGGACAGGTTGATTGTGGGTAGTGTAGTAGGGACAGGTTGTTGTGGGTAGTGTAGTAGGGACAGGTTGAGTGTAGGTAGTGTAGTAGGGACAGGTTGAGTGTGGGTAGTGTAGAAGGGACAGGTTGAGTGTGGGTAGTGTAGAAGGGACAGGTTGAGTGTGGCTAGTGTAGTAGGGACAAGCTGAGAGTGGGTAGTGTAGTAGGGACTGGTTGAGTGTGGGTAGTGTAGTAGGGACAGGTTGAGTGTGGCTAGTGTAGTAGGGACAGGTTGAGAGTGGGTAGTGTAGTAGGGACAGGCTGTTGTGGGTAGTGTAGAAGGGACAGGTTGATTGTGGGTAGTGTAGTAGGGACAGGTTAAGTGTGGGTAGTGTAGTAGGGACAGACAGGTTGATGTGGGTAGTGTAGTAGGGACAGGTTGTTGTGGGTAGTGTAGTAGGGACAGGTTGAGTGTGGGTAGTGTAGTAGGGACAGGTTGAGTGTGGCTAGTGTAGTAGGGACAGTTTGATGTGGGTAGTGTAGTCGGGACAGGTTGATGTGGGTAGTGTAGTAGGGACAGGTTGAGTGTGGGTAGTGTAGTTGGGACAGGCTGAGTGTGGGTAGTGTAGTAGGGACAGGCTGAGTGTGGGTAGTGTAGTAGGGACAGGTTGATAGTGGGTAGTGTAGTAGGGACAGGTTGATTGTGGGTAGTGTAGTAGGGACAGGTTGATTGTGGGTAGTGTAGTAGGGACAGGTTGAGTGTCGGTAGTGTAGTAGGGACAGGATGAGTGTGGATAGTGTAGTAGGGACAGGTTGAGTGTGGGTAGTGTAGTAGGGACAGGTTAAGTGTGGGTAGTGTAGTATGGACAGGTTGAGTGTGGCTAGTGTAGAAGGGACAGGCTGAGTGTAGGTAGTGTAGTAGGGACAGGTTGATTGTGGGTAGTGTAGTAGGGACAGGTTGAGTGTGGGTAGTGTAGTAGGGACAGGTTGAGTGTGGCTAGTGCAGTAGGAACAGGCTGAGTGTAGGTAGTGTAGTAGGGACAGGTTGAGTGTGGCTAGTGTAGTAGGGACAGGTTGAGTGTGGATAGTGTAGTATGGACAGGTTGAGTGTAGGTAGTGTAGTAGGGACAGGTTGATTGTGGGTAGTTTAGTAGGGACAGGTTGTTGTGGGTAGTGTAGTAGGGACAAGTTGAGTGTAGGTAGTGTAGTAGGGACAGGTTGAGTGTGGGTAGTGTAGAAGGGACAGGTTGAGTGTGGCTAGTGTAGTAGGGACAAGCTGAGAGTGGGTAGTGTAGTAGGGACTGGTTGAGTGTGGGTAGTGTAGTAGGGACAGGTTGAGTGTGGCTAGTGTAGTAGGGACAGGTTGAGTGTGGCTAGTTTAGTAGGAACAGGCTGAGAGTGGGTAGTGTAGTAGGGACAGGCTGTTGTGGGTAGTGTAGAAGAGACAGGTTGATTGTGGGTAGTGTAGTAGGGACAGGTTGATGTGGGTAGTGTAGTAGGGACAGGTTGAGTGTGGGTAGTGTAGTAGGGACAGGCTGAGTGTGGGTAGTGTAGTAGGGACAGGTTGAGTGTGGGTAGTGTAGTAGGGACAGGTTGATTGTGGGTAGTGTAGTAGGGACAGGTTGATTGTGGGTAGTGTAGTAGGGACAGGTTGATGTGGGTAGTGTAGTAGGGACAGGTTGAGTGTGGGTAGTGTAGTAGGGACAGGTTGAGTGTGGGTAGTGTAGAAGGGACAGGTTGAGTGTGGGTAGTTTAGTAGGGACAGGTTGTTGTAGGTAGTGTAGTAGGGACAGGTTGATTGTGGGTAGTGTAGTAGGGACAGGTTGAGTGTGGGTAGTTCAGTAGGGACAGGTTGAGTGTGGGTAGTGTAGTATGGACAGGTTGAGTGTAGGTAGTGTAGTAGGGACAGGTTGATTGTGGGTAGTGTAGTAGGGACAGGTTGTTGTGGGTAGTGTAGTATGGACAGGTTGAGTGTGGGTAGTGTAGTATGGACAGGTTGAGTGTAGGTAGTGTAGTAGGGACAGGTTGAGTGTGGGTAGTGTAGAAGGGACAGGTTGAGTGTGGCTAGTGTAGTAGGGACAGGTGGAGTGTAGGTAGTGTAGTAGGGACAGGTTGATTGTGGGTAGTGTAGTAGGGACAGGTTGAGTGTGGGTAGTGTAGTAGGGACAGGTTGAGTGTAGGTAGTGTAGTAGGGACAGGTTGAGTGTGGGTAATGTATAAGGGACAGGTTGAGTGTGGCTAGTGTAGTAGGGACAGGTTGAGTGTAGGTAGTGTAGTAGGGACAGGTTGAGTGTAGGTAGTGTAGTAGGGACAGGTTGAGTGTAGGTAGTGTAGTAGGGACAGGTTGAGTGTGGGTAGTGTAGAAGGCACAGGTTGAGTGTGGGTAGTGTAGAAGGGACAGGTTGATTGTGGGTAGTGTAGTAGGGACAGGCTGAGAGTGGGTAGTGTAGTAGGGACTGGTTGAGTGTGGGTAGTGTAGTAGGGACAGGTTGAGTGGGGGTAGTGTAGAAGGGACAGGTTGATTGTGGGTAGTGTAGTACGGACAGGTTGATTGTGGGTAGTGTAGTAGGGACAGGTTGAGTGTGGGTAGTGTAGTAGGGACAGGTTGAGTGTGGCTAGTGTAGTAGGGACAGGTTGAGAGTGGGTAGTGTAGTAGGGACAGGCTGTTGTGGGTAGTGTAGAAGGGACAGGTTGATTGTGGGTAGTGTAGTAGGGAGAGGTTGTTGTGGGTAGTGTAGTAGGGACAGGTTAATGTGGGTAGTGTAGTAGGGACAGGATGAGTGTGGGTAGTGTAGTAGGGACAGACAGGTTGATGTGGGTAGTGTAGAAGGGACAGGTTGATGTGGGTAGTGTAGTAGGGACAGGTTGAGTGTGGCTAGTGTAGTAGGGACAGTTTGATGTGGGTAGTGTAGTCGGGACAGGTTGATGTGGGTAGTGTAGTAGGGACAGGTTGAGTGTGGGTAGTGTAGCAGGGACAGGCTGAGTGTGGGTAGTGTAGTAGGGACAGGCTGAGTGTGGGTAGTGTAGTAGGGACAGGTTGATTGTGGGTAGTGTAGTAGGGACAGGTTGAGTGTGAGTAGTGTAGTAGGGACAGGTTGAGTGTGGGTAGTGTAGTAGGGACAGGTTGAGTGTGGGTAGTGTAGTAGGGACAGGTTGAGTGTGGGTAGTGTAGTAGGGACAGGTTTAGTGTGGGTAGTGTAGTAGGGACAGGTTAAGTGTGGGTAGTGTAGAAGGGACAGGTTGAGTGTGGCTAGTGTAGTAGGGACAGGCTGAGTGTAGGTAGAGTAGTAGGGACAGGTTGATTGTGGGTAGTGTAGTAGGGACAGGTTGAGTGTGGGTAGTGTAGTAGGGACAGGATGAGTGTGGCTAGTGTAGTAGGAACAGGCTGAGTGTAGGTAGTGTAGTAGGGACAGGTTGAGTGTGGCTAGTGTAGTAGGGACAGGTTGAGTGTGGATAGTGTAGTATGGACAGGTTGAGTGTAGGTAGTGTAGTAGGGACAGGTTGATTGTGGGTAGTGTAGTAGGGACAGGTTGTTGTGGGTAGTGTAGTAGGGACAGGTTGAGTGTAGGTAGTGTAGTAGGGACAGGTTGAGTGTGGGTAGTGTAGAAGGGACAGGTTGAGTGTGGGTAGTGTAGAAGGGACAGGTTGAGTGTGGCTAGTGTAGTAGGGACAAGCTGAGAGTGGGTAGTGTAGTAGGAACTGGTTGAGTGTGGGTAGTGTAGTAGGGACAGGTTGAGTGTGGCTAGTGTAGTAGGGACAGGTTGAGAGTGGGTAGTGTAGTAGGGACAGGCTGTTGTGGGTAGTGTAGAAGGGACAGGTTGATTGTGGGTAGTGTAGTAGGGACAGGTTAAGTGTGGGTAGTGTAGTAGGGACAGACAGGTTGATGTGGGTAGTGTAGTAGGGACAGGTTGTTGTGGGTAGTGTAGTAGGGACAGGTTGAGTGTGGGTAGTGTAGTAGGGACAGGTTGAGTGTGGCTAGTGTAGTAGGGACAGTTTGATGTGGGTAGTGTAGTCGGGACAGGTTGATGTGGGTAGTGTAGTAGGGACAGGTTGAGTGTGGGTAGTGTAGTTGGGACAGGCTGAGTGTGGGTAGTGTAGTAGGGACAGGCTGAGTGTGGGTAGTGTAGTAGGGACAGGTTGATAGTGGGTAGTGTAGTAGGGACAGGTTGATTGTGGGTAGTGTAGTAGGGACAGGTTGATTGTGGGTAGTGTAGTAGGGACAGGTTGAGTGTCGGTAGTGTAGTAGGGACAGGATGAGTGTGGATAGTGTAGTAGGGACAGGTTGAGTGTGGGTAGTGTAGTAGGGACAGGTTAAGTGTGGGTAGTGTAGTATGGACAGGTTGAGTGTGGCTAGTGTAGAAGGGACAGGCTGAGTGTAGGTAGTGTAGTAGGGACAGGTTGATTGTGGGTAGTGTAGTAGGGACAGGTTGAGTGTGGGTAGTGTAGTAGGGACAGGTTGAGTGTGGCTAGTGCAGTAGGAACAGGCTGAGTGTAGGTAGTGTAGTAGGGACAGGTTGAGTGTGGCTAGTGTAGTAGGGACAGGTTGAGTGTGGATAGTGTAGTATGGACAGGTTGAGTGTAGGTAGTGTAGTAGGGACAGGTTGATTGTGGGTAGTTTAGTAGGGACAGGTTGTTGTGGGTAGTGTAGTAGGGACAAGTTGAGTGTAGGTAGTGTAGTAGGGACAGGTTGAGTGTGGGTAGTGTAGAAGGGACAGGTTGAGTGTGGCTAGTGTAGTAGGGACAAGCTGAGAGTGGGTAGTGTAGTAGGGACTGGTTGAGTGTGGGTAGTGTAGTAGGGACAGGTTGAGTGTGGCTAGTGTAGTAGGGACAGGTTGAGTGTGGCTAGTTTAGTAGGAACAGGCTGAGAGTGGGTAGTGTAGTAGGGACAGGCTGTTGTGGGTAGTGTAGAAGAGACAGGTTGATTGTGGGTAGTGTAGTAGGGACAGGTTGATGTGGGTAGTGTAGTAGGGACAGGTTGAGTGTGGGTAGTGTAGTAGGGACAGGCTGAGTGTGGGTAGTGTAGTAGGGACAGGCTGAGTGTGGGTAGTGTAGTAGGGACAGGTTGAGTGTGGGTAGTGTAGTAGGGACAGGTTGATTGTGGGTAGTGTAGTAGGGACAGGTTGATTGTGGGTAGTGTAGTAGGGACAGGTTGATGTGGGTAGTGTAGTAGGGACAGGTTGAGTGTGGGTAGTGTAGTAGGGACAGGTTGAGTGTGGGTAGTGTAGAAGGGACAGGTTGAGTGTGGGTAGTTTAGTAGGGACAGGTTGTTGTAGGTAGTGTAGTAGGGACAGGTTGATTGTGGGTAGTGTAGTAGGGACAGGTTGAGTGTGGGTAGTTCAGTAGGGACAGGTTGAGTGTGGGTAGTGTAGTATGGACAGGTTGAGTGTAGGTAGTGTAGTAGGGACAGGTTGATTGTGGGTAGTGTAGTAGGGACAGGTTGTTGTGGGTAGTGTAGTATGGACAGGTTGAGTGTGGGTAGTGTAGTATGGACAGGTTGAGTGTAGGTAGTGTAGTAGGGACAGGTTGAGTGTGGGTAGTGTAGAAGGGACAGGTTGAGTGTGGCTAGTGTAGTAGGGACAGGTGGAATGTAGGTAGTGTAGTAGGGACAGGTTGATTGTGGGTAGTGTAGTAGGGACAGGTTGAGTGTGGGTAGTGTAGAAGGGACAGGTTGAGTGTGGGTAGTGTAGTAGGGACAGGTTGAGTGTAGGTAGTGTAGTAGGGACAGGTTGAGTGTAGGTAGTGTAGAAGGGACAGGTTGAGTGTGGCTAGTATAGTAGGGGCAGGTTGAGTGTGGCTAGTGTAGTGGGGACAGGTTGAGTGTAGGTAGTGTAGTAGGGACAGGTTGAGTGTAGGTCGTGTAGTAGGGACAGGTTGAGTGTGGGTAGTGTAGAAGGGACAGGTTGAGTGTGGGTAGTGTAGAAGGGACAGTTGATTGTGGGTAGTGTAGTAGGGACAGGCTGAGAGTGGGTAGTGTAGTAGGGACTGGTTGAGTGTGGGTAGTATAGTAGGGACAGGTTGATGTGGGTACTGTAGAAGGGACAGGTTGATTGTGGGTAGTGTAGTAGGGACAGGTTGTTGTGGGTAGTGTAGTAGGGACAGGTTGAGTGTAGGTAGTGTAGTAGGGACAGGTTGAGTGTGGGTAGTGTAGAAGGGACAGGTTGAGTGTGGGTAGTGTAGAAGGGACAGGTTGATTGTGGGTAGTGTAGTAGGGACAGGCTGAGAGTGGGTAGTGTAGTAGGGACTGGTTGAGTGTGGGTAGTGTAGTAGGGACAGGTTGAGTGGGGGTAGTGTAGAAGGGACAGGTTGATTGTGGGTAGTGTAGTAGGGACAGGTTGATTGTGGGTAGTGTAGTAGGGACAGGTTGAGTGTGGGTAGTGTAGTAGGGACAGGTTGAGTGTGGCTAGTGTAGTAGGGACAGGTTGAGAGTGGGTAGTGTAGTAGGGACAGGCTGTCGTGGGTAGTGTAGAAGGGACAGGTTGATTGTGGGTAGTGTAGTAGGGAGAGGGTGTTGTGGGTAGTGTAGTAGGGACAGGTTAATGTGGGTAGTGTAGTAGGGACAGGATGAGTGTGGGTAGTGTAGTAGGGACAGACAGGTTGATGTGGGTAGTGTAGTCGGGACAGGTTGATGTGGGTAGTGTAGTAGGGACAGGTTGAGTGTGGGTAGTGTAGCAGGGACAGGCTGAGTGTGGGTAGTGTAGTAGGGACAGGTTGAGTGTAGGTAGTGTAGTAGGGACAGGTTGAGTGTAGGTAGTGTAGTAGGGACAGGTTGAGTGTGGGTAGTGTAGAAGGGACAGGTTGAGTGTGGGTAGTGTAGAAGGGACAGGTTGATTGTGGGTAGTGTAGTAGGGACAGGCTGAGAGTGGGTAGTGTAGTAGGGACTGGTTGAGTGTGGGTAGTGTAGTAGGGACAGGTTGAGTGGGGGTAGTGTAGAAGGGACAGGTTGATTGTGGGTAGTGTAGTAGGGACAGGTTGATTGTGGGTAGTGTAGTAGGGACAGGTTGAGTGTGGGTAGTGTAGTAGGGACAGGCTGAGTGTGGGTAGTGTAGTAGAGACAGGTTGAGTGTGGGTAGTGTAGTAGGGACAGGTTGAGTGTGGCTAGTGTAGTAGGGACAGGCTGAGTGTAGGTAGAGTA
Organism: Eledone cirrhosa; assembly: GCA_964016885.1. Taxonomy (NCBI): domain Eukaryota; kingdom Metazoa; phylum Mollusca; class Cephalopoda; order Octopoda; family Eledonidae; genus Eledone; species Eledone cirrhosa. The sequence goes on from OZ024751.1 coordinate 345,621, forward strand.
GTAGGGACAGGTTGATTGTGGGTAGTGTAGTAGGGACAGGTTGAGTGTGGGTAGTGTAGTAGGGACAGGTTGAGTGTGGCTAGTGTAGTAGGAACAGGCTGAGTGTAGGTAGTGTAGTAGGGACAGGTTGAGTGTGGCTAGTGTAGTAGGGACAGGTTGAGTGTGGATAGTGTATTATGGACAGGTTGAGTGTAGGTAGTGTAGTAGGGACAGGTTGATTGTGGGTAGTGTAGTAGGGACAGGTTGTTGTGGGTAGTGTAGTAGGGACAGGTTGAGTGTAGGTAGTGTAGTAGGGACAGGTTGAGTGTGGGTAGTGTAGAAGGGACAGGTTGAGTGTGGGTAGTGTAGAAGGGACAGGTTGAGTGTGTCTAGTGTAGTAGGGACAAGCTGAGAGTGGGTAGTGTAGTAGGGACTGGTTGAGTGTGGGTAGTGTAGTAGGGACAGGTTGAGTGTGGCTAGTGTAGTAGGGACAGGTTGAGAGTGGGTAGTGTAGTAGGGACAGGCTGTTGTGGGTAGTGTAGAAGGGACAGGTTGATTGTGGGTAGTGTAGTAGGGACAGGTTAAGTGTGGGTAGTGTAGTAGGGACAGACAGGTTGATGTGGGTAGTGTAGTAGGGACAGGTTGTTGTGGGTAGTGTAGTAGGGACAGGTTGAGTGTGGGTAGTGTAGTAGGGACAGGTTGAGTGTGGCTAGTGTAATAGGGACAGTTTGATGTGGGTAGTGTAGTCGGGACAGGTTGATGTGGGTAGTGTAGTAGGGACAGGTTGAGTGTGGGTAGTGTAGTTGGGACAGGCTGAGTGTGGGTAGTGTAGTAGGGACAGGCTGAGTGTGGGTAGTGTAGTAGGGACAGGTTGATTGTGGGTAGTGTAGTAGGGACAGGTTGATTGTGGGTAGTGTAGTAGGGACAGGTTGAGTGTCGGTAGTGTAGTGGGGACAGTATGAGTGTGGGTAGTGTAGTAGGGACAGGTTGAGTGTGCGTAGTGTAGTAGGGACAGGTTAAGTGTGGGTAGTGTAGAAGGGACAGGTTGAGTGTGGCTAGTGTAGAAGGGACAGGCTGAGTGTAGGTAGTGTAGTAGGGACAGGTTGATTGTGGGTAGTGTAGTAGGGACAGGTTGAGTGTGGGTAGTGTAGTAGGGACAGGTTGAGTGTGGCTAGTGCAGTAGGAACAGGCTGAGTGTAGGTAGTGTAGTAGGGACAGGTTGAGTGTGGCTAGTGTAGTAGGGACAGGTTGAGTGTGGATAGTGTAGTATGGACAGGTTGAGTGTAGGTAGTGTAGTAGGGACAGGTTGATTGTGGGTAGTTTAGTAGGGACAGGTTGTTGTGGGTAGTGTAGTAGGGACAAGTTGAGTGTAGGTAGTGTAGTAGGGACAGGTTGAGTGTGGCTAGTGTAGTAGGGACAAGCTGAGAGTGGGCAGTGTAGTAGGGACTGGTTGAGTGTGGGTAGTGTAGTAGGGACAGGTTGAGAGTGGGTAGTGTAGTAGGGACAGGCTGTTGTGGGTAGTGTAGAAGGGACAGGTTGATTGTGGGTAGTGTAGAAGGGACAGGTTGAGTGTGGCTAGTGTAGTAGGGACAAGCTGAGAGTGGGTAGTGTAGTAGGGACAGGCTGTTGTGGGTAGTGTAGAAGGGACAGGTTGATTGTGGGTAGTGTAGTAGGGACAGGTTGATGTGGGTAGTGTAGTAGGGACAGGTTGAGTGTGGGTAGTGTAGTAGGGACAGGCTGAGTGTGGGTAGTGTAGTAGGGACAGGCTGAGTGTGGGTAGTGTAGTAGGGACAGGTTGAGTGTGGGTAGTGTAGTAGGGACAGGTTGATTGTGGGTAGTGTAGTAGGGACAGGTTGATTGTGGGTAGTGTAGTAGGGACAGGTTGAGTGTGGGTAGTGTAGTAGGGACAGGTTGAGTGTGGGTAGTGTAGTAGGGACAGGTTGAGTGTGGGTAGTGTAGTAGGGACAGTTTGTTGTGGGTAGTGTAGTAGGGACAGGTTGAGTGTGGGTAGTGTAGAAGGGACAGGTTGAGTGTGGGTAGTGTAGTAGGGACAGGTTGAGTGTGTAAAGTGTAGTATGTACAGGTTGAGTGTAGGTAGTGTAGTAGGGACAGGTTGAGTGTGGGTAGTGTAGAAGGGACAGGTTGAGTGTGGGTAGTGTAGAAGGGACAGGTTGAGTGTGGCTAGTGTAGTAGGGACAAGCTGAGAGTGGGTAGTGTAGTAGGGACTGGTTGAGTGTGGGTAGTGTAGTAGGGACAGGTTGAGTGTGGCTAGTGTAGTAGGGACAGGTTGAGAGTGGGTAGTGTAGTAGGGACAGGCTGTTGTGGGTAGTGTAGAAGGTACAGGTTGATTCTGGGTAGTGTAGTAGGGACAGGTTGATGTGGGTAGTGTAGTAGGGACAGGTTGAGTGTGGGTAGTGTAGTAGGGACAGACAGGTTGATGTGGGTAGTGTAGTAGGGATAGGTTTTTGTGGGTAGTGTAGTAGGGACAGGTTGAGTGTGGGTAGTGTAGTAGGGACAGGTTGAGTGTGGCTAGTGTAGTAGGAACAGGCTGAGTGTAGGTAGTGTAGTAGGGACAGGTTGAGTGTGGGTAGTGTAGAAGGGACAGGTTGAGTGTGGCTAGTGTAGTAGGGACAGGTTGAGTGTAGGTAGTGTAGTAGGGACAGGTTGAGTGTAGGTAGTGTAGTAGGGACAAGTTGATTGTGGGTAGTGTAGTAGGGACAGTTTGTTGTGGGTAGTGTAGTAGGGACAGGTTGAGTGTGGGTAGTGTAGTAGGGACAGGTTGCGTGTAGGTAGTGTAGTAGGGACAGGTTGATTGTGGGTAGTGTAGTAGGGACAGTTTGTTGTGGGTAGTGTAGTAGGGACAGGTTGAGTGTGGCTAGTGTAGTAGGGACAGGTTGAGTGTGGCTAGTGTAGAAGGGACAGGTTGAGTGTGGCTAGTGTAGTAGGGACAGGTTGAGTGTAGGTAGTGTAGTAGGGACAGGTTGAGTGTAGGTAGTGTAGTAGGGACAGGTTGAGTGTGGGTAGTGTAGAAGGGACAGGTTGAGTGTGGCTAGTGTAGTAGGGACAGGTTGAGAGTGGGTAGTGTAGTAGGGACAGGGTAAGAGTGGGTAGTGTAGTAGGGACAGGTTGAGTGTAGGTAGTGTAGTAGGGACAGGTTGGGTGTGGCTAGTGTAGTAGGGACAGGTTGAGTGTGGGTTGTGTAGTAGGGACAGGTTGAATGTGGGTAGTGTAGTAGGGACAGGTTGAGTGTGGCTAGTGTAGTAGGGACAGACAGGTTGATGTGGGTAGTGTAGAAGGGACAGGTTGATGTGGGTAGTGTAGTAAGGACAGGTAGAGTGTGGCTAGTGTAGTAGGGAAAGTTTGATGTGGGTAGTGTAGTCGGGACAGGTTGAGGTGGGTAGTGTAGTAGGGACAGGTTGAGTGTGGGTAGTGTAGTAGGGACAGGCTGAGTGTGGGTAGTGTAGTAGGGACAGGCTGAGAGTGGGTAGTGTAGTAGGGACTGGTTGAGTGTGGGTAGTGTAGTAGGGACAGGTTGAGTGTGGGTTGTGTAGTAGGGACAGGTTGAATGTGGGTAGTGTAGTAGGGACAGGTTGAGTGTGGCTAGTGTAGTAGGGACAGACAGGTTGATGTGGGTAGTGTAGAAGGGACAGGTTGATGTGGGTAGTGTAGTAAGGACAGGTAGAGTGTGGCTAGTGTAGTAGGGAAAGTTTGATGTGGGTAGTGTAGTCGGGACAGGTTGAGGTGGGTAGTGTAGTAGGGACAGGTTGAGTGTGGGTAGTGTAGTAGGGACAGGCTGAGTGTGGGTAGTGTAGTAGGGACAGGCTGAGTGTGGGTAGTGTAGTAGGGACAGACTGAGTGTGGGTAGTGTAGTAGGGACAGGTTGCGTGTGGGTAGTGTAGTAGGGACAGGTTGAGTGTGGGTAGTGTAGAAGGGACAGGTTGATTGTGGGTAGTGTAGTAGGGACAGGTTGATTGTGGGTAGTGTAGTAGGGACAGGTTGAGTGTGGGTAGTGTAGTAGGGACAGGTTGAGTGTCGGTAGTGTAGTAAGGACAGGTTGAGTGTGGCTAGTGTAGTAGGGACAGGTTGAGAGTGGGTAGTGTAGTAGGGACAGGCTGTTGTGGGTAGTGTAGAAGGGACAGGTTGATTGTGGGTAGTGTAGTAGGAACAGGTTGTTGTGGGTAGTGTAGTAGGGACAGGTTGATGTGGGTAGTGTAGTAGGGACAGGTTGAGTGTGGCTAGTGTAGTAGGGACAGACAGGTTGATGTGGGTAGTGTAGAAGGGACAGGTTGATGTGGGTAGTGTAGTAGGGACAGGTTGAGTGTGGCTAGTGTAGTAGGGAAAGTTTGATGTGGGTAGTGTAGAAGGGACAGGTTGATGTGGGTAGTGTAGTCGGGACAGGTCGATGTGGGTAGTGTAGTAGGGACAGGTTGAGTGTAGGTAATGTAGTAGGGACAGGCTGAGTGTGGGTAGTGTAGTAGGGACAGGCTGAGTGTGGGTAGTGTAGTAGGGACAGGCTGAGTGTGGGTAGTGTAGTAGGGACAGGTTGATTGTGGGTAGTGTAGTAGGGACAGGTTGAGTGTGGGTAGTGTAGTAGGGACAGGTTGAGTGTGGGTAGTGTAGTAAGGACAGGTTGAGTGTGGCTAGTGTAGTAGGGACAGGTTGAGAGTGGGTAGTGTAGTAGGGACAGGCTGTTGTGGGTAGTGTAGAAGGGACAGGTTGATTGTGGGTAGTGTAGTAGGGACAGGTTGTTGTGGGTAGTGTAGTAGGGACAGGTTGATGTGGGTAGTGTAGTAGGGACAGGTTGAGTGTGGCTAGTGTAGTCGGGACAGGTTGATGTGGGTAGTGTAGTAGGGACAGGTTGAGTGTGGGTAGTGTAGTAGGGACAGGCTGAGTGTGGCTAGTGTAGTAGGGACAGGCTGAGTGTGGGTAGTGTAGTAGGGACATGTTGAGTGTGGGTAGTGTAGTAGGGACAGGTTGAGTGTGGGTAGTTAAGTAGGGACAGGTTAAGTGTGGGTAGTGTAGAAGGGACAGGTTGAGTGTGGCTAGTGTAGTAGGGACAGGCTGAGTGTAGGTAGTGTAGTAGGGACAGGTTGATTGTGGGTAGTGTAGTAGGGACAGGTTGAGTGTGGGTAGTGTAGTAGGGACAGGTTGAGTGTGGCTAGTGTAGTAGGAACAGGCTGAGTGTAGGTAGTGTAGTAGGAACAGGTTGAGTGTGGCTAGTGTAGTAGGGACAGGTTGAGTGTGAATAGTGTAGTATGGACAGGTTGAGTGTAGGTAGTGTAGTAGGGACAGGTTGATTGTGGGTAGTGTAGTAGGGACAGGTTGAGTGTGGGTAGTGTAGTAGGGACAGGTTGAGTGTGGGTAGTGTAGAAGGGACAGGTTGAGTGTGGGTAGTTTAGTAGGGACAGGTTGTTGTAGGTAGTGTAGTAGGGACAGGTTGATTGTGGGTAGTGTAGTAGGGACAGGTTGAGTTTGGGTAGTGTAGTAGGGACAGGCTGTTGTGGGTAGTGTAGTAGGGACAGGTTGAGTGTGGCTAGTGTAGTAGGGACAGGTTGAGTGTGTATAGTGTAGTATGTACAGGTTGAGTGTAGGTAGTGTAGTAGGGACAGGTTGAGTGTAGGTAGTGTAGTTGGGACAGGTTGAGTGTGGGTAGTGTAGAAGGGACAGGTTGAGTGTGGGTAGTGTAGAAGGGACAGGTTGAGTGTGGCTAGTGTAGTAGGGACAAGCTGAGAGTGGGTAGTGTAGTAGGGACTGGTTGAGTGTGGGTAGTGTAGTAGGGACAGTTTGAGTGTGGCTAGTGTAGTAGGGACAGGTTGAGAGTGGGTAGTGTAGTAGGGACAGGCTGTTGTGGGTAGTGTAGAAGGGACAGGTTGATTGTGGGTAGTGTAGTAGGGACAGGTTGATGTGGGTAGTGTAGTAGGGACAGGTTGAGTGTGGGTAGTGTAGTAGGGACAGACAGGTTGATGTGGGTAGTGTAGTAGGGATAGGTTGTTGTGGGTAGTGTAGTAGGGACAGGTTGAGTGTGGGTAGTGTAGTAGAGACAGGTTGAGTGTGGCTAGTGTAGTAGGAACAGGCTGAGAGTAGGTAGTGTAGTAGGGACAGGTTGAGTGTGGCTAGTGTAGTAGGGACAGGTTGAGTGGGTAGTGTATAAGGGACAGGTTGTTGTGGGTAGTGTAGTAGGGACAGGATGAGTGTGGGTAGTGTAGTAGGGACAGGCTGAGTGTGGGTAGTGTAGTAGGGACAGGTTGAGTGTGGGTAGTGTAGTAGGGACAGGTTGAGTGTGGGTAGTGTAGTAGGGACAGGATGAGTGTGGGTAGTGTAGTAGGGACAGGCTGAGTGTGGGTAGTGTAGTAGGGACAGGTTGAGTGTGGGTAGTGTAGTAGGGACAGGTTGATTGTGGGTAGTGTAGTAGGGACAGGTTGAGTGTGGGTAGTGTAGTAGGGACAGGTTGAGTGTGGGTAGTGTAGTAGGGACAAGTTGATTGTGGGTAGTGTAGTAGGGACAGTTTGTTGTGGGTAGTGTAGTAGGGACAGGTTGAGTGTGGGTAGTGTAGTAGGGACAGGTTGCGTGTAGGTAGTGTAGTAGGGACAGGGTAAGAGTGGGTAGTGTAGTAGGGACAGGTTGAGTGTGGGTAGTGTAGTAGGGACATACAGGTTGATGTGGGTAGTGTAGTAGGGACAGGTTGAGTGTGGCTAGTGTAGTAGGAACAGGCTGAGAGTAGGTAGTGTAGTAGGGACAGGTTGAGTGTGGGTAGTGTAGTAGGGACAGGTTGAGTGTGGGTAGTGTAGTAGGGACAAGTTGATTGTGGGTAGTGTAGTAGGGACAGGTTGAGTCTGGGTAGTGTAGTAGGGACAGGTTGATTGTGGGTAGTGTAGTAGGGACAGGTTGAGTGTAGGTAGTGTAGTAGGGACAGGTTGAGTGTGGGTAGTGTAGAAGGGACAGGTTGAGTGTGGCTAGTGTAGTAGGGACAGGTTGAGAGTGGGTAGTGTAGTAGGGACAGGCTGTTGTGGGTAGTGTAGAAGGGACAGGTTGATTGTGGGTAGTGTAGTAGGGAAGGTTGTTGTGGGTAGTGTAGTAGGGACAGGTTGATGTGGGTAGTGTAGTAGGGACAGGTTGAGTGTGGGTAGTGTAGTAGGGACAGACAGGTTGATGTGGGTAGTGTAGTAGGGACAGGTTGTTGTGGGTAGTGTAGTAGGGACAGGTTGAGTGTGGGTAGTGTAGTAGGTACAGGCTGAGTGTGGGTAGTGTAGTAGGGACAGGCTGAGTGTGGGTAGTGTAGTAGGGACAGGTTGAGTGTGGGTAGTGTAGTAGGGACAGGTTGATTGTGGGTAGTGTAGTAGGTACAGGCTGAGTGTGGGTAGTGTAGTAGGGACAGGCTGAGTGTGGGTAGTGTAGTAGGTACAGGCTGAGTGTGGGTAGTGTAGTAGGGACAGGTTGTTGTGGGTAGTGTAGTAGGGACAGGTTGAGTGTGGGTAGTGTAGTAGGTACAGGCTGAGTGTGGGTAGTGTAGTAGGGACAGGCTGAGTGTGGGTAGTGTAGTAGGGACAGGTTGAGTGTGGGTAGTGTAGTAGGGACAGTTTGTTGTGGGTAGTGTAGTAGGGACAGGTTGAGTGTGGCTAGTGTAGTAGGGACAGGTTGCGTGTAGGTAGTGTAGTAGGGACAGGGTAAGAGTGGGTAGTGTAGTAGGGACAGGGTAAGAGTGGGTAGTGTAGTAGGGACAGGTTGAGTGTGGGTAGTGTAGTAGGGACAGGTTGAGTGTGGCTAGTGTAGAAGGGACAGGTTGAGTGTGGCTAGTGTAGTAGGGACAGGTTGAGTGTAGGTAGTGTAGTAGGGACAGGTTGAGTGTAGGTAGTGTAGTAGGGACAGGGTAAGAGTGGGTAGTGTAGTAGGGACAGGTTAAGAGTGGGTAGTGTAGTAGGGACAGGTTGAGTGTAGGTAGTGTAGTAGGGACAGGTTGAGTGTGGGTAGTGTAGACGGGACAGGTTGAGTGTGGCTAGTGTAGTAGGGACAGGTTGAGAGTGGGTAGTGTAGTAGGGACAGGCTGTTGTGGGTAGTGTAGAAGGGACAGGTTGATTGTGGGTAGTGTAGTAGGGACAGGTTGAGTGTGGGTAGTGTAGTAGGGACAGGATGAGTGTGGGTAGTGTAGTAGGGACAGGCTGAGTGTGGGTAGTGTAGTAGGGACAGGTTGAGTGTGGGTAGTGTAGTAGGGACAGGTTGATTGTGGGTAGTGTAGTAGGGACAGGTTGAGTGTGGGTAGTGTAGTAGGGACAGGTTGAGTGTGGGTAGTGTAGTAGGGACAAGTTGATTGTGGGTAGTGTAGTAGGGACAGTTTGTTGTGGGTAGTGTAGTAGGGACAGGTTGAGTGTGGGTAGTGTAGAAGGGACAGGTTGAGTGTGACTAGTGTAGTAGGGACAGGTTGAGTGTGGGTAGTGTAGTAGGGACAGGTTGCGTGTAGGTAGTGTAGTAGGGACAGGGTAAGAGTGGGTAGTGTAGTAGGGACAGGGTAAGAGTGGGTAGTGTAGTAGGGACAGGTTGAGTGTGGGTAGTGTAGTAGGGACAGACAGGTTGATGTGGGTAGTGTAGTAGGGATAGGTTGTTGTGGGTAGTGTAGTAGGGACAGGTTGAGTGTGGGTAGTGTAGTAGAGACAGGTTGAGTGTGGCTAGTGTAGTAGGAACAGGCTGAGAGTAGGTAGTGTAGTAGGGACAGGTTGAGTGTGGGTAGTGTAGTAGGGACAGGTTGAGTGTGGGTAGTGTAGTAGGGACAAGTTGATTGTGGGTAGTGTAGTAGGGACAGGTTGATTGTGGGTAGTGTAGTAGGGACAGGCTGAGAGTGGGTAGTGTAGTAGGGACTGGTTGAGTGTGGGTAGTGTAGTAGGGACAGGTTGAGTGGGGGTAGTGTAGAAGGGACAGGTTGATTGTGGGTAGTGTAGTACGGACAGGTTGATTGTGGGTAGTGTAGTAGGGACAGGTTGAGTGTGGGTAGTGTAGTAGGGACAGGTTGAGTGTGGCTAGTGTAGTAGGGACAGGTTGAGAGTGGGTAGTGTAGTAGGGACAGGCTGTTGTGGGTAGTGTAGAAGGGACAGGTTGATTGTGGGTAGTGTAGTAGGGAGAGGTTGTTGTGGGTAGTGTAGTAGGGACAGGTTAATGTGGGTAGTGTAGTAGGGACAGGATGAGTGTGGGTAGTGTAGTAGGGACAGACAGGTTGATGTGGGTAGTGTAGAAGGGACAGGTTGATGTGGGTAGTGTAGTAGGGACAGGTTGAGTGTGGCTAGTGTAGTAGGGACAGTTTGATGTGGGTAGTGTAGTCGGGACAGGTTGATGTGGGTAGTGTAGTAGGGACAGGTTGAGTGTGGGTAGTGTAGCAGGGACAGGCTGAGTGTGGGTAGTGTAGTAGGGACAGGCTGAGTGTGGGTAGTGTAGTAGGGACAGGTTGATTGTGGGTAGTGTAGTAGGGACAGGTTGAGTGTGAGTAGTGTAGTAGGGACAGGTTGAGTGTGGGTAGTGTAGTAGGGACAGGTTGAGTGTGGGTAGTGTAGTAGGGACAGGTTGAGTGTGGGTAGTGTAGTAGGGACAGGTTTAGTGTGGGTAGTGTAGTAGGGACAGGTTAAGTGTGGGTAGTGTAGAAGGGACAGGTTGAGTGTGGCTAGTGTAGTAGGGACAGGCTGAGTGTAGGTAGAGTAGTAGGGACAGGTTGATTGTGGGTAGTGTAGTAGGGACAGGTTGAGTGTGGGTAGTGTAGTAGGGACAGGATGAGTGTGGCTAGTGTAGTAGGAACAGGCTGAGTGTAGGTAGTGTAGTAGGGACAGGTTGAGTGTGGCTAGTGTAGTAGGGACAGGTTGAGTGTGGATAGTGTAGTATGGACAGGTTGAGTGTAGGTAGTGTAGTAGGGACAGGTTGATTGTGGGTAGTGTAGTAGGGACAGGTTGTTGTGGGTAGTGTAGTAGGGACAGGTTGAGTGTAGGTAGTGTAGTAGGGACAGGTTGAGTGTGGGTAGTGTAGAAGGGACAGGTTGAGTGTGGGTAGTGTAGAAGGGACAGGTTGAGTGTGGCTAGTGTAGTAGGGACAAGCTGAGAGTGGGTAGTGTAGTAGGAACTGGTTGAGTGTGGGTAGTGTAGTAGGGACAGGTTGAGTGTGGCTAGTGTAGTAGGGACAGGTTGAGAGTGGGTAGTGTAGTAGGGACAGGCTGTTGTGGGTAGTGTAGAAGGGACAGGTTGATTGTGGGTAGTGTAGTAGGGACAGGTTAAGTGTGGGTAGTGTAGTAGGGACAGACAGGTTGATGTGGGTAGTGTAGTAGGGACAGGTTGTTGTGGGTAGTGTAGTAGGGACAGGTTGAGTGTGGGTAGTGTAGTAGGGACAGGTTGAGTGTGGCTAGTGTAGTAGGGACAGTTTGATGTGGGTAGTGTAGTCGGGACAGGTTGATGTGGGTAGTGTAGTAGGGACAGGTTGAGTGTGGGTAGTGTAGTTGGGACAGGCTGAGTGTGGGTAGTGTAGTAGGGACAGGCTGAGTGTGGGTAGTGTAGTAGGGACAGGTTGATAGTGGGTAGTGTAGTAGGGACAGGTTGATTGTGGGTAGTGTAGTAGGGACAGGTTGATTGTGGGTAGTGTAGTAGGGACAGGTTGAGTGTCGGTAGTGTAGTAGGGACAGGATGAGTGTGGATAGTGTAGTAGGGACAGGTTGAGTGTGGGTAGTGTAGTAGGGACAGGTTAAGTGTGGGTAGTGTAGTATGGACAGGTTGAGTGTGGCTAGTGTAGAAGGGACAGGCTGAGTGTAGGTAGTGTAGTAGGGACAGGTTGATTGTGGGTAGTGTAGTAGGGACAGGTTGAGTGTGGGTAGTGTAGTAGGGACAGGTTGAGTGTGGCTAGTGCAGTAGGAACAGGCTGAGTGTAGGTAGTGTAGTAGGGACAGGTTGAGTGTGGCTAGTGTAGTAGGGACAGGTTGAGTGTGGATAGTGTAGTATGGACAGGTTGAGTGTAGGTAGTGTAGTAGGGACAGGTTGATTGTGGGTAGTTTAGTAGGGACAGGTTGTTGTGGGTAGTGTAGTAGGGACAAGTTGAGTGTAGGTAGTGTAGTAGGGACAGGTTGAGTGTGGGTAGTGTAGAAGGGACAGGTTGAGTGTGGCTAGTGTAGTAGGGACAAGCTGAGAGTGGGTAGTGTAGTAGGGACTGGTTGAGTGTGGGTAGTGTAGTAGGGACAGGTTGAGTGTGGCTAGTGTAGTAGGGACAGGTTGAGTGTGGCTAGTTTAGTAGGAACAGGCTGAGAGTGGGTAGTGTAGTAGGGACAAGCTGTTGTGGGTAGTGTAGAAGAGACAGGTTGATTGTGGGTAGTGTAGTAGGGACAGGTTGATGTGGGTAGTGTAGTAGGGACAGGTTGAGTGTGGGTAGTGTAGTAGGGACAGGCTGAGTGTGGGTAGTGTAGTAGGGACAGGCTGAGTGTGGGTAGTGTAGTAGGGACAGGTTGAGTGTGGGTAGTGTAGTAGGGACAGGTTGATTGTGGGTAGTGTAGTAGGGACAGGTTGATTGTGGGTAGTGTAGTAGGGACAGGTTGATGTGGGTAGTGTAGTAGGGACAGGTTGAGTGTGGGTAGTGTAGTAGGGACAGGTTGAGTGTGGGTAGTGTAGAAGGGACAGGTTGAGTGTGGGTAGTTTAGTAGGGACAGGTTGTTGTAGGTAGTGTAGTAGGGACAGGTTGATTGTGGGTAGTGTAGTAGGGACAGGTTGAGTGTGGGTAGTTCAGTAGGGACAGGTTGAGTGTGGGTAGTGTAGTATGGACAGGTTGAGTGTAGGTAGTGTAGTAGGGACAGGTTGATTGTGGGTAGTGTAGTAGGGACAGGTTGTTGTGGGTAGTGTAGTATGGACAGGTTGAGTGTGGGTAGTGTAGTATGGACAGGTTGAGTGTAGGTAGTGTAGTAGGGACAGGTTGAGTGTGGGTAGTGTAGAAGGGACAGGTTGAGTGTGGCTAGTGTAGTAGGGACAGGTGGAATGTAGGTAGTGTAGTAGGGACAGGTTGATTGTGGGTAGTGTAGTAGGGACAGGTTGAGTGTGGGTAGTGTAGAAGGGACAGGTTGAGTGTGGGTAGTGTAGTAGGGACAGGTTGAGTGTAGGTAGTGTAGTAGGGACAGGTTGAGTGTAGGTAGTGTAGAAGGGACAGGTTGAGTGTGGCTAGTATAGTAGGGGCAGGTTGAGTGTGGCTAGTGTAGTGGGGACAGGTTGAGTGTAGGTAGTGTAGTAGGGACAGGTTGAGTGTAGGTCGTGTAGTAGGGACAGGTTGAGTGTGGGTAGTGTAGAAGGGACAGGTTGAGTGTGGGTAGTGTAGAAGGGACAGTTGATTGTGGGTAGTGTAGTAGGGACAGGCTGAGAGTGGGTAGTGTAGTAGGGACTGGTTGAGTGTGGGTAGTATAGTAGGGACAGGTTGATGTGGGTACTGTAGAAGGGACAGGTTGATTGTGGGTAGTGTAGTAGGGACAGGTTGTTGTGGGTAGTGTAGTAGGGACAGGTTGAGTGTAGGTAGTGTAGTAGGGACAGGTTGAGTGTGGGTAGTGTAGAAGGGACAGGTTGAGTGTGGGTAGTGTAGAAGGGACAGGTTGATTGTGGGTAGTGTAGTAGGGACAGGCTGAGAGTGGGTAGTGTAGTAGGGACTGGTTGAGTGTGGGTAGTGTAGTAGGGACAGGTTGAGTGGGGGTAGTGTAGAAGGGACAGGTTGATTGTGGGTAGTGTAGTAGGGACAGGTTGATTGTGGGTAGTGTAGTAGGGACAGGTTGAGTGTGGGTAGTGTAGTAGGGACAGGTTGAGTGTGGCTAGTGTAGTAGGGACAGGTTGAGAGTGGGTAGTGTAGTAGGGACAGGCTGTCGTGGGTAGTGTAGAAGGGACAGGTTGATTGTGGGTAGTGTAGTAGGGAGAGGGTGTTGTGGGTAGTGTAGTAGGGACAGGTTAATGTGGGTAGTGTAGTAGGGACAGGATGAGTGTGGGTAGTGTAGTAGGGACAGACAGGTTGATGTGGGTAGTGTAGTCGGGACAGGTTGATGTGGGTAGTGTAGTAGGGACAGGTTGAGTGTGGGTAGTGTAGCAGGGACAGGCTGAGTGTGGGTAGTGTAGTAGGGACAGGTTGAGTGTAGGTAGTGTAGTAGGGACAGGTTGAGTGTAGGTAGTGTAGTAGGGACAGGTTGAGTGTGGGTAGTGTAGAAGGGACAGGTTGAGTGTGGGTAGTGTAGAAGGGACAGGTTGATTGTGGGTAGTGTAGTAGGGACAGGCTGAGAGTGGGTAGTGTAGTAGGGACTGGTTGAGTGTGGGTAGTGTAGTAGGGACAGGTTGAGTGGGGGTAGTGTAGAAGGGACAGGTTGATTGTGGGTAGTGTAGTAGGGACAGGTTGATTGTGGGTAGTGTAGTAGGGACAGGTTGAGTGTGGGTAGTGTAGTAGGGACAGGCTGAGTGTGGGTAGTGTAGTAGAGACAGGTTGAGTGTGGGTAGTGTAGTAGGGACAGGTTGAGTGTGGCTAGTGTAGTAGGGACAGGCTGAGTGTAGGTAGAGTAGTAGGGACAGGTTGATTGTGGGTAGTGTAGTAGGGACAGGTTGAGTGTGGGTAGTGTAGTAGGGACAGGTTGAGTGTGGCTAGTGTAGTAGGAACAGGCTGAGTGTAGGTAGTGTAGTAGGGACAGGTTGAGTGTGGCTAGTGTAGTAGGGACAGGTTGAGTGTGGATAGTGTATTATGGACAGGTTGAGTGTAGGTAGTGTAGTAGGGACAGGTTGATTGTGGGTAGTGTAGTAGGGACAGGTTGTTGTGGGTAGTGTAGTAGGGACAGGTTGAGTGTAGGTAGTGTAGTAGGGACAGGTTGAGTGTGGGTAGTGTAGAAGGGACAGGTTGAGTGTGGGTAGTGTAGAAGGGACAGGTTGAGTGTGTCTAGTGTAGTAGGGACAAGCTGAGAGTGGGTAGTGTAGTAGGGACTGGTTGAGTGTGGGTAGTGTAGTAGGGACAGGTTGAGTGTGGCTAGTGTAGTAGGGACAGGTTGAGAGTGGGTAGTGTAGTAGGGACAGGCTGTTGTGGGTAGTGTAGAAGGGACAGGTTGATTGTGGGTAGTGTAGTAGGGACAGGTTAAGTGTGGGTAGTGTAGTAGGGACAGACAGGTTGATGTGGGTAGTGTAGTAGGGACAGGTTGTTGTGGGTAGTGTAGTAGGGACAGGTTGAGTGTGGGTAGTGTAGTAGGGACAGGTTGAGTGTGGCTAGTGTAATAGGGACAGTTTGATGTGGGTAGTGTAGTCGGGACAGGTTGATGTGGGTAGTGTAGTAGGGACAGGTTGAGTGTGGGTAGTGTAGTTGGGACAGGCTGAGTGTGGGTAGTGTAGTAGGGACAGGCTGAGTGTGGGTAGTGTAGTAGGGACAGGTTGATAGTGGGTAGTGTAGTAGGGACAGGTTGATTGTGGGTAGTGTAGTAGGGACAGGTTGATTGTGGGTAGTGTAGTAGGGACAGGTTGAGTGTCGGTAATGTAGTGGGGACAGTATGAGTGTGGGTAGTGTAGTAGGGACAGGTTGAGTGTGCGTAGTGTAGTAGGGACAGGTTAAGTGTGGGTAGTGTAGAAGGGACAGGTTGAGTGTGGCTAGTGTAGAAGGGACAGGCTGAGTGTAGGTAGTGTAGTAGGGACAGGTTGATTGTGGGTAGTGTAGTAGGGACAGGTTGAGTGTGGGTAGTGTAGTAGGGACAGGTTGAGTGTGGCTAGTGCAGTAGGAACAGGCTGAGTGTAGGTAGTGTAGTAGGGACAGGTTGAGTGTGGCTAGTGTAGTAGGGACAGGTTGAGTGTGGATAGTGTAGTATGGACAGGTTGAGTGTAGGTAGTGTAGTAGGGACAGGTTGATTGTGGGTAGTTTAGTAGGGACAGGTTGTTGTGGGTAGTGTAGTAGGGACAAGTTGAGTGTAGGTAGTGTAGTAGGGACAGGTTGAGTGTGGCTAGTGTAGTAGGGACAAGCTGAGAGTGGGCAGTGTAGTAGGGACTGGTTGAGTTTGGGTAGTGTAGTAGGGACAGGTTGAGAGTGGGTAGTGTAGTAGGGACAGGCTGTTGTGGGTAGTGTAGAAGGGACAGGTTGATTGTGGGTAGTGTAGAAGGGACAGGTTGAGTGTGGCTAGTGTAGTAGGGACAAGCTGAGAGTGGGTAGTGTAGTAGGGACAGGCTGTTGTGGGTAGTGTAGAAGGGACAGGTTGATTGTGGGTAGTGTAGTAGGGACAGGTTGATGTGGGTAGTGTAGTAGGGACAGGTTGAGTGTGGGTAGTGTAGTAGGGACAGGCTGAGTGTGGGTAGTGTAGTAGGGACAGGCTGAGTGTGGGTAGTGTAGTAGGGACAGGTTGAGTGTGGGTAGTGTAGTAGGGACAGGTTGATTGTGGGTAGTGTAGTAGGGACAGGTTGATTGTGGGTAGTGTAGTAGGGACAGGTTGAGTGTGGGTAGTGTAGTAGGGACAGGTTGAGTGTGGGTAGTGTAGTAGGGACAGGTTGAGTGTGGGTAGTGTAGAAGGGACAGGTTGAGTGTGGGTAGTTTAGTAGGGACAGGTTGTTGTAGGTAGTGTAGTAGGGACAGGTTGATTGTGGGTAGTGTAGTAGGGACAGGTTGAGTTTGGGTAGTGTAGTAGGGACAGATTGAGTGTGGCTAGTGTAGTAGGAACAGGCTGAGTGTAGGTAGTGTAGTAGGGACAGGTTGAGTGTGGCTAGTGTAGTAGGGACAGGTTGAGTGTGTAAAGTGTAGTATGTACAGGTTGAGTGTAGGTAGTGTAGTAGGGACAGGTTGAGTGTAGGTAGTGTAGTAGGGACAGGTTGAGTGTGGGTAGTGTAGAAGGGACAGGTTGAGTGTGGGTAGTGTAGAAGGGACAGGTTGAGTGTGGCTAGTGTAGTAGGGACAAGCTGAGAGTGGGTAGTGTAGTAGGGACTGGTTGAGTGTGGGTAGTGTAGTAGGGACAGGTTGAGTGTGGCTAGTGTAGTAGGGACAGGTTGAGAGTGGGTAGTGTAGTAGGGACAGGCTGTTGTGGGTAGTGTAGAAGGTACAGGTTGATTCTGGGTAGTGTAGTAGGGACAGGTTGATGTGGGTAGTGTAGTAGGGACAGGTTGAGTGTGGGTAGTGTAGTAGGGACAGACAGGTTGATGTGGGTAGTGTAGTAGGGATAGGTTTTTGTGGGTAGTGTAGTAGGGACAGGTTGAGTGTGGGTAGTGTAGTAGGGACAGGTTGAGTGTGGCTAGTGTAGTAGGAACAGGCTGAGTGTAGGTAGTGTAGTAGGGACAGGTTGAGTGTGGGTAGTGTAGAAGGGACAGGTTGAGTGTGGCTAGTGTAGTAGGGACAGGTTGAGTGTAGGTAGTGTAGTAGGGACAGGTTGAGTGTAGGTAGTGTAGTAGGGACAAGTTGATTGTGGGTAGTGTAGTAGGGACAGTTTGTTGTGGGTAGTGTAGTAGGGACAGGTTGAGTGTGGGTAGTGTAGTAGGGACAGGTTGCGTGTAGGTAGTGTAGTAGGGACAGGTTGATTGTGGGTAGTGTAGTAGGGACAGTTTGTTGTGGGTAGTGTAGTAGGGACAGGTTGAGTGTGGCTAGTGTAGTAGGGACAGGTTGAGTGTGGCTAGTGTAGAAGGGACAGGTTGAGTGTGGCTAGTGTAGTAGGGACAGGTTGAGTGTAGGTAGTGTAGTAGGGACAGGTTGAGTGTAGGTAGTGTAGTAGGGACAGGTTGAGTGTGGGTAGTGTAGAAGGGACAGGTTGAGTGTGGCTAGTGTAGTAGGGACAGGTTGAGAGTGGGTAGTGTAGTAGGGACAGGGTAAGAGTGGGTAGTGTAGTAGGGACAGGTTGAGTGTAGGTAGTGTAGTAGGGACAGGTTGGGTGTGGCTAGTGTAGTAGGGACAGGCTGAGAGTGGGTAGTGTAGTAGGGACTGGTTGAGTGTGGGTAGTGTAGTAGGGACAGGTTGAGTGTGGGTTGTGTAGTAGGGACAGGTTGAATGTGGGTAGTGTAGTAGGGACAGGTTGAGTGTGGCTAGTGTAGTAGGGACAGACAGGTTGATGTGGGTAGTGTAGAAGGGACAGGTTGATGTGGGTAGTGTAGTCGGGACAGGTTGAGGTGGGTAGTGTAGTAGGGACAGGTTGAGTGTGGGTAGTGTAGTAGGGACAGGCTGAGTGTGGGTAGTGTAGTAGGGACAGGCTGAGTGTGGGTAGTGTAGTAGGGACAGACTGAGTGTGGGTAGTGTAGTAGGGACAGGTTGCGTGTGGGTAGTGTAGTAGGGACAGGTTGAGTGTGGGTAGTGTAGAAGGGACAGGTTGATTGTGGGTAGTGTAGTAGGGACAGGTTGATTGTGGGTAGTGTAGTAGGGACAGGTTGAGTGTGGATAGTGTAGTAGGGACAGGTTGAGTGTCGGTAGTGTAGTAAGGACAGGTTGAGTGTGGCTAGTGTAGTAGGGACAGGTTGAGAGTGGGTAGTGTAGTAGGGACAGGCTGTTGTGGGTAGTGTAGAAGGGACAGGTTGATTGTGGGTAGTGTAGTAGGAACAGGTTGTTGTGGGTAGTGTAGTAGGGACAGGTTGATGTGGGTAGTGTAGTAGGGACAGGTTGAGTGTGGCTAGTGTAGTAGGGACAGACAGGTTGATGTGGGTAGTGTAGAAGGGACAGGTTGATGTGGGTAGTGTAGTAGGGACAGGTTGAGTGTGGGTAGTGTAGTCGGGACAGGTCGATGTGGGTAGTGTAGTAGGGACAGGTTGAGTGTAGGTAATGTAGTAGGGACAGGCTGAGTGTGGGTAGTGTAGTAGGGACAGGCTGAGTGTGGGTAGTGTAGTAGGGACAGGCTGAGTGTGGGTAGTGTAGTAGGGACAGGTTGATTGTGGGTAGTGTAGTAGGGACAGGTTGAGTGTGGGTAGTGTAGTAGGGACAGGTTGATTGTGGGTAGTGTAGTAGGGACAGGTTGAGTGTGGGTAGTGTAGTAGGGACAGGTTGAGTGTGGCTAGTGTAGTAGGAACAGGCTGAGTGTAGGTAGTGTAGTAGGGACAGGTTGAGTGTGGCTAGTGTAGTAGGGACAGGTTGAGTGTGGATAGTGTATTATGGACAGGTTGAGTGTAGGTAGTGTAGTAGGGACAGGTTGATTGTGGGTAGTGTAGTAGGGACAGGTTGTTGTGGGTAGTGTAGTAGGGACAGGTTGAGTGTAGGTAGTGTAGTAGGGACAGGTTGAGTGTGGGTAGTGTAGAAGGGACAGGTTGAGTGTGGGTAGTGTAGAAGGGACAGGTTGAGTGTGTCTAGTGTAGTAGGGACAAGCTGAGAGTGGGTAGTGTAGTAGGGACTGGTTGAGTGTGGGTAGTGTAGTAGGGACAGGTTGAGTGTGGCTAGTGTAGTAGGGACAGGTTGAGAGTGGGTAGTGTAGTAGGGACAGGCTGTTGTGGGTAGTGTAGAAGGGACAGGTTGATTGTGGGTAGTGTAGTAGGGACAGGTTAAGTGTGGGTAGTGTAGTAGGGACAGACAGGTTGATGTGGGTAGTGTAGTAGGGACAGGTTGTTGTGGGTAGTGTAGTAGGGACAGGTTGAGTGTGGGTAGTGTAGTAGGGACAGGTTGAGTGTGGCTAGTGTAATAGGGACAGTTTGATGTGGGTAGTGTAGTCGGGACAGGTTGATGTGGGTAGTGTAGTAGGGACAGGTTGAGTGTGGGTAGTGTAGTTGGGACAGGCTGAGTGTGGGTAGTGTAGTAGGGACAGGCTGAGTGTGGGTAGTGTAGTAGGGACAGGTTGATAGTGGGTAGTGTAGTAGGGACAGGTTGATTGTGGGTAGTGTAGTAGGGACAGGTTGATTGTGGGTAGTGTAGTAGGGACAGGTTGAGTGTCGGTAGTGTAGTGGGGACAGTATGAGTGTGGGTAGTGTAGTAGGGACAGGTTGAGTGTGCGTAGTGTAGTAGGGACAGGTTAAGTGTGGGTAGTGTAGAAGGGACAGGTTGAGTGTGGCTAGTGTAGAAGGGACAGGCTGAGTGTAGGTAGTGTAGTAGGGACAGGTTGATTGTGGGTAGTGTAGTAGGGACAGGTTGAGTGTGGGTAGTGTAGTAGGGACAGGTTGAGTGTGGCTAGTGCAGTAGGAACAGGCTGAGTGTAGGTAGTGTAGTAGGGACAGGTTGAGTGTGGCTAGTGTAGTAGGGACAGGTTGAGTGTGGATAGTGTAGTATGGACAGGTTGAGTGTAGGTAGTGTAGTAGGGACAGGTTGATTGTGGGTAGTTTAGTAGGGACAGGTTGTTGTGGGTAGTGTAGTAGGGACAAGTTGAGTGTAGGTAGTGTAGTAGGGACAGGTTGAGTGTGGCTAGTGTAGTAGGGACAAGCTGAGAGTGGGCAGTGTAGTAGGGACTGGTTGAGTGTGGGTAGTGTAGTAGGGACAGGTTGAGAGTGGGTAGTGTAGTAGGGACAGGCTGTTGTGGGTAGTGTAGAAGGGACAGGTTGATTGTGGGTAGTGTAGAAGGGACAGGTTGAGTGTGGCTAGTGTAGTAGGGACAAGCTGAGAGTGGGTAGTGTAGTAGGGACAGGCTGTTGTGGGTAGTGTAGAAGGGACAGGTTGATTGTGGGTAGTGTAGTAGGGACAGGTTGATGTGGGTAGTGTAGTAGGGACAGGTTGAGTGTGGGTAGTGTAGTAGGGACAGGCTGAGTGTGGGTAGTGTAGTAGGGACAGGCTGAGTGTGGGTAGTGTAGTAGGGACAGGTTGAGTGTGGGTAGTGTAGTAGGGACAGGTTGATTGTGGGTAGTGTAGTAGGGACAGGTTGATTGTGGGTAGTGTAGTAGGGACAGGTTGAGTGTGGGTAGTGTAGTAGGGACAGGTTGAGTGTGGGTAGTGTAGTAGGGACAGGTTGAGTGTGGGTAGTGTAGAAGGGACAGGTTGAGTGTGGGTAGTTTAGTAGGGACAGGTTGTTGTAGGTAGTGTAGTAGGGACAGGTTGATTGTGGGTAGTGTAGTAGGGACAGGTTGAGTTTGGGTAGTGTAGTAGGGACAGATTGAGTGTGGCTAGTGTAGTAGGAACAGGCTGAGTGTAGGTAGTGTAGTAGGGACAGGTTGAGTGTGGCTAGTGTAGTAGGGACAGGTTGAGTGTGTAAAGTGTAGTATGTACAGGTTGAGTGTAGGTAGTGTAGTAGGGACAGGTTGAGTGTAGGTAGTGTAGTAGGGACAGGTTGAGTGTGGGTAGTGTAGAAGGGACAGGTTGAGTGTGGGTAGTGTAGAAGGGACAGGTTGAGTGTGGCTAGTGTAGTAGGGACAAGCTGAGAGTGGGTAGTGTAGTAGGGACTGGTTGAGTGTGGGTAGTGTAGTAGGGACAGGTTGAGTGTGGCTAGTGTAGTAGGGACAGGTTGAGAGTGGGTAGTGTAGTAGGGACAGGCTGTTGTGGGTAGTGTAGAAGGTACAGGTTGATTCTGGGTAGTGTAGTAGGGACAGGTTGATGTGGGTAGTGTAGTAGGGACAGGTTGAGTGTGGGTAGTGTAGTAGGGACAGACAGGTTGATGTGGGTAGTGTAGTAGGGATAGGTTTTTGTGGGTAGTGTAGTAGGGACAGGTTGAGTGTGGGTAGTGTAGTAGGGACAGGTTGAGTGTGGCTAGTGTAGTAGGAACAGGCTGAGTGTAGGTAGTGTAGTAGGGACAGGTTGAGTGTGGGTAGTGTAGAAGGGACAGGTTGAGTGTGGCTAGTGTAGTAGGGACAGGTTGAGTGTAGGTAGTGTAGTAGGGACAGGTTGAGTGTAGGTAGTGTAGTAGGGACAAGTTGATTGTGGGTAGTGTAGTAGGGACAGTTTGTTGTGGGTAGTGTAGTAGGGACAGGTTGAGTGTGGGTAGTGTAGTAGGGACAGGTTGCGTGTAGGTAGTGTAGTAGGGACAGGTTGATTGTGGGTAGTGTAGTAGGGACAGTTTGTTGTGGGTAGTGTAGTAGGGACAGGTTGAGTGTGGCTAGTGTAGTAGGGACAGGTTGAGTGTGGCTAGTGTAGAAGGGACAGGTTGAGTGTGGCTAGTGTAGTAGGGACAGGTTGAGTGTAGGTAGTGTAGTAGGGACAGGTTGAGTGTAGGTAGTGTAGTAGGGACAGGTTGAGTGTGGGTAGTGTAGAAGGGACAGGTTGAGTGTGGCTAGTGTAGTAGGGACAGGTTGAGAGTGGGTAGTGTAGTAGGGACAGGGTAAGAGTGGGTAGTGTAGTAGGGACAGGTTGAGTGTAGGTAGTGTAGTAGGGACAGGTTGGGTGTGGCTAGTGTAGTAGGGACAGGCTGAGAGTGGGTAGTGTAGTAGGGACTGGTTGAGTGTGGGTAGTGTAGTAGGGACAGGTTGAGTGTGGGTTGTGTAGTAGGGACAGGTTGAATGTGGGTAGTGTAGTAGGGACAGGTTGAGTGTGGCTAGTGTAGTAGGGACAGACAGGTTGATGTGGGTAGTGTAGAAGGGACAGGTTGATGTGGGTAGTGTAGTCGGGACAGGTTGAGGTGGGTAGTGTAGTAGGGACAGGTTGAGTGTGGGTAGTGTAGTAGGGACAGGCTGAGTGTGGGTAGTGTAGTAGGGACAGGCTGAGTGTGGGTAGTGTAGTAGGGACAGACTGAGTGTGGGTAGTGTAGTAGGGACAGGTTGCGTGTGGGTAGTGTAGTAGGGACAGGTTGAGTGTGGGTAGTGTAGAAGGGACAGGTTGATTGTGGGTAGTGTAGTAGGGACAGGTTGATTGTGGGTAGTGTAGTAGGGACAGGTTGAGTGTGGGTAGTGTAGTAGGGACAGGTTGAGTGTCGGTAGTGTAGTAAGGACAGGTTGAGTGTGGCTAGTGTAGTAGGGACAGGTTGAGAGTGGGTAGTGTAGTAGGGACAGGCTGTTGTGGGTAGTGTAGAAGGGACAGGTTGATTGTGGGTAGTGTAGTAGGAACAGGTTGTTGTGGGTAGTGTAGTAGGGACAGGTTGATGTGGGTAGTGTAGTAGGGACAGGTTGAGTGTGGCTAGTGTAGTAGGGACAGACAGGTTGATGTGGGTAGTGTAGAAGGGACAGGTTGATGTGGGTAGTGTAGTAGGGACAGGTTGAGTGTGGCTAGTGTAGTAGGGAAAGTTTGATGTGGGTAGTGTAGAAGGGACAGGTTGATGTGGGTAGTGTAGTCGGGACAGGTCGATGTGGGTAGTGTAGTAGGGACAGGTTGAGTGTAGGTAATGTAGTAGGGACAGGCTGAGTGTGGGTAGTGTAGTAGGGACAGGCTGAGTGTGGGTAGTGTAGTAGGGACAGGCTGAGTGTGGGTAGTGTAGTAGGGACAGGTTGATTGTGGGTAGTGTAGTAGGGACAGGTTGAGTGTGGGTAGTGTAGTAGGGACAGGTTGAGTGTGGGTAGTGTAGTAAGGACAGGTTGAGTGTGGCTAGTGTAGTAGGGACAGGTTGAGAGTGGGTAGTGTAGTAGGGACAGGCTGTTGTGGGTAGTGTAGAAGGGACAGGTTGATTGTGGGTAGTGTAGTAGGGACAGGTTGTTGTGGGTAGTGTAGTAGGGACAGGTTGATGTGGGTAGTGTAGTAGGGACAGGTTGAGTGTGGCTAGTGTAGTCGGGACAGGTTGATGTGGGTAGTGTAGTAGGGACAGGTTGAGTGTGGGTAGTGTAGTAGGGACAGGCTGAGTGTGGCTAGTGTAGTAGGGACAGGCTGAGTGTGGGTAGTGTAGTAGGGACATGTTGAGTGTGGGTAGTGTAGTAGGGACAGGTTGAGTGTGGGTAGTTAAGTAGGGACAGGTTAAGTGTGGGTAGTGTAGAAGGGACAGGTTGAGTGTGGCTAGTGTAGTAGGGACAGGCTGAGTGTAGGTAGTGTAGTAGGGACAGGTTGATTGTGGGTAGTGTAGTAGGGACAGGTTGAGTGTGGGTAGTGTAGTAGGGACAGGTTGAGTGTGGCTAGTGTAGTAGGAACAGGCTGAGTGTAGGTAGTGTAGTAGGGACAGGTTGAGTGTGGCTAGTGTAGTAGGGACAGGTTGAGTGTGAATAGTGTAGTATGGACAGGTTGAGTGTAGGTAGTGTAGTAGGGACAGGTTGATTGTGGGTAGTGTAGTAGGGACAGGTTGAGTGTGGGTAGTGTAGTAGGGACAGGTTGAGTGTGGGTAGTGTAGAAGGGACAGGTTGAGTGTGGGTAGTTTAGTAGGGACAGGTTGTTGTAGGTAGTGTAGTAGGGACAGGTTGATTGTGGGTAGTGTAGTAGGGACAGGTTGAGTTTGGGTAGTGTAGTAGGGACAGGCTGTTGTGGGTAGTGTAGTAGGGACAGGTTGAGTGTGGCTAGTGTAGTAGGGACAGGTTGAGTGTGTATAGTGTAGTATGTACAGGTTGAGTGTAGGTAGTGTAGTAGGGACAGGTTGAGTGTAGGTAGTGTAGTTGGGACAGGTTGAGTGTGGGTAGTGTAGAAGGGACAGGTTGAGTGTGGGTAGTGTAGAAGGGACAGGTTGAGTGTGGCTAGTGTAGTAGGGACAAGCTGAGAGTGGGTAGTGTAGTAGGGACTGGTTGAGTGTGGGTAGTGTAGTAGGGACAGTTTGAGTGTGGCTAGTGTAGTAGGGACAGGTTGAGAGTGGGTAGTGTAGTAGGGACAGGCTGTTGTGGGTAGTGTAGAAGGGACAGGTTGATTGTGGGTAGTGTAGTAGGGACAGGTTGATGTGGGTAGTGTAGTAGGGACAGGTTGAGTGTGGGTAGTGTAGTAGGGACAGACAGGTTGATGTGGGTAGTGTAGTAGGGATAGGTTGTTGTGGGTAGTGTAGTAGGGACAGGTTGAGTGTGGGTAGTGTAGTAGAGACAGGTTGAGTGTGGCTAGTGTAGTAGGAACAGGCTGAGAGTAGGTAGTGTAGTAGGGACAGGTTGAGTGTGGCTAGTGTAGTAGGGACAGGTTGAGTGGGTAGTGTATAAGGGACAGGTTGTTGTGGGTAGTGTAGTAGGGACAGGATGAGTGTGGGTAGTGTAGTAGGGACAGGCTGAGTGTGGGTAGTGTAGTAGGGACAGGTTGAGTGTGGGTAGTGTAGTAGGGACAGGTTGAGTGTGGGTAGTGTAGTAGGGACAGGATGAGTGTGGGTAGTGTAGTAGGGACAGGCTGAGTGTGGGTAGTGTAGTAGGGACAGGTTGAGTGTGGGTAGTGTAGTAGGGACAGGTTGATTGTGGGTAGTGTAGTAGGGACAGGTTGAGTGTGGGTAGTGTAGTAGGGACAGGTTGAGTGTGGGTAGTGTAGTAGGGACAAGTTGATTGTGGGTAGTGTAGTAGGGACAGTTTGTTGTGGGTAGTGTAGTAGGGACAGGTTGAGTGTGGGTAGTGTAGTAGGGACAGGTTGCGTGTAGGTAGTGTAGTAGGGACAGGGTAAGAGTGGGTAGTGTAGTAGGGACAGGTTGAGTGTGGGTAGTGTAGTAGGGACATACAGGTTGATGTGGGTAGTGTAGTAGGGACAGGTTGAGTGTGGCTAGTGTAGTAGGAACAGGCTGAGAGTAGGTAGTGTAGTAGGGACAGGTTGAGTGTGGGTAGTGTAGTAGGGACAGGTTGAGTGTGGGTAGTGTAGTAGGGACAAGTTGATTGTGGGTAGTGTAGTAGGGACAGGTTGAGTCTGGGTAGTGTAGTAGGGACAGGTTGATTGTGGGTAGTGTAGTAGGGACAGGTTGAGTGTAGGTAGTGTAGTAGGGACAGGTTGAGTGTGGGTAGTGTAGAAGGGACAGGTTGAGTGTGGCTAGTGTAGTAGGGACAGGTTGAGAGTGGGTAGTGTAGTAGGGACAGGCTGTTGTGGGTAGTGTAGAAGGGACAGGTTGATTGTGGGTAGTGTAGTAGGGAAGGTTGTTGTGGGTAGTGTAGTAGGGACAGGTTGATGTGGGTAGTGTAGTAGGGACAGGTTGAGTGTGGGTAGTGTAGTAGGGACAGACAGGTTGATGTGGGTAGTGTAGTAGGGACAGGTTGTTGTGGGTAGTGTAGTAGGGACAGGTTGAGTGTGGGTAGTGTAGTAGGTACAGGCTGAGTGTGGGTAGTGTAGTAGGGACAGGCTGAGTGTGGGTAGTGTAGTAGGGACAGGTTGAGTGTGGGTAGTGTAGTAGGGACAGGTTGATTGTGGGTAGTGTAGTAGGGACAGGTTGAGTGTGGGTAGTGTAGTAGGGACAGGTTGAGTGTGGGTAGTGTAGTAGGGACAGTTTGTTGTGGGTAGTGTAGTAGGGACAGGTTGAGTGTGGCTAGTGTAGTAGGGACAGGTTGCGTGTAGGTAGTGTAGTAGGGACAGGTTGAGTGTGGGTAGTGTAGGGACAGTTTGTTGTGGGTAGTGTAGTAGGGACAGGGTAAGAGTGGGTAGTGTAGTAGGGACAGGGTAAGAGTGGGTAGTGTAGTAGGGACAGGTTGAGTGTGGGTAGTGTAGTAGGGACAGGTTGAGTGTGGCTAGTGTAGAAGGGACAGGTTGAGTGTGGCTAGTGTAGTAGGGACAGGTTGAGTGTAGGTAGTGTAGTAGGGACAGGTTGAGTGTAGGTAGTGTAGTAGGGACAGGGTAAGAGTGGGTAGTGTAGTAGGGACAGGTTAAGAGTGGGTAGTGTAGTAGGGACAGGTTGAGTGTAGGTAGTGTAGTAGGGACAGGTTGAGTGTGGGTAGTGTAGACGGGACAGGTTGAGTGTGGCTAGTGTAGTAGGGACAGGTTGAGAGTGGGTAGTGTAGTAGGGACAGGCTGTTGTGGGTAGTGTAGAAGGGACAGGTTGATTGTGGGTAGTGTAGTAGGGACAGGTTGAGTGTGGGTAGTGTAGTAGGGACAGGATGAGTGTGGGTAGTGTAGTAGGGACAGGCTGAGTGTGGGTAGTGTAGTAGGGACAGGTTGAGTGTGGGTAGTGTAGTAGGGACAGGTTGATTGTGGGTAGTGTAGTAGGGACAGGTTGAGTGTGGGTAGTGTAGTAGGGACAGGTTGAGTGTGGGTAGTGTAGTAGGGACAAGTTGATTGTGGGTAGTGTAGTAGGGACAGTTTGTTGTGGGTAGTGTAGTAGGGACAGGTTGAGTGTGGGTAGTGTAGAAGGGACAGGTTGAGTGTGACTAGTGTAGTAGGGACAGGTTGAGTGTGGGTAGTGTAGTAGGGACAGGTTGCGTGTAGGTAGTGTAGTAGGGACAGGGTAAGAGTGGGTAGTGTAGTAGGGACAGGGTAAGAGTGGGTAGTGTAGTAGGGACAGGTTGAGTGTGGGTAGTGTAGTAGGGACAGACAGGTTGATGTGGGTAGTGTAGTAGGGATAGGTTGTTGTGGGTAGTGTAGTAGGGACAGGTTGAGTGTGGGTAGTGTAGTAGAGACAGGTTGAGTGTGGCTAGTGTAGTAGGAACAGGCTGAGAGTAGGTAGTGTAGTAGGGACAGGTTGAGTGTGGGTAGTGTAGTAGGGACAGGTTGAGTGTGGGTAGTGTAGTAGGGACAAGTTGATTGTGGGTAGTGTAGTAGGGACAGGTTGAGTGTGGGTAGTGTAGTAGGGACAGGTTGATTGTGGGTAGTGTAGTAGGGACAGGTTGAGTGTAGGTAGTGTAGTAGGGACAGGTTGAGTGTGGGTAGTGTAGAAGGGACAGGTTGAGTGTGGCTAGTGTAGTAGGGACAGGTTGAGAGTGGGTAGTGTAGTAGGGACAGGTTGAGTGTGGGTAGTGTAGTAGGGACAAGTTGATTGTGGGTAGTGTAGTAGGGACAGGTTGAGTGTGGGTAGTGTAGTAGGGACAGGTTGATTGTGGGTAGTGTAGTAGGGACAGGTTGAGTGTAGGTAGTGTAGTAGGGACAGGTTGAGTGTGGGTAGTGTAGAAGGGACAGGTTGAGTGTGGCTAGTGTAGTAGGGACAGGTTGAGAGTGGGTAGTGTAGTAGGGACAGGTTGAGAGTGGGTAGTGTAGTAGGGACAGGCTGTTGTGGGTAGTGTAGAAGGGACAGGTTGATTGTGGGTAGTGTAGTAGGGAAGGTTGTTGTGGGTAGTGTAGTAGGGACAGGTTGATGTGGGTAGTGTAGTAGGGACAGGTTGAGTGTGGGTAGTGTAGTAGGGACAGACAGGTTGATGTGGGTAGTGTAGTAGGGACAGGTTGTTGTGGGTAGTGTAGTAGGGACAGGTTGAGTGTGGGTAGTGTAGTAGGTACAGGCTGAGTGTGGGTAGTGTAGTAGGGACAGGCTGAGTGTGGGTAGTGTAGTAGGGACAGGTTGATTGTGGGTAGTGTAGTAGGGACAGGTTGATTGTGGGTAGTGTAGTAGGGACAGGTTGAGTGTGGGTAGTGTAGTAGGGACAGGTTGAGTGTGGGTAGTGTAGTAGGGACAAGTTGATTGTGGGTAGTGTAGTAGGGACAGTTTGTTGTGGGTAGTGTAGTAGGGACAGGTTGAGTGTCGGTAGTGTAGTAGGGACAGGTTGCGTGTAGGTAGTGTAGTAGGGACAGGTTGAGTGTGGCTAGTGTAGAAGGGACAGGTTGAGTGTGGCTAGTGTAGTAGGGACAGGTTGAGTGTAGGTAGTGTAGTAGGGACAGGTTGAGTGTAGGTAGTGTAGTAGGGACAGGGTAAGAGTGGGTAGTGTAGTAGGGACAGGTTAAGAGTGGGTAGTGTAGTAGGGACAGGTTGAGTGTAGGTAGTGTAGTAGGGACAGGTTGAGTGTGGGTAGTGTAGACGGGACAGGTTGAGTGTGGCTAGTGTAGTAGGGACAGGTTGAGAGTGGGTAGTGTAGTAGGGACAGGCTGTTGTGGGTAGTGTAGAAGGGACAGGTTGATTGTGGGTAGTGTAGTAGGGAAGGTTGTTGTGGGTAGTGTAGTAGGGACAGGTTGATGTGGGTAGTGTAGTAGGGACAGGTTGAGTGTGGGTAGTGTAGTAGGGACAGACAGGTTGATGTGGGTAGTGTAGTAGGGACAGGTTGTTGTGGGTAGTGTAGTAGGGACAGGTTGAGTGTGGGTAGTGTAGTAGGGGCAGGCTGAGTGTGGATAGTGTAGTAGGGACAGGCTGAGTGTGGGTAGTGTAGTAGGGACAGGTTGAGTGTGGGTAGTGTAGTAGGGACAGGTTGATTGTGGGTAGTGTAGTAGGGACAGATTGAGTGTGGGTAGTGTAGTAGGGACAGGTTGAGTGTGGGTAGTGTAGTAGGGACAGGTTGAGTGTGGGTAGTGTAGTAGGGACAGGTTGAGTGTGGGTAGTGTAGTAGGGACAGGTTAAGTGTGGGTAGTGTAGAAGGGACAGGTTGAGTGTGGCTAGTGTAGTAGGGACAGGTTGAGTGTGGGTAGTGTAGAAGGGACAGGTTGTTGTGGGTAGTGTAGTAGGGACAGGTTGACTGTGGGTAGTGTAGTAGGGACAGGCTGAGTGTGGGTAGTGTAGAAGGGACAGGTTGATGTGCGTAGTGTAGTAGGGACAGGTTGAGTGTGGGTAATGTAGTAGGGACAGGTTGAGTGTGGGTAGTGTAGTAGGGACAGGCTGAGTGTGGGTAGTGTAGTAGGGACAGGTTGAGTGTGGGTAGTGTAGTAGGGACAGGTTGAGAGTGGGTAGTGTAGTAGGGACAGGTTGAGTGTGGCTAGTGTAGTAGGGACAGGTTGAGTGTGGCTAGTGTAGTAGGGACAGGTTGAGAGTGGGTAGTGTAGTAGGGAGAGGTTGTTGTGGGTAGTGTAGTAGGGACAGGTTGATGTGGGTAGTGTAGTAGGGACAGGTTGAGTGTGTGGGTAGTGTAGTAGGGACAGACAGGTTGATGTGGGTAGTGTAGTAGGGACAGGTTGTTGTGGGTAGTGTAGTAGGGACAGGTTGAGTGTGGGTAGTGTAGTAGGGACAGGTTGAGTGTAGGTAGTGTAGTAGGGACAGGTTGAGTGTGGGTCGTGTAGAAGGGACAGGTTGAGTGTGACTAGTGTAGTAGGGACAGGTTGAGTGTAGGTAGTGTAGTAGGGACAGGTTGAGTGTAGGTAGTGTAGTAGGGACAGGGTAAGAGTGGGTAGTGTAGTAGGGACAGGTTGAGTGTAGGTAGTGTAGTAGGGACAGGTTGGGTGTGGCTAGTGTAGTAGGGACAGGCTGAGAGTGGGTAGTGTAGTAGGGACTGGTTGAGTGTGGGTAGTGTAGTAGGGACAGGTTGAGTGTGGGTAGTGTAGAAGGGACAGGTTGATTGTGGGTAGTGTAGTAGGGACAGGTTGATTGTGGGTAGTGTAGTAGGGACAGGCTGAGTGTGGGTAGTGTAGAAGGGACAGGTTGATGTGGGTAGTGTAGTAGGGACAGGTTGAGTGTGGGTAATGTAGTAGGGACAGGTTGAGTGTGGGTAGTGTAGTAGGGACAGGCTGATTGTGGGTAGTGTAGTAGGGACAGGTTGAGTGTGGGTAGTGTAGAAGGGACAGGTTGAGTGTGGGTAGTGTAGTAGGGACAGGTTGAGTGTGGGTAGTGTAGTAGGGACAGGTTGAGTGTGGCTAGTGTAGTAGGGACAGGTTGAGAGTGGGTAGTGTAGTAGGGACAGGCTGTTGTGGGTAGTGTAGAAGGGACAGGTTGATTGTGGGTAGTGTAGTAGGGAGAGGTTGTTGTGGGTAGTGTAGTAGGGACAGGTTGATGTGGGTAGTGTAGTAGGGACAGGTTGAGTGTGTGGGTAGTGTAGTAGGGACAGACAGGTTGATGTGGGTAGTGTAGTAGGGACAGGTTGTTGTGGGTAGTGTAGTAGGGACAGGTTGAGTGTGGGTAGTGTAGTAGGGACAGGTTGAGTGTAGGTAGTGTAGTAGGGACAGGTTGAGTGTGGGTAGTGTAGAAGGGACAGGTTGAGTGTGACTAGTGTAGTAGGGACAGGTTGAGTGTAGGTAGTGTAGTAGGGACAGGTTAAGTGTAGGTAGTGTAGTAGGGACAGGGTAAGAGTGGGTAGTGTAGTAGGGACAGGTTGAGTGTAGGTAGTGTAGTAGGGACAGGTTGGGTGTGGCTAGTGTAGTAGGGACAGGCTGAGAGTGGGTAGTGTAGTAGGGACTGGTTGAGTGTGGGTAGTGTAGTAGGGACAGGTTGAGTGTGGGTAGTGTAGAATGGACAGGTTGATTGTGGGTAGTGTAGTAGGGACAGGTTGATTGTGGGTAGTGTAGTAGGGACAGGTTGAGTGTGGGTAGTGTAGAAGGGACAGGTTGATTGTGGGTAGTGTAGTAGGGACAGGTTGTTGTGGGTAGTGTAGTAGGGACAGGTTGATGTGGGTAGTGTAGTAGGGACAGGTTGAATGTGGGTAGTGTAGTAGGGACAGACAGGTTGATGTGGTAGTGTAGAAGGGACAGGTTGATGTGGGTAGTGTAGTAGGGAAAGTTTGATGTGGGTAGTGTAGTCGGGACAGGTTGATGTGGGTAGTGTAGTAGGGACAGGCTGAGTGTGGGTAGTGTATTAGGGACAGGCTGAGTGTGGGTAGTGTAGTAGGGACAGGTTGAGTGTGGGTAGTGTAGTAGGGACAGGTTGAGTGTGGGTAGTGTAGTAGGGACAGGTTGAGTGTGGATAGTGTAGTATGTACAGGTTGAGTGTAGGTAGTGTAGTAGGGACAGGTTGATTGTGGGTAGTTTAGTAGGGACAGGTTGTTGTGGGTAGTGTAGTAGGGACAGGTTGAGTGTAGTGTAGTAGGGACAGGTTGAGTGTGGGTAGTGTAGAAGGGACAGGTTGAGTGTGGCTAGTGTAGTAGGGACAAGCTGAGAGTGGGTAGTGTAGTAGGGACTGGTTGAGTGTGGGTAGTGTAGTAGGGACAGGTTGAGTGTGGGTAGTGTAGTAGGGACAGGTTGAGTGTGGGTAGTGTAGTAGGGACAGGTTGAGTGTGGGTAGTGTAGTAGGGACAGGTTGATTGTGGGTAGTGTAGTAGGGACAGGTTGAGTGTGGGTAGTGTAGTAGGGACAGGTTGAGTGTGGGTAGTGTAGTAGGGACAGGTTGAGTGTGGGTAGTGTAGTAGGGACAGGTTGATTGTGGGTAGTGTAGTAGGGACAGGTTCAGTGTGGGTAGTGTAGTAGGGACAGGTTGAGTGCGGGTAGTGTAGTAGGGACAGGTTGGGTGTGGCTAGTGTAGTAGGGACAGGCTGAGAGTGGGTAGTGTAGTAGGGACTGGTTGAGTGTGGGTAGTGTAGTAGGGACAGGTTGAGTGTGGGTAGTGTAGAATGGACAGGTTGATTGTGGGTAGTGTAGTAGGGACAGGTTGATTGTGGGTAGTGTAGTAGGGACAGGTTGAGTGTGGGTAGTGTAGTAGGGACAGGCTGTTGTGGGTAGTGTAGAAGGGACAGGTTGATTGTGGGTAGTGTAGTAGGGACAGGTTGTTGTGGGTAGTGTAGTAGGGACAGGTTGATGTGGGTAGTGTAGTAGGGACAGGTTGAATGTGGGTAGTGTAGTAGGGACAGACAGGTTGATGTGGGTAGTGTAGAAGGGACAGGTTGATGTGGGTAGTGTAGTAGGGAAAGTTTGATGTGGGTAGTGTAGTCGGGACAGGTTGATGTGGGTAGTGTAGTAGGGACAGGCTGAGTGTGGGTAGTGTATTAGGGACAGGCTGAGTGTGGGTAGTGTAGTAGGGACAGGTTGAGTGTGGGTAGTGTAGTAGGGACAGGTTGAGTGTGGGTAGTGTAGTAGGGACAGGTTGAGTGTGGATAGTGTAGTATGTACAGGTTGAGTGTAGGTAGTGTAGTAGGGACAGGTTGATTGTGGGTAGTGTAGTAGGGACAGGTTCAGTGTGGGTAGTGTAGTAGGGACAGGTTGAGTGCGGGTAGTGTAGTAGGGACAGGTTGAGTGTGGGTAGTGTAGTAGGGACAGGTTAAGTGTGGGTAGTGTAGTAGGGACAGGTTGGGTGTGGGTAGTGTAGTAGGGACAGGCTGAGTGTAGGTAGTGCAGTAGGGACAGGTTGATTGTGGGTAGTGTAGTAGGGACAGGTTGAGTGTGGCTAGTGTAGTAGGGACAGACAGGTTGAGTGTGGGTAGTGTAGTAGGGACAGGTTGAGTGTGGGTAGTGTAGTAGGGACAGGTTGATTGTGGGTAGTGTAGTAGGGACAGGTTGAGTGTCGGTAGTGTAGTGGGGACAGTATGAGTGTGGGTAGTGTAGTAGGGACAGGTTGAGTGTGCGTAGTGTAGTAGGGACAGGTTAAGTGTGGGTAGTGTAGAAGGGACAGGTTGAGTGTGGCTAGTGTAGAAGGGACAGGCTGAGTGTAGGTAGTGTAGTAGGGACAGGTTGATTGTGGGTAGTGTAGTAGGGACAGGTTGAGTGTGGGTAGTGTAGTAGGGACAGGTTGAGTGTGGCTAGTGCAGTAGGAACAGGCTGAGTGTAGGTAGTGTAGTAGGGACAGGTTGAGTGTGGCTAGTGTAGTAGGGACAGGTTGAGTGTGGATAGTGTAGTATGGACAGGTTGAGTGTAGGTAGTGTAGTAGGGACAGGTTGATTGTGGGTAGTTTAGTAGGGACAGGTTGTTGTGGGTAGTGTAGTAGGGACAAGTTGAGTGTAGGTAGTGTAGTAGGGACAGGTTGAGTGTGGCTAGTGTAGTAGGGACAAGCTGAGAGTGGGCAGTGTAGTAGGGACTGGTTGAGTGTGGGTAGTGTAGTAGGGACAGGTTGAGAGTGGGTAGTGTAGTAGGGACAGGCTGTTGTGGGTAGTGTAGAAGGGACAGGTTGATTGTGGGTAGTGTAGAAGGGACAGGTTGAGTGTGGCTAGTGTAGTAGGGACAAGCTGAGAGTGGGTAGTGTAGTAGGGACAGGCTGTTGTGGGTAGTGTAGAAGGGACAGGTTGATTGTGGGTAGTGTAGTAGGGACAGGTTGATGTGGGTAGTGTAGTAGGGACAGGTTGAGTGTGGGTAGTGTAGTAGGGACAGGCTGAGTGTGGGTAGTGTAGTAGGGACAGGCTGAGTGTGGGTAGTGTAGTAGGGACAGGTTGAGTGTGGGTAGTGTAGTAGGGACAGGTTGATTGTGGGTAGTGTAGTAGGGACAGGTTGATTGTGGGTAGTGTAGTAGGGACAGGTTGAGTGTGGGTAGTGTAGTAGGGACAGGTTGAGTGTGGGTAGTGTAGTAGGGACAGGTTGAGTGTGGGTAGTGTAGAAGGGACAGGTTGAGTGTGGGTAGTTTAGTAGGGACAGGTTGTTGTAGGTAGTGTAGTAGGGACAGGTTGATTGTGGGTAGTGTAGTAGGGACAGGTTGAGTTTGGGTAGTGTAGTAGGGACAGATTGAGTGTGGCTAGTGTAGTAGGAACAGGCTGAGTGTAGGTAGTGTAGTAGGGACAGGTTGAGTGTGGCTAGTGTAGTAGGGACAGGTTGAGTGTGTAAAGTGTAGTATGTACAGGTTGAGTGTAGGTAGTGTAGTAGGGACAGGTTGAGTGTAGGTAGTGTAGTAGGGACAGGTTGAGTGTGGGTAGTGTAGAAGGGACAGGTTGAGTGTGGGTAGTGTAGAAGGGACAGGTTGAGTGTGGCTAGTGTAGTAGGGACAAGCTGAGAGTGGGTAGTGTAGTAGGGACTGGTTGAGTGTGGGTAGTGTAGTAGGGACAGGTTGAGTGTGGCTAGTGTAGTAGGGACAGGTTGAGAGTGGGTAGTGTAGTAGGGACAGGCTGTTGTGGGTAGTGTAGAAGGTACAGGTTGATTCTGGGTAGTGTAGTAGGGACAGGTTGATGTGGGTAGTGTAGTAGGGACAGGTTGAGTGTGGGTAGTGTAGTAGGGACAGACAGGTTGATGTGGGTAGTGTAGTAGGGATAGGTTTTTGTGGGTAGTGTAGTAGGGACAGGTTGAGTGTGGGTAGTGTAGTAGGGACAGGTTGAGTGTGGCTAGTGTAGTAGGAACAGGCTGAGTGTAGGTAGTGTAGTAGGGACAGGTTGAGTGTGGGTAGTGTAGAAGGGACAGGTTGAGTGTGGCTAGTGTAGTAGGGACAGGTTGAGTGTAGGTAGTGTAGTAGGGACAGGTTGAGTGTAGGTAGTGTAGTAGGGACAAGTTGATTGTGGGTAGTGTAGTAGGGACAGTTTGTTGTGGGTAGTGTAGTAGGGACAGGTTGAGTGTGGGTAGTGTAGTAGGGACAGGTTGCGTGTAGGTAGTGTAGTAGGGACAGGTTGATTGTGGGTAGTGTAGTAGGGACAGTTTGTTGTGGGTAGTGTAGTAGGGACAGGTTGAGTGTGGCTAGTGTAGTAGGGACAGGTTGAGTGTGGCTAGTGTAGAAGGGACAGGTTGAGTGTGGCTAGTGTAGTAGGGACAGGTTGAGTGTAGGTAGTGTAGTAGGGACAGGTTGAGTGTAGGTAGTGTAGTAGGGACAGGTTGAGTGTGGGTAGTGTAGAAGGGACAGGTTGAGTGTGGCTAGTGTAGTAGGGACAGGTTGAGAGTGGGTAGTGTAGTAGGGACAGGGTAAGAGTGGGTAGTGTAGTAGGGACAGGTTGAGTGTAGGTAGTGTAGTAGGGACAGGTTGGGTGTGGCTAGTGTAGTAGGGACAGGCTGAGAGTGGGTAGTGTAGTAGGGACTGGTTGAGTGTGGGTAGTGTAGTAGGGACAGGTTGAGTGTGGGTTGTGTAGTAGGGACAGGTTGAATGTGGGTAGTGTAGTAGGGACAGGTTGAGTGTGGCTAGTGTAGTAGGGACAGACAGGTTGATGTGGGTAGTGTAGAAGGGACAGGTTGATGTGGGTAGTGTAGTAAGGACAGGTAGAGTGTGGCTAGTGTAGTAGGGAAAGTTTGATGTGGGTAGTGTAGTCGGGACAGGTTGAGGTGGGTAGTGTAGTAGGGACAGGTTGAGTGTGGGTAGTGTAGTAGGGACAGGCTGAGTGTGGGTAGTGTAGTAGGGACAGGCTGAGTGTGGGTAGTGTAGTAGGGACAGACTGAGTGTGGGTAGTGTAGTAGGGACAGGTTGCGTGTGGGTAGTGTAGTAGGGACAGGTTGAGTGTGGGTAGTGTAGAAGGGACAGGTTGATTGTGGGTAGTGTAGTAGGGACAGGTTGATTGTGGGTAGTGTAGTAGGGACAGGTTGAGTGTGGGTAGTGTAGTA
Organism: Eledone cirrhosa; assembly: GCA_964016885.1. Taxonomy (NCBI): domain Eukaryota; kingdom Metazoa; phylum Mollusca; class Cephalopoda; order Octopoda; family Eledonidae; genus Eledone; species Eledone cirrhosa. The sequence goes on from OZ024751.1 coordinate 380,388, forward strand.
GGGACAGGTTGAGTGTCGGTAGTGTAGTAAGGACAGGTTGAGTGTGGGTAGTGTAGTAGGGACAGGTTGATTGTGGGTAGTGTAGTAGGGACAGGTTGATTGTGGGTAGTGTAGTAGGGACAGGTTGAGTGTGGGTAGTGTAGTAAGGACAGGTTGAGTGTGGCTAGTGTAGTAGGGACAGGTTGAGAGTGGGTAGTGTAGTAGGGACAGGCTGTTGTGGGTAGTGTAGAAGGGACAGGTTGATTGTGGGTAGTGTAGTAGGAACAGGTTGTTGTGGGTAGTGTAGTAGGGACAGGTTGATGTGGGTAGTGTAGTAGGGACAGGTTGAGTGTGGCTAGTGTAGTAGGGACAGACAGGTTGATGTGGGTAGTGTAGAAGGGACAGGTTGATGTGGGTAGTGTAGTAGGGACAGGTTGAGTGTGGCTAGTGTAGTAGGGAAAGTTTGATGTGGGTAGTGTAGAAGGGACAGGTTGATGTGGGTAGTGTAGTCGGGACAGGTCGATGTGGGTAGTGTAGTAGGGACAGGTTGAGTGTAGGTAATGTAGTAGGGACAGGCTGAGTGTGGGTAGTGTAGTAGGGACAGGCTGAGTGTGGGTAGTGTAGTAGGGACAGGCTGAGTGTGGGTAGTGTAGTAGGGACAGGTTGATTGTGGGTAGTGTAGTAGGGACAGGTTGAGTGTGGGTAGTGTAGTAGGGACAGGTTGAGTGTGGGTAGTGTAGTAAGGACAGGTTGAGTGTGGCTAGTGTAGTAGGGACAGGTTGAGAGTGGGTAGTGTAGTAGGGACAGGCTGTTGTGGGTAGTGTAGAAGGGACAGGTTGATTGTGGGTAGTGTAGTAGGGACAGGTTGTTGTGGGTAGTGTAGTAGGGACAGGTTGATGTGGGTAGTGTAGTAGGGACAGGTTGAGTGTGGCTAGTGTAGTCGGGACAGGTTGATGTGGGTAGTGTAGTAGGGACAGGTTGAGTGTGGGTAGTGTAGTAGGGACAGGCTGAGTGTGGCTAGTGTAGTAGGGACAGGCTGAGTGTGGGTAGTGTAGTAGGGACATGTTGAGTGTGGGTAGTGTAGTAGGGACAGGTTGAGTGTGGGTAGTTAAGTAGGGACAGGTTAAGTGTGGGTAGTGTAGAAGGGACAGGTTGAGTGTGGCTAGTGTAGTAGGGACAGGCTGAGTGTAGGTAGTGTAGTAGGGACAGGTTGATTGTGGGTAGTGTAGTAGGGACAGGTTGAGTGTGGGTAGTGTAGTAGGGACAGGTTGAGTGTGGCTAGTGTAGTAGGAACAGGCTGAGTGTAGGTAGTGTAGTAGGGACAGGTTGAGTGTGGCTAGTGTAGTAGGGACAGGTTGAGTGTGAATAGTGTAGTATGGACAGGTTGAGTGTAGGTAGTGTAGTAGGGACAGGTTGATTGTGGGTAGTGTAGTAGGGACAGGTTGAGTGTGGGTAGTGTAGTAGGGACAGGTTGAGTGTGGGTAGTGTAGAAGGGACAGGTTGAGTGTGGGTAGTTTAGTAGGGACAGGTTGTTGTAGGTAGTGTAGTAGGGACAGGTTGATTGTGGGTAGTGTAGTAGGGACAGGTTGAGTTTGGGTAGTGTAGTAGGGACAGGCTGTTGTGGGTAGTGTAGTAGGGACAGGTTGAGTGTGGCTAGTGTAGTAGGGACAGGTTGAGTGTGTATAGTGTAGTATGTACAGGTTGAGTGTAGGTAGTGTAGTAGGGACAGGTTGAGTGTAGGTAGTGTAGTTGGGACAGGTTGAGTGTGGGTAGTGTAGAAGGGACAGGTTGAGTGTGGGTAGTGTAGAAGGGACAGGTTGAGTGTGGCTAGTGTAGTAGGGACAAGCTGAGAGTGGGTAGTGTAGTAGGGACTGGTTGAGTGTGGGTAGTGTAGTAGGGACAGTTTGAGTGTGGCTAGTGTAGTAGGGACAGGTTGAGAGTGGGTAGTGTAGTAGGGACAGGCTGTTGTGGGTAGTGTAGAAGGGACAGGTTGATTGTGGGTAGTGTAGTAGGGACAGGTTGATGTGGGTAGTGTAGTAGGGACAGGTTGAGTGTGGGTAGTGTAGTAGGGACAGACAGGTTGATGTGGGTAGTGTAGTAGGGATAGGTTGTTGTGGGTAGTGTAGTAGGGACAGGTTGAGTGTGGGTAGTGTAGTAGAGACAGGTTGAGTGTGGCTAGTGTAGTAGGAACAGGCTGAGAGTAGGTAGTGTAGTAGGGACAGGTTGAGTGTGGCTAGTGTAGTAGGGACAGGTTGAGTGGGTAGTGTATAAGGGACAGGTTGTTGTGGGTAGTGTAGTAGGGACAGGATGAGTGTGGGTAGTGTAGTAGGGACAGGCTGAGTGTGGGTAGTGTAGTAGGGACAGGTTGAGTGTGGGTAGTGTAGTAGGGACAGGTTGAGTGTGGGTAGTGTAGTAGGGACAGGATGAGTGTGGGTAGTGTAGTAGGGACAGGCTGAGTGTGGGTAGTGTAGTAGGGACAGGTTGAGTGTGGGTAGTGTAGTAGGGACAGGTTGATTGTGGGTAGTGTAGTAGGGACAGGTTGAGTGTGGGTAGTGTAGTAGGGACAGGTTGAGTGTGGGTAGTGTAGTAGGGACAAGTTGATTGTGGGTAGTGTAGTAGGGACAGTTTGTTGTGGGTAGTGTAGTAGGGACAGGTTGAGTGTGGGTAGTGTAGTAGGGACAGGTTGCGTGTAGGTAGTGTAGTAGGGACAGGGTAAGAGTGGGTAGTGTAGTAGGGACAGGTTGAGTGTGGGTAGTGTAGTAGGGACATACAGGTTGATGTGGGTAGTGTAGTAGGGACAGGTTGAGTGTGGCTAGTGTAGTAGGAACAGGCTGAGAGTAGGTAGTGTAGTAGGGACAGGTTGAGTGTGGGTAGTGTAGTAGGGACAGGTTGAGTGTGGGTAGTGTAGTAGGGACAAGTTGATTGTGGGTAGTGTAGTAGGGACAGGTTGAGTCTGGGTAGTGTAGTAGGGACAGGTTGATTGTGGGTAGTGTAGTAGGGACAGGTTGAGTGTAGGTAGTGTAGTAGGGACAGGTTGAGTGTGGGTAGTGTAGAAGGGACAGGTTGAGTGTGGCTAGTGTAGTAGGGACAGGTTGAGAGTGGGTAGTGTAGTAGGGACAGGCTGTTGTGGGTAGTGTAGAAGGGACAGGTTGATTGTGGGTAGTGTAGTAGGGAAGGTTGTTGTGGGTAGTGTAGTAGGGACAGGTTGATGTGGGTAGTGTAGTAGGGACAGGTTGAGTGTGGGTAGTGTAGTAGGGACAGACAGGTTGATGTGGGTAGTGTAGTAGGGACAGGTTGTTGTGGGTAGTGTAGTAGGGACAGGTTGAGTGTGGGTAGTGTAGTAGGTACAGGCTGAGTGTGGGTAGTGTAGTAGGGACAGGCTGAGTGTGGGTAGTGTAGTAGGGACAGGTTGAGTGTGGGTAGTGTAGTAGGGACAGGTTGATTGTGGGTAGTGTAGTAGGGACAGGTTGAGTGTGGGTAGTGTAGTAGGGACAGGTTGAGTGTGGGTAGTGTAGTAGGGACAGTTTGTTGTGGGTAGTGTAGTAGGGACAGGTTGAGTGTGGCTAGTGTAGTAGGGACAGGTTGCGTGTAGGTAGTGTAGTAGGGACAGGGTAAGAGTGGGTAGTGTAGTAGGGACAGGGTAAGAGTGGGTAGTGTAGTAGGGACAGGTTGAGTGTGGGTAGTGTAGTAGGGACAGGTTGAGTGTGGCTAGTGTAGAAGGGACAGGTTGAGTGTGGCTAGTGTAGTAGGGACAGGTTGAGTGTAGGTAGTGTAGTAGGGACAGGTTGAGTGTAGGTAGTGTAGTAGGGACAGGGTAAGAGTGGGTAGTGTAGTAGGGACAGGTTAAGAGTGGGTAGTGTAGTAGGGACAGGTTGAGTGTAGGTAGTGTAGTAGGGACAGGTTGAGTGTGGGTAGTGTAGACGGGACAGGTTGAGTGTGGCTAGTGTAGTAGGGACAGGTTGAGAGTGGGTAGTGTAGTAGGGACAGGCTGTTGTGGGTAGTGTAGAAGGGACAGGTTGATTGTGGGTAGTGTAGTAGGGACAGGTTGAGTGTGGGTAGTGTAGTAGGGACAGGATGAGTGTGGGTAGTGTAGTAGGGACAGGCTGAGTGTGGGTAGTGTAGTAGGGACAGGTTGAGTGTGGGTAGTGTAGTAGGGACAGGTTGATTGTGGGTAGTGTAGTAGGGACAGGTTGAGTGTGGGTAGTGTAGTAGGGACAGGTTGAGTGTGGGTAGTGTAGTAGGGACAAGTTGATTGTGGGTAGTGTAGTAGGGACAGTTTGTTGTGGGTAGTGTAGTAGGGACAGGTTGAGTGTGGGTAGTGTAGAAGGGACAGGTTGAGTGTGACTAGTGTAGTAGGGACAGGTTGAGTGTGGGTAGTGTAGTAGGGACAGGTTGCGTGTAGGTAGTGTAGTAGGGACAGGGTAAGAGTGGGTAGTGTAGTAGGGACAGGGTAAGAGTGGGTAGTGTAGTAGGGACAGGTTGAGTGTGGGTAGTGTAGTAGGGACAGACAGGTTGATGTGGGTAGTGTAGTAGGGATAGGTTGTTGTGGGTAGTGTAGTAGGGACAGGTTGAGTGTGGGTAGTGTAGTAGAGACAGGTTGAGTGTGGCTAGTGTAGTAGGAACAGGCTGAGAGTAGGTAGTGTAGTAGGGACAGGTTGAGTGTGGGTAGTGTAGTAGGGACAGGTTGAGTGTGGGTAGTGTAGTAGGGACAAGTTGATTGTGGGTAGTGTAGTAGGGACAGGTTGAGTGTGGGTAGTGTAGTAGGGACAGGTTGATTGTGGGTAGTGTAGTAGGGACAGGTTGAGTGTAGGTAGTGTAGTAGGGACAGGTTGAGTGTGGGTAGTGTAGAAGGGACAGGTTGAGTGTGGCTAGTGTAGTAGGGACAGGTTGAGAGTGGGTAGTGTAGTAGGGACAGGTTGAGTGTGGGTAGTGTAGTAGGGACAAGTTGATTGTGGGTAGTGTAGTAGGGACAGGTTGAGTGTGGGTAGTGTAGTAGGGACAGGTTGATTGTGGGTAGTGTAGTAGGGACAGGTTGAGTGTAGGTAGTGTAGTAGGGACAGGTTGAGTGTGGGTAGTGTAGAAGGGACAGGTTGAGTGTGGCTAGTGTAGTAGGGACAGGTTGAGAGTGGGTAGTGTAGTAGGGACAGGTTGAGAGTGGGTAGTGTAGTAGGGACAGGCTGTTGTGGGTAGTGTAGAAGGGACAGGTTGATTGTGGGTAGTGTAGTAGGGAAGGTTGTTGTGGGTAGTGTAGTAGGGACAGGTTGATGTGGGTAGTGTAGTAGGGACAGGTTGAGTGTGGGTAGTGTAGTAGGGACAGACAGGTTGATGTGGGTAGTGTAGTAGGGACAGGTTGTTGTGGGTAGTGTAGTAGGGACAGGTTGAGTGTGGGTAGTGTAGTAGGTACAGGCTGAGTGTGGGTAGTGTAGTAGGGACAGGCTGAGTGTGGGTAGTGTAGTAGGGACAGGTTGATTGTGGGTAGTGTAGTAGGGACAGGTTGATTGTGGGTAGTGTAGTAGGGACAGGTTGAGTGTGGGTAGTGTAGTAGGGACAGGTTGAGTGTGGGTAGTGTAGTAGGGACAAGTTGATTGTGGGTAGTGTAGTAGGGACAGTTTGTTGTGGGTAGTGTAGTAGGGACAGGTTGAGTGTCGGTAGTGTAGTAGGGACAGGTTGCGTGTAGGTAGTGTAGTAGGGACAGGTTGAGTGTGGCTAGTGTAGAAGGGACAGGTTGAGTGTGGCTAGTGTAGTAGGGACAGGTTGAGTGTAGGTAGTGTAGTAGGGACAGGTTGAGTGTAGGTAGTGTAGTAGGGACAGGGTAAGAGTGGGTAGTGTAGTAGGGACAGGTTAAGAGTGGGTAGTGTAGTAGGGACAGGTTGAGTGTAGGTAGTGTAGTAGGGACAGGTTGAGTGTGGGTAGTGTAGACGGGACAGGTTGAGTGTGGCTAGTGTAGTAGGGACAGGTTGAGAGTGGGTAGTGTAGTAGGGACAGGCTGTTGTGGGTAGTGTAGAAGGGACAGGTTGATTGTGGGTAGTGTAGTAGGGAAGGTTGTTGTGGGTAGTGTAGTAGGGACAGGTTGATGTGGGTAGTGTAGTAGGGACAGGTTGAGTGTGGGTAGTGTAGTAGGGACAGACAGGTTGATGTGGGTAGTGTAGTAGGGACAGGTTGTTGTGGGTAGTGTAGTAGGGACAGGTTGAGTGTGGGTAGTGTAGTAGGGGCAGGCTGAGTGTGGATAGTGTAGTAGGGACAGGCTGAGTGTGGGTAGTGTAGTAGGGACAGGTTGAGTGTGGGTAGTGTAGTAGGGACAGGTTGATTGTGGGTAGTGTAGTAGGGACAGATTGAGTGTGGGTAGTGTAGTAGGGACAGGTTGAGTGTGGGTAGTGTAGTAGGGACAGGTTGAGTGTGGGTAGTGTAGTAGGGACAGGTTGAGTGTGGGTAGTGTAGTAGGGACAGGTTAAGTGTGGGTAGTGTAGAAGGGACAGGTTGAGTGTGGCTAGTGTAGTAGGGACAGGTTGAGTGTGGGTAGTGTAGAAGGGACAGGTTGTTGTGGGTAGTGTAGTAGGGACAGGTTGACTGTGGGTAGTGTAGTAGGGACAGGCTGAGTGTGGGTAGTGTAGAAGGGACAGGTTGATGTGCGTAGTGTAGTAGGGACAGGTTGAGTGTGGGTAATGTAGTAGGGACAGGTTGAGTGTGGGTAGTGTAGTAGGGACAGGCTGAGTGTGGGTAGTGTAGTAGGGACAGGTTGAGTGTGGGTAGTGTAGTAGGGACAGGTTGAGAGTGGGTAGTGTAGTAGGGACAGGTTGAGTGTGGCTAGTGTAGTAGGGACAGGTTGAGTGTGGCTAGTGTAGTAGGGACAGGTTGAGAGTGGGTAGTGTAGTAGGGAGAGGTTGTTGTGGGTAGTGTAGTAGGGACAGGTTGATGTGGGTAGTGTAGTAGGGACAGGTTGAGTGTGTGGGTAGTGTAGTAGGGACAGACAGGTTGATGTGGGTAGTGTAGTAGGGACAGGTTGTTGTGGGTAGTGTAGTAGGGACAGGTTGAGTGTGGGTAGTGTAGTAGGGACAGGTTGAGTGTAGGTAGTGTAGTAGGGACAGGTTGAGTGTGGGTCGTGTAGAAGGGACAGGTTGAGTGTGACTAGTGTAGTAGGGACAGGTTGAGTGTAGGTAGTGTAGTAGGGACAGGTTGAGTGTAGGTAGTGTAGTAGGGACAGGGTAAGAGTGGGTAGTGTAGTAGGGACAGGTTGAGTGTAGGTAGTGTAGTAGGGACAGGTTGGGTGTGGCTAGTGTAGTAGGGACAGGCTGAGAGTGGGTAGTGTAGTAGGGACTGGTTGAGTGTGGGTAGTGTAGTAGGGACAGGTTGAGTGTGGGTAGTGTAGAAGGGACAGGTTGATTGTGGGTAGTGTAGTAGGGACAGGTTGATTGTGGGTAGTGTAGTAGGGACAGGCTGAGTGTGGGTAGTGTAGAAGGGACAGGTTGATGTGGGTAGTGTAGTAGGGACAGGTTGAGTGTGGGTAATGTAGTAGGGACAGGTTGAGTGTGGGTAGTGTAGTAGGGACAGGCTGATTGTGGGTAGTGTAGTAGGGACAGGTTGAGTGTGGGTAGTGTAGAAGGGACAGGTTGAGTGTGGGTAGTGTAGTAGGGACAGGTTGAGTGTGGGTAGTGTAGTAGGGACAGGTTGAGTGTGGCTAGTGTAGTAGGGACAGGTTGAGTGTGGCTAGTGTAGTAGGGACAGGTTGAGAGTGGGTAGTGTAGTAGGGACAGGCTGTTGTGGGTAGTGTAGAAGGGACAGGTTGATTGTGGGTAGTGTAGTAGGGAGAGGTTGTTGTGGGTAGTGTAGTAGGGACAGGTTGATGTGGGTAGTGTAGTAGGGACAGGTTGAGTGTGTGGGTAGTGTAGTAGGGACAGACAGGTTGATGTGGGTAGTGTAGTAGGGACAGGTTGTTGTGGGTAGTGTAGTAGGGACAGGTTGAGTGTGGGTAGTGTAGTAGGGACAGGTTGAGTGTAGGTAGTGTAGTAGGGACAGGTTGAGTGTGGGTAGTGTAGAAGGGACAGGTTGAGTGTGACTAGTGTAGTAGCGACAGGTTGAGTGTAGGTAGTGTAGTAGGGACAGGTTAAGTGTAGGTAGTGTAGTAGGGACAGGGTAAGAGTGGGTAGTGTAGTAGGGACAGGTTGAGTGTAGGTAGTGTAGTAGGGACAGGTTGGGTGTGGCTAGTGTAGTAGGGACAGGCTGAGAGTGGGTAGTGTAGTAGGGACTGGTTGAGTGTGGGTAGTGTAGTAGGGACAGGTTGAGTGTGGGTAGTGTAGAATGGACAGGTTGATTGTGGGTAGTGTAGTAGGGACAGGTTGATTGTGGGTAGTGTAGTAGGGACAGGTTGAGTGTGGGTAGTGTAGTAGGGACAGGCTGTTGTGGGTAGTGTAGAAGGGACAGGTTGATTGTGGGTAGTGTAGTAGGGACAGGTTGTTGTGGGTAGTGTAGTAGGGACAGGTTGATGTGGGTAGTGTAGTAGGGACAGGTTGAATGTGGGTAGTGTAGTAGGGACAGACAGGTTGATGTGGGTAGTGTAGAAGGGACAGGTTGATGTGGGTAGTGTAGTAGGGAAAGTTTGATGTGGGTAGTGTAGTCGGGACAGGTTGATGTGGGTAGTGTAGTAGGGACAGGCTGAGTGTGGGTAGTGTATTAGGGACAGGCTGAGTGTGGGTAGTGTAGTAGGGACAGGTTGAGTGTGGGTAGTGTAGTAGGGACAGGTTGAGTGTGGGTAGTGTAGTAGGGACAGGTTGAGTGTGGATAGTGTAGTATGTACAGGTTGAGTGTAGGTAGTGTAGTAGGGACAGGTTGATTGTGGGTAGTTTAGTAGGGACAGGTTGTTGTGGGTAGTGTAGTAGGGACAGGTTGAGTGTAGTGTAGTAGGGACAGGTTGAGTGTGGGTAGTGTAGAAGGGACAGGTTGAGTGTGGCTAGTGTAGTAGGGACAAGCTGAGAGTGGGTAGTGTAGTAGGGACTGGTTGAGTGTGGGTAGTGTAGTAGGGACAGGTTGAGTGTGGGTAGTGTAGTAGGGACAGGTTGAGTGTGGGTAGTGTAGTAGGGACAGGTTGAGTGTGGGTAGTGTAGTAGGGACAGGTTGATTGTGGGTAGTGTAGTAGGGACAGGTTGAGTGTGGGTAGTGTAGTAGGGACAGGTTGAGTGTGGGTAGTGTAGTAGGGACAGGTTGAGTGTGGGTAGTGTAGTAGGGACAGGTTGATTGTGGGTAGTGTAGTAGGGACAGGTTCAGTGTGGGTAGTGTAGTAGGGACAGGTTGAGTGCGGGTAGTGTAGTAGGGACAGGTTGGGTGTGGCTAGTGTAGTAGGGACAGGCTGAGAGTGGGTAGTGTAGTAGGGACTGGTTGAGTGTGGGTAGTGTAGTAGGGACAGGTTGAGTGTGGGTAGTGTAGAATGGACAGGTTGATTGTGGGTAGTGTAGTAGGGACAGGTTGATTGTGGGTAGTGTAGTAGGGACAGGTTGAGTGTGGGTAGTGTAGTAGGGACAGGCTGTTGTGGGTAGTGTAGAAGGGACAGGTTGATTGTGGGTAGTGTAGTAGGGACAGGTTGTTGTGGGTAGTGTAGTAGGGACAGGTTGATGTGGGTAGTGTAGTAGGGACAGGTTGAATGTGGGTAGTGTAGTAGGGACAGACAGGTTGATGTGGGTAGTGTAGAAGGGACAGGTTGATGTGGGTAGTGTAGTAGGGAAAGTTTGATGTGGGTAGTGTAGTCGGGACAGGTTGATGTGGGTAGTGTAGTAGGGACAGGCTGAGTGTGGGTAGTGTATTAGGGACAGGCTGAGTGTGGGTAGTGTAGTAGGGACAGGTTGAGTGTGGGTAGTGTAGTAGGGACAGGTTGAGTGTGGGTAGTGTAGTAGGGACAGGTTGAGTGTGGATAGTGTAGTATGTACAGGTTGAGTGTAGGTAGTGTAGTAGGGACAGGTTGATTGTGGGTAGTGTAGTAGGGACAGGTTCAGTGTGGGTAGTGTAGTAGGGACAGGTTGAGTGCGGGTAGTGTAGTAGGGACAGGTTGAGTGTGGGTAGTGTAGTAGGGACAGGTTAAGTGTGGGTAGTGTAGTAGGGACAGGTTGGGTGTGGGTAGTGTAGTAGGGACAGGCTGAGTGTAGGTAGTGCAGTAGGGACAGGTTGATTGTGGGTAGTGTAGTAGGGACAGGTTGAGTGTGGCTAGTGTAGTAGGGACAGACAGGTTGAGTGTGGGTAGTGTAGTAGGGACAGGTTGAGTGTGGGTAGTGTAGTAGGGACAGGTTGAGTGTAGGTAGTGTATTATGGATGGGCTGAGTGTGGGTAGTGTAGTAGGGACAAGCTGAATGTGGGTAAAAAATTCAATTTACTTACCTTTTCTTTAAAAGAATTACACAAAGAATTAAATTAGCCATCAAGGAACCCTAAAAGAAGACAAAAGAAGTGAGTTAACCCTTTCGTTACCATATTTCTAATGAAAGACAGGGCCTTTCATTTTATAATCATTTTGAAAATAATCAACAGGGTTTAAATAATATAACTAACTTTTTATATTATTATTAAGATTGTATTAAGAGTCCCATGGGAATATTTATTTAAATAAAAGGTTCCCTGGTAGTGAAAAGGTTAGGGATCAATAGTATAGAGCATCATGGGCAACCTGCGGCCTGCAAAGCTTTCTGAATAGCTCGCCTAAGTCACCTCAGTGAAATCTTTCTGATTTTTTTACCCCAACTTTTCAGTCGTAATTTATCTTTCTATCATTTTTACAATCGAGGAAAACAACGTGTACGAATTCTGAAGAAACAAATCAAAACAACCTGAGTTACCACCCTTTCTTTTAATGTGGGCACGAATGTAAATTAGCGCTTGCTGCCTGCCTGATGATGAGCCATATCTCATGCAGCCCACTTCTTGAAAAAGGTTGCCCATGCCTGGTATAGAGGCTTCTGTATTGACTCCGACTAATACCAGAGATATAATGGAGTCAAATCGATTGCCTAAACCCTTCAAAAATAGGCTTGGTGAAATTAGTATTTATTACAGAATGAAACCCTACCAGTTTCAACTCTAATATATAACTCTTAGTTGCTTCAAGCTGCTCATTAGACAATATATACCACTCTTACTACATTGTAATGGGGTTGGTGTAAGAAACATCACCAAACCAAACCCTACAATATCCATTGTTTTACACACCCCCACTATTTATTCTAGTCCTCCACTACACACCCACTCCTCAGTCACTTCCTGTTACAGAAAATAACAATAAAACAACAAATGCAGTCAGCTGTGAAAATATTACCACAACACTTCCTCCACAAATATGTAAACACGATGAAAAGCAAATGGTGTACACCTGCAAACACGCAACTATATTTGCATATTATCATCATCATTTAATGTGTTTGATGATGATGATGATGATGATGATGATGATGATGATGATGGCGACGATGATGATGATGATGATGATTATGGTGATGATGATGGTAATGATGGGGATGATGATGAAGATGATGATAATGACGATGATGATATGCAAATATTTTATGTGTGTGTGAGTGTGTGTGTGTGTGTGCATCCAACTCATGCCTGCATGAAAAACAAAGAAATGATGATGATGATGATTACAGGTATACACTAAACACACACACACATACACACACACACACATATATATATAAGTATTGCTGCTCTGAAATAGTGATGTATAAATGAGTGTACGTATAGTATATTTGATAATATACTCTATGTTTATTTAAAAACATTTTGAAGGCCATTTACTATGAATTTTAAAGTAGTGACCACGTCACGTACTTAGTCTCAGCAAAAGCAAAGGGGAGTAATCGACGGTAGTACTGTTTCTCACTTGTAAGTGGTTGGCAAGACTACAGTATATTGTCAAATATACTATACATACATTCATTTATACATCGCTATTTCAGAGCACCAATACTAATTTTTGCTAGGCCGACAACCATTCTGTGTGTTAATGAATTTAAACAGCTCGTAAACATAACTGGAATTCTATAAGAATCCAGCTTCTATAATTCTCGGCAGAAGCAAAGGGGTATGTAGTCTTGACAACCACTTACAAGTGAGAAACGGTACCACCATTGATTTGTCCCCTTTGCTTTTGCCGAATGGTCTTCAAAATGTTTTTAAATAAACATACAATATATTCCCAAATATACTGTATGTTTATTCATATATATATATATATATATATATATAGTGGCGAAACATAGGTCAATTACATGAACTCATGATCCTTTATTTACTGCTATATATATTTCGATGATAGCCATTGAATGGCTATGACCTCATCAGGCAGTTAGTCAGTTCTTAGATATGCCAGCTCTGTGTTTATAGTGTTGAAGGTATCAGAGCCTATTATTTTTTATATATATATATATATATATATAAATAAATATATATATTGTTATACTTTGGGAGGGTCATGTTGCCAATAAGAAACACACGCACCAGTTGCTTTCACTTCAATTTATTATAATAAATTTATAAATTTAGGAATTTATAAATTTCCGGTTCGTTGGTTGGTTCCACAACCATATGGTTGTTTATATATTGTCAAAGTTCTTTCGTCACACATTCTGTGAGCTCTTCAGTGACTGGGGATTCTTTTCTTTGTTTTTGTGCCTCTCCTTTGTTCTGTCCTACGCCATCTTGTTTCTGTGTGTGCTCAGTCTGCGCATGCGCCACATTCGGCTGTCTGTGTGTGTTTATATTCGTTTATTTATTTGTTTATTTACATGTTACTGGTTGGTTGGTTGTTCTATGTGCGTGTGTGTTTTCATTTTGTCCTTAATTGTAAGTTGTGATGTTGCTGTTCCACTCATGTTTTCTATTTAATTTTGGTTGTAATTCTTTTATGTTTATTGCCTCTGTGATTTGTCTAAACATTGCGTCTTTTCTGTGTGTAGATTCTATTTTTATTTCTATGTTCTCTAATTTAGCCTTATGTTCTATTTTAGCATGTTGGTAGAGTACGGATGATTCTTTACTATCTTGAAGGTCTCGCCAGTGTTCAGTTATCCGTTCCCCTACACTACGAGCTGTCTCACCTATGTACACTATATTTTTATCTCTACATTGTCCTTCAGTACATCTTATGCTATATACTACATTTCTAGTTTTACAGTTAATATGGGGGCTTAATTTACAGGTTATACATTTCTTATCTATACAGGGGGGGGGGGGGGTCTTTGGAAAGGGTTTGTCTTGCTAATAAGTGTTTTTATGGAGGTACCTGGTCTTTCTACTATCTTAATATTGAGTTTATGTTTATCTAGGGCCCTTCTAAATTTGTAAGCTAATTCACCTCTAGGGGTTGTATCGATGAACATTACACTCTGGTATTTATTGCTATCATACCATGAGTTTATTCTATTAGCCTTATTCCTAGTTCTTTCTATTCTATTCCAAAATTTGCTCCTATACAAGGAGCAGGTCCCATTTGTGTCATTATTTACCATTTTTTCCCATTTGGTTCTGGCTCCTCTATACACTCTAATTTTATCTCTCTGATTGTAACCAGAGAACTGCATACGGTGGATGAAGTGTTGTATGTGTCTCTCTAGTTCTTCGGGGTTGCACATGCGGGACACGTTTCTCATCACCCGTACCAAATCCGCAATCAGTATGTGATTTTGGTATGGTCCGAAACAGCTGAGTTTCGGTGGATCAGATATTTGGAAGTCATGGGTTTGGCATAATGGGAATGGAGGATTTGTTTTTTGTTATTAATGGTATCTAACCAGAGCTCTGTGTCTAGTACAGGTAATCGATGGTTGGGGTGTTTGCTTGGGTAGTCTATAGTAACTCTAATATTCTGGTGGATGGAGTTAGCTATTTGCTGGATGATTTCCATTGTGTTTTTCTCTAATTCCTGACTGTTCAGAGTGTATAGAGGAGCCAGAACCAAATGGGAAAAAATGGCAAATAATGACACAAATGGGACCTGCCCCTTGTATAGGAGCAAATTTTGGAATAGAATAGAAAGAACTAGGAATAAGGCTAATAGAATAAACAAAAACACAAAAACAAAGAAAAGAATCCCCAGTCACTGAAGAGGTCACAGAATGTGTGACGAAAGAACTTTGACAATATATAAACAACCATATGGTTGTGGAACCAACCAACGAACCGGAAATTTATAAATTCCTAAATTCCTAAATTTATTATAATAAATTGATGTGAAAGCAATTGGTGCGTGTGTTTCTTATTGGCAAAATGACCCTCCCAAAGTATAACAATATCGGTTTCACCACACGTTTTCAGATAAAGAATCTTGCTAAACATATCCAGAAACGATATATATATATATATATAAATAAATATATATATAAATAAATATATATATATAAAATAATTTTACATTACTCCGGAGTAACCAAACCAACCTGCGCACTTCGTCGAGTGCTCCAGCCTGCATACTGAGGTGTTGGTATACAACCGACATAAACTAAAAAAAAAATATATATATATATATATATATATATATATATATATATATATATATATATATATATATATACATATATATATATATGTATATATATATATATATATATATATATATATATATATGGGTGATGTGTTGTTTCCTTGAGCAAGACACTTTATTTCACATTACTCCAGTTTACTCAGCTATAGAAATGAGATGATAGGGACTGGGGTCCCTACCATTCCACTGCAAAGTGGTCGTGAAGGTGCCATGGCAAAAAAGCACCCAGCACTCACTGTAAATGAGGTTGGTGTTAGGAAAGGCATCCAGCTGTAGAAATCAAGCCAGAATCAGTTCCCGTCCCAGCCTTGCAAGCAGGGAAAAGTGGACGTAAAATGATGATGATGATATAAGAATAAACATTGTTGTCTCTGATTGAGAAAATGCAAGAGTGTTTTTATATTCATATAAAAATGAGAAAACTCATCACTATAACAGCCATTAAAACTCATCACTATAACAGCCATTAAAACTCATCACTATAACAGCCATTAAAACTCATCACTATAACAGCCATTAAAACTCATCACTATAACAGCCATTAAAACTCATCACTATAACAGCCATTAAAACAGCCAAATGCTATCAATGCCAGCTTCACAATACCCTTTTTTACTACCCTTTATCCTCCGACCCCACTCCTGGCTACCAACAACTCGTGTCCTCCACCATCCATGAGCTCATCTCATCCTCTCACCTACCCCCCACAGCCACCAACCTTATTGTACGCACCCCTCGCACACCCACCATCTACTTCCTCCCCAAAATACACAAACAAAATAATCCTGGCCATCCTATCGTTTCTGCGTGCAACTGCCCCACTGAGATAATTTCTGAATGTTTAGACACCATCCTCACCCCGTTGGTCGGCAATCTCCCCTCCCACATGCACGATAGAAATCCTGCCCTTAGACTTTTGAACTCTTTCTCCTTCCCTCCTGGTCCCTCCCAGCTTCTCTTTACCCTGGACATCACTTCTCTCTATATCGTCATCCCTCATGATGATGGCCTCCGTGCTCTCCAACATTTTTTAGATTTACGCCCTACCCCTTACTCCAGCACTACCACTCTTCTCCGTCTGGCTGAGCTTGTTCTTACCCTTAATGGATTTTCTTTTTCAGGTGATTTTTACTAGCAGGTCTCTGGGGTAGCGATGAGAATCAGAATGGGTCCAAACTATGCCAACCTGTTTGTTGGCTACGTCGAAGCCCAGATCTTCTCCCAGTACGCTGAACCGACTCCTGAGCTATACGGTTGTTATATCAACGACTGTATCAGCGCCACCTCTCTATCACGAGAACAGCTCAACTGTTTTCTTTCTTTTGTCCAATCTTTCCATCCTGCTCCCAATTTCACTGCCCCCGTCTCCGATTCTTCTGTCGCTTTTCTAGATATCTCTCTATCTATTAATCACTCTCACCACACCCTCTCTACTTCCATCTACATTAAACCAACAGACTCCCAATCTTACCTCGACTTCGCCTCCTCCCATCCAACCGAAACCAAACACTCCATACCCTATTCCCAATTCCTCCATCTTCGTTGACTCTGTAGCCAGGACAACGATTTCAAAACCCATTCGCTTCCCATGGCATCCTGCTTCATCCAGCATGGATATCCCCCCCACCCTGATCCAAGCTGCTCTCACCCGCACCCGTGAAACAGACTGCACCACAGCCCTCTTATCTCACCCCTGCCCTCCCAATACCCGTGTTCCTTTCTCTCTCACCTACCATCCCATCACTCTACCACTCCGGCGACATATCCTCCGTTCCTTCTGTATCCTCTCTTCTGACCCCGTCACTTCTTGCTTTTTTCCAAATCCACCCATTACTGCTTTTAAGCGCACCCGAAACCTCCGCGACCTCCTGGTTCGCAGTTCTTTTTCGTCCTCTCCCACGACTCCACCCAGCTCTCATCCTTGTTCCCGTTCCTGCTGCAACACTTCTCCCTTTATTTCCACCCTCACCACTCTTACAGGCCCTAACGGGTCTTTCTTTATCCGCCATTCCTTCACCTGCACATCCACCCACGTTGTCTATGCCCTCCGGAGTTCCCTTTGCGGGTCTTTATATATCGGACAAACGGGACGCCGTATGGCGGACCGTTTTGCCGAACATTTGAAGGACATCAGACTCAGTTTGGATACCACTGTCGCTCATCATTTCTGTTCTCATGGTCATTCTTCCCTACATGTTTCAGTCCTGGATCACAGGCCTCGCGCACCAGGACTGAACAAAGTCTGATTCACCGTCTTGGGTCCTATTCCCCTCTTGCACTCAACTCACCTCCCCAATTTCTCTAATACCCCGTCCATTATCCCACCCCTTGATTCCTATCGCTTTCTCTTGATCATTAGCAGCTTCTATTACTACTAATACATGCCGATACACACCCTTATATTAACATACTTTTCCTTATAGCTTCGTACTTACATGCACACACACTCTTTTACTCACATATACACACACATTTCTTCTTAGCTTCGTACGGACCTATAATAACACACACACACATACACACACTAACTCATGCTTACGCACGTGCTCAAGTATAGCTCTTTTTACAAAACGTTTTTTTTTTCCATTTCAGGTAGACGCCTGCCATCATCCACTTTTCTAAAAGACAAATCATACACAAAATGCCAGCACCAACAGTTTTGCAAGAGATGTCAACATGAATGGACCTGTTATTTTTATCTAAAGACATTTCTTCCAATTCCAACCCGCCCGTCCCCTCAATCTATTTTATTTCTCATTCTTTCTTCTGATGAAGGACTAGCGTCCAAAACGTTAAGACCCTCTTCTTGCTATATCAAGCGTTAACCTAATATATACCTTCCATATACTCTACCGATTGTGTTGTTATTTCTGTTTACCTTTTACATACATATATATATATATATATATATATATATATATATAGATGAGATTCTACAGGACTAGAACAGTTTCATTCTTTAGAAATCATCAGGAATCATCAGGAGATTCCTGATGATTTCTAAAGAATGAAACAGTTCTAGTCCTGTAGAATCTCATCTATATTAAAACTTTTATACTCTGCTAACCCGGAATAACTTACCTATATATATATATATATATATAGTAATAATAATAAATTTGAAGACTAAAATCCAAAGAGCGCTCGATAAGGATAAATATATATCAAATATATAAGAACCGTAGAGCAAATATTTATTAAAATAACAGATTAAAGTTTAAGCAAAGAATCGCTGCTTAACAGGATCTTCTGAAACTAACAAAGTCAATCTGTGAACGCAGAAGTGAATATTTAAAAAAAACGTTGCAACCGGAGGAAGACAGGAAGACGATACTTTGGTTCGTGGAAACGTTCCCTGGCAAAGAACGGGAAAAAACGAATATAATACGTCATTATTAGGAATGGTGAAAAACAATTACACGCAAAGAGAAAACTACGTTTATGGTATAAAAGAAGTCGTAGACTAATATTCTATTAGGTGATTCATAGAGACATTCTCTGGCAATGAACGGAAAAAACGAAGATAATACGTCATATGTGGAGCGGGGAGAACAATTGAACGCAAAGACACACATGCGTATGCTTGTGTATGTACGTATATGGATGTGTGTATGTATTTATTTAATTTCAATTACCTCTGTATTTTATTTACTTTATTCTTAACTCTGAAGCCGAGAATCATTCGGTTTCCTAGTTAGAATTTTAGTCTACGACTTCAGTTATACCATTTACGTGTCTTTGTGTGCAATTGTTCTCCCCGCTCCACGTATGACGTATTATCTTCGTTTTTTCCATTCATTGCCAGAGAACGTCTCTATGAACCACCTAAAAGAATATTAGTCTACGACTTCTTTTATACCATAAACGTGGTTTTGTCTTTGTGTGTAATTGTTTTTCACCGCTCCTAATAATGACGTATTATATTCGTTTTTTTCCTGTTCTTTGCCAGGGAACGTTTCCATGAACCAAAGTATCGTCTTCCTGTCTTCTTCCGGTTGCAACATTTTTTTTAAATATTCACTTCTGCGTTCACAGATTGACTTTGTTAGTTTCAGAAGATCTCGTTAAGGGTGAAAGCAGCGATTCTTTGCTTAAACTTTAATCTGTTATTTTAATAAATATATATATATATATACTCGACCGAGAACTCCCCAAGGCCTACCTCCATCTCTCCCCAACTTGCCACCCCCTCCTCGCCCAATCCCTTATCCAATTCATCCTTTACCTCAATCACCTCCTCTTCAATGTCCTCACTTCCATTAAAAACAACAAACTTCACTCACTCTACTCCCTGCCTGCCGTCACCACCCATATTCATTTCACCTCCAACCCTAACCACTCCATCTCGTCACCTACCATCCCCTTTCCTCTCCCCGCCGCTGAATCTGCACACGCTTTGCCCAACCACCTTAACCCCTCCGCCTCCACCACTTTCACTCCCTCACGTCCCTCCACTGTAGTCACAATACCCCAGGATCTACCACTCTCCAAAGCTGAGCGTTCCCTCCTTGCGCAAGGTTTGCGTTTTATGCCAACCACATCAAACTGCAACGAGTTCCGCATATGTACCAAGATTGAAGGGTTCTTCCGTTGACTAAAGCTCAAAGCTTTTTTCCACGACACGCCATCTTAGACACAAATGGATGGCAGCACTCGTCTCAGTTGCCGGCAATCACATTGGACGCCAAGCTCTAGCCAGTTCAGCACTCTCGACTCCTTTGTCGATACTTGCTGACGTACTGTGAACCAGTTCCATTTCCACCAGCATTCTTGTAGCTCTAATATTATGTGGGCTGAGCTCTCCACTCTTTGCAACCTACACCTCCCATCCAACCCACACCAAACACTCCATAGCCTATTCCCAATTCCTCCATCTTCATCGGCTCTGTAGCCAGGACGACGATTTTGAAACCCATTCCCTTCACATGGTTTCCCATTTCATCCAGCATGGATATCCCCCCACCCTGATCCAAGCTGTTCTCACCCGCGCCCGTGAAACCAACCGTACGACAGTCCTCTCACCTCACCAGCACCCTGCCAACACCTGCCTTCCTTTCCTTCTCACCTACCACCCCATCACCCTACCACGCAGTTTTTTCTTGCCCTCTCCTACAACTCCACCCGGCTCTCATCCTTGTTCTTGTCCCCACTGCAACACTTGTCCTTTCATTTCCACCCTCACAGGCCCTAACGGGTCATTCCGTGTCCGTCACTCCTTCACCTCCACATCCACCCACGATGTCTATGCCCTCCAGTGTTCCCTTTGCAAGTCCTTATACATCGGACAAATGGGCATATGGCAGCCCGTTTTGCTGAGCATTTGAGGGACATACGACTCGGTTTGAATACTCCTGTCGCCCATCATTTCTGTTCTCCTGGTCACTCTTCCCTACATGTCTCAGTCCAGGCCTCGCACACCAGGACTGAACAGAGTCTGATTTACCACCTTGGGTCCCATTTCCCTCATGGATTCAACTCACCTCCCCAATTTCTTTAATACCCCATTCATTATCACACACGCACTTGTACATTCACCCCTAGATTCCTATGGCTCTCTTATGGTCAGAAACATATTCTCTTACAACTAATACTGACCAGCAAAATACGCACACAATTCTTTTCCCTTCACAGCTCTGTATACACACATACACACCCTTATATTAACATACTTTTGCTCATAGCTTCATACTTACAAGCACACACACACTCTTTTACTTATATATACACACACACATATATTTTCTTAGCTTCGTACAGACGTATAATAATACACACGCACACATGCAAACGCACGTGCAGACATATAGATTTTTATACAAAACAGTTTTTTTCCATTTCAGGTAGATGCGCTCCATCATCCACGTTACTAAAAAAATTAATCATACGCAAAACGCCAGCACCAACAGTTTTCCAAGAGATGTCAACATGAATGGACCCGTTATTTTTATCTAAAGACTTTTTTCCAATTCCACCCCACCCGTCCCTTCAATCTATCTTATTTCTCGTTCTTTCTTCCAATGAAGTTAAGACCCTCTTCCTGCTATTTCAAGCATTAACCTACTGCGTTATTGTGACACCTACATAGCTGCATATGAGTATATAGTCTTAGGTGTGCACAGCTGTGTATATATATATTCACATCAACAATCTTCATACACACTTATATATTAAATCACTGTTTATGGATGTATATATAGCTTTGGGGATCATCATCATCGTTTCACGACCACTTTCCACGCTAGCATATATATATATGTGTTTATAAGAAAACTGAGGTTGTACATCAACCTCCTCCGCAAACCATAAGAGGTGTGAAGCAGAAACCACCAGTTCATGGAATTCCACCTAACAGAATCATGGTAGAGGACAAGCAACTCAAGTATGTTGATAATTTTGCATACTTAGGAAGCAAGGTTAACCGCAGTGCTTTCCCGGATGACGAAGTCATCAACCGCATCTCCAAAGCTTCCTCTGCGTTTGGTAAACTCAATCATTATCTTTGGAATGAAAAGGGTGTAAAACTAAATATGGAAGTGTATATATATATATGTGCAAGTGTATAAGGCATACTGATGTGGATACCATACTGATCACAAATAAACCAGCTGGATGTGTTCCACGAGGGATGTTTGTGATCCATCTGTGGTCATGTACGAGAAGATAAAATCTCCAACGCCGACATCCTAACCAAATGCAACATTGGTGGAATTGAAACAGAATTCCAAAAGTCCTCATGTATGGTCAGCTTAGCAGTGGCAACAGGAAAGTTGGTAAACCATGGCTACGATATAAGGATAAGTTGAAATCAAATGTCACTGCTCTTGTAATCCCTTTCCAGGATTTCGAACAAATTGCTGCTGACAGAAAGGACTGTAGAGAAAGGTGCCATAGCGTGGTCAAGAGCTTTGAATCGCACAGAGAAACTGCGTGTTGACCAAACAGGGATGAAGCAATGAAATGTCACATGAGACACCACCGTCCAGAGAGCTGAACTTTTGTTGAACACTCATACATCAGATATCAACGGGAGGGTCCATATATATATATATATATATATATATATATATATAAATTATTAAAAAAATAATGAATAAACAAAGAAACAGTTCCTTATATTAAACAAAAAAAGTTCATTATTTAACTTTTTTTGTTTAATATAAGGAACTGTTTCTTTGTTTATTCATTATTTTTTTAATAATTTATCTTGACTCTGTTTTCCGTTTATCTTTCACCGAAAGTGATTTTTGAATGCATCTCTTCTTTTCATGATATCCGGATTACATTGAGTTCTTCATACGGATTGGACACTACCGTAAACTTTTGGTAGATTTATCTACATATATATATATATATATATATATATATATATATATATATATATATATATATATGTGGTTACACAACAGTTAGTTCACCATACCGAGAACAATTGTTTCACCTTAGCGGATCCTCTTGATGGTGGCAGTGATGGTGGAAGTTGTGTTGGGAGTGATGGTTGTGGTGGTGGTGATGGTGCTGATGTTGTATGTTGGTAGTGATTGTTGTGGTAGTGGTGGTGGTAGTGATGGTAGTGGTAGTGTTGTTGTTGTTGTGGAGGTGGGGGTAATGATGGTGGGGGTGGGGGTAGTGTTGGGAGTGATGGGGGTAGTGGTGGTAATGGTGGTGACAGTGCTGGAGGTGTCATTGGTGGTAGGTTTGCTTAACTGACTACAAATCTCTCTTTCTCTCTGTGTGTATATTCTCACATATATATATATATATATATATATATATATATATATATATATATATATATATATATGAGAATAAACGTGCTGCGTGGTTGCTAATGGGTTACATATGAATAAAGTTAGTCCTTCATCAGTGATCTTCCAACCATCATTGGTATTTCATCGCTTTAAAGACCATATACCTCCGGTTGGTGCGAGCAACGGCTAAAAAAAGTCGTTGGGACACGTAAATAAAGGGGACACGAGAGTGTAAACAAACAAAGAGGGTGAAGCAACAAAAGGTGAGAAAGAGAGAGTCAAGTCCCAAATTTCCATGAATATAAGTTCGGTGAAATCGTGAACGAGATAGAATAAAGACCATCAAACCTGGTTGGAATGTGAGCAAGGAAGGAATTCCGTACAGGTCTAACGGGAGGAAGAAGGAATCTAGTCTGTGAATTCGGTGAACATAAGTTCTGTGAAATCGTAGACGAGAGAGAGAAAAAAAAGCGAACCTGCCTGACCAAGGGCGCGAAAGAAAAGAATTACGCACAGGTCAAACATACATATACATACATACACACATACGTATACATACATACACACATATTTATACATGCATATACATACATATACATACATACACACACACCCACATGTATTTACATTTACAACTATATACACACACAACTATATACGTCTGCAGTTATACATTGTACCGCTATTTGCATCTAATACATCTGAAGCTATATACATTAAGAGATATATATACCTGGTTGATATATATATATACACATACAGCTATACACATCTAAAGTTATATACTCACACACAGCTCTCTCTCTATCTCTCTCTCTTTCTCTCTCTCTCTCTCTCTCTCTCTCTCTCTCTCTCTCTCTCTCTCTCTCTCTCTATATATATATATATATATATATATATATATATATATATATATATATATAACGAAGGAAAAGTGGTAAGGAACCAGGTGGACCATAACGCACCAAAGTACTCAATACTTAGGGTAGTAGAGTGGGTAATAGGAACGAGTAGGACTCCAACGGCTGAGCTCAAGCCGTTTCGACGGCTAATTCTGGACTCAGAATTGAGTCCAGAATTAGCCGTTGGGGTCCTACTCATTCCTATATATGTTTTTAACCCTTTGTGTTTTCATTGGTCAATTTTGAACTGATATTTTGAATTGTTGTTATTATCAATAAATATACTTCATTATTTCTGAAGACGGCGTATATATGTGTTAGGTATGTATATTTAATCTTGATAATTTGTATAATTTTGTATAATTTTGTACATAGATCTGTTGAATATGCATACCAAGTATAACACATGTATACCCTAGAAACGATCGTTAAATAATGAACTTTTTTTGTTTAATATAAGGAATTGTTTATTCATTATTTGTTTAATATTTTATCTTGACTCTGTATACCGTTTATCTTTCACCGAAAGTGGATTTTCATTACATCTCTTCTTTCCATGATATCCGGAATACATTGAGTTCTTCATACGGATTGGACACTACCGTAAACTCTTGGTAGATTTATCTACATAATTTTGCTCCTATTTTCACGGAAATATTCGTATTTTTGTACTGTATGTGTGTATTAATTTTATATTTATGTATAAACATATATATATGTATGATTTTGTAAACCCATATACATTTAGTTGAGCTCTTTCAATTGTCCATCATCCATATCACAATGGAAAAACAATATTTAGGAACCTCCTTAAAAAACATACCAATACCTTCTAAGGACGACTTCTTACTCCTTATGATTCAGAAAACTAATAATTTTATCAGAAGGGTTAGATGGAGAGCCTACCACTTCGATAGAAAATCTAAACAAGCAGATCGGAAATATATGTATGATTTCAATACTTACAAGAATCCACCACACAACTTTTTACTTGAAGACTTCGAGAAAGACCTTTTTAATTTAATTAAACACCTCAAATTTAAAAAGTATAAATCCGTCTTTCAAAAGGACCTTGATTCTACCCTATTGGACCTAAAAAAGTCTAAAAAAATCCATGTCCACTCGGACAAAACTGGTAACTTGTATCATATGGATATTGAACATTATAATGAGTTCATATATAAAGAACTCAGAAAAAATTATAAAAAATCTAATAATGTGTCACTCACCAACATCAACAACAAAACACACAACATAGTAAAAAAACTAAACATTGAAGATAGAACTGAACCTTTGGCATTGAAAAGACCACACTTCAACCTGAAAGATCACAAATCTAACTTTAACTCTAATCCTTCTATTAGACTTATATGTCCCTCCAAATCAGATATTGGAATAATTAGCAAAAAAATTTTAGATAGAGTCATCCCACAAATAAGAAAACACGTTATTTTACCACTCTGGGAAAACACCTCCCAGGTAATTAACTGGTTTAAAAATATTAGGTGTAAATCTTCTGCTTCTTTCCTACAATTTGATATAGATAATTACTATTCTTCTATATCACCTATACTCCTGAACAAAGCATTAATATTTGCTAAAAATAGATCTAATTTAACTTCGGATGACATTAACATTATTACACATGCTAGACTAACACTTATTGAATTTCAGAATGAATACTGGACCAGAAACACATACAGTAATCTTTTTGATATTACTATGGGTTCAAGCGATTCCGCCCAAATTACTGATCTTGTGGGCCTCTTTCTCCTTTTCAACATAAATGCCTCTTTTCCCCACCTCAAAGGTGGTTTATATCGTGATGACTGTCTTCTTCTTTCTAACAACCTTAGCCTTTCAGAAATCGAAAAAAACAAAAAACATATTAGAACTTTCCTTAAAGACTATTATAATCTTAATATTACTTTTGAAAAAACAAGTAAAGTAGTAAATTTCCTAGATATAACTTTAGATTTAGCTACAGGTATATACCAACCTTACCATAAACCTAACCAAAACTTACATTACATACACTCACAATCTAATCACCCTAAATCTATCCTTAAAAACCTTGCATATAATATATCACTTAGAATTTCTAACCTTTCTTCTAACCAAGATGTATTTGATAAAAATGCGACCTTTTATAATGAAGCTCTAGATAGAAGTGGCCACAAAAATAGATTAGAGTATATACCTTCTACTAAAAATACTGAAAGCATACAGCATAATATTACCAACAAACACCAAATGAAAAGTACACACCTAAATGCCACCCACAATATACCCCAAAATACTAAATCTTATAATATAAAGTATAGTAACCCTCAAAAAACTACTCATCATACAACTATAATAAATATTAATAATAAAACTCCTAATAAAAAAGATAAAACACCTAAATCTACAAATATAACTAAAAATAGTTGTGGTGAGATCATTAACATTAATCCTCCTAGTAAAAATCATGATACAACCTATAAAAATAATAAAAATAATAAACAACATAGAAACCGTAATAGACGAGTTACTTGGTATAATGCTCCTTTTAATTTACAAGTTAAGGATAATATTGCTAAAAAATTTTTTTATATCCTTGAGAAAAACTTCCCGCCAAACCACAAATACCATCAAATCTTAAATAGGTCTACAGTTAAATTCTCATACTCTACAACAAATAACATAAAACAAAATATAAGTGCATATAATGCATATAAATGTAAGAAAACCATAAGTATACCACCATTACATCAAATTAACAATAATATCTCCTCAAATACAGAATTAACGAAAGGATGTAACTGTAGAAACAAAACAAACTGCCCATTAAAAGGGAATTGTCTTGTTAACAACATAGTCTATAAATGTAATGTTAAAACTAAAGATTCTATTTGCTCATATATAGGAGCTACCTCTAACAATTTTAAGACAAGGTTTAATACCCACAAGCATAGTTTTAAAAATGCCGCACTGGCTAATACAACATCTCTAGCAGAAAAAATCAATAGTTA